>KK499802.1:1255308-1527699 GCA_000688715.1 Glossina pallidipes | reverse complement strand
TTTAATATATGAGTAAATGAAATATAAAATAAATGCTCTCGATTAGCGTAAATAGTTCGTTAGGTTTTACCCATCGATGGGTAAGTTCGCCTCGCTGATCGATGTACTCAGGATCACTTGTTCTCCTCAAAAAGCAACGCTAGTCTATGGATAGCAAATTTTCTTTTTAGAAAAATTTACGACCCATAGGTTAATTTCTGTCGAGAATATCAAACATTTCTCTTATTATACGCAGTGAAGAAATGGATTTGTCTCATAGAGAACGCAAGGGAGTTGAATTGTAACAATCGAATGAATGTTGAAAGAAGCGTAGTTTTCGGGTATTACCACGAAAATGAATGAATGGTTGCATTAAGCGAAGTGGTTCTTATATAAGTCGAAATCAAAAGAAACTCTGTAGTCCGTCGGTGTATAGTCTTCTGGGTTTACATTTACTCAGTTTTGATAAATAAATGAACTGAAGGTAGGTGATGGAGAGGCACAATTTAGTATGATTTCCTTATGCTCTAAGATCGCAGTCTGAATTATGTCAAAAGATTGGCCGGCTGAGAATATTAAAGAGATTCCTTGGAGATACGTGAAGTGAGAAACTAACATGACTTGTAGTTAATGTTTAAAGCTTTAAGTAGTGGCTGCGTGTCTTAAAGAAACAAAAAGCGATTTTTTAAGCTTCATTTAAAAAAAAAAAGAAGAAGCTTAGTAGTATCAATAAATATGCATAGTTAGCGCAATTAGCAACAAAAGGAATGCAACTGTTTTCCAAAACAAATATCTTTCCATAAATCGTTAAAAAGGAAGTAACCTAATGAAAAATAACAAGTTTAAGTTCTTGTAATAAACCCTCGGGCATAGGCCTAACAATTTTATCAAATCTTCGATGTGTACTTTTAATGAATGAATGAATGACTCTCTGATGAAAAAATCAAAGTAGTGGAAAGGGCAAGAAAAGGTAAATGGACGAATGTGTAGACAAATAGAGACCAATCCAAGATATAGAGGCGAACAAATAGGTAGCTAGAGAAGCGATCTAAACTCGAAAAAATATGCATTTATTCGAGTCGATCGAGATGTTTTAGGATTCCCACTCCTCTCTTCTCCATATCAATCGAAAAGTTATTACTAATGGTTACAACTATTAGTGAATTATTTAGAAGAAGTTCAACTCGCTACCATATCTTTCGAAAATCATAATGAATTATTTTTGTACTCATCGTAGGGTACGATAAGAGCATTTTTCTTATGTCAAAATGGTTGCAATACTCAGAAGAAAGCTTAACCATATAAAGTATGCATATTCTGGATTGATTTGAGAACGTCCGTCTTTCTGTCTGTTCATTTTTCACAGAGCGTGTGGTAAATGGGTCAGTTCGATCAAACCGTATGCTTGGAATACAATATAAATGGAGAAAATCTTTACTTTCTATAGTGCAAGGCACTCGATTTTACATGATTCCCAGGCCGATTACATTGCGATCGAATTTATGTAAGAAATCTTAAACGATGGTGTAGTTAAAGCGACTTGAGCGCCCTTCTTTGATGTTTATTGTGGGAAATGATCTTCCACGACAGTGTTTACGAATTTATTTCAATGTTTATTAAGAGATAAAGTTTTCCGTTCGAGGGCACTAGAAACTATTGTGCCCGGAAAACAAAAAAATGTCAGTGATTATGCCGACATAGTGGCGTGCTTTATAATTAAACCGCCACATAGTTCTCTGTGAATCACTGAAATTGTCATAGCGCTCCCGTATACAGTATCTTTTGACTATTAACTGAGATCAATTGCAACTTAGGGAGTAGCTAAGTGCCTTTTATCTTCTAAGATGTAAAAGTCACTAAGTATAAAATTTGTTTTAAGTCTTATGGTTTGTTATTATTATTATTATTTTTATACCTTTCACCGAAAGAAGGGGGTATATTCAATCGGTCATAATACCTGCAGCGGTCCCTTAACTTGTATATATTCTTGATCACGATAAAATTTGAGATCTATTTAGTCAATGACAGTTCGTTAGTGAGTCTGTTCGCGCTCGCCTGATGGCAAAAATGCTGAATTGAGCTGAAGTTTAGCAGGAGCATTGGAAGTTCTTGCCAAATCGGTTAAAGCGCACGCCCATAGTAAACGACAAACATTGAAAGCAACTCTGCTTTTGTATTCGTTATTATTCTTAGTATTATTTCCGTCACTATTTGCGATACAAGGGTATATGAAGTATGGGCGGATGTATGCAACGTCCAGATACACTTTAGATAGATTCACCTTTTATTATATCAATTGACTCGGAGTCACTTTCTGATTCGAATTAAGATTGTCTATCCGCCCGTCTGTCCCATTCGCATATGTTTAAGATACAAGACGCAATTTTTGATGAAATTTGGTACACTGACGGTGTCCTGGGTCAAGGACGAACGCAATTGAAATAAGTTCGGATCGAATCATTTTTTCGACATTTTTACATATAACGTTATATGCATAAGTGTATAGTGTGTAATGGTGTTTTTACTAGTTTTGCCTTTTTTTTTTTAATTAATAGGAATTTGAAAATAAACTTTAAAAATTATGGATTTTCTTTAGCTTATACCACACAATTTATCATTTGTTTTACCAATAACTGTACTTTGCATTAAATATATCCACTAACCAATCCAAAATATTTTGCCTTAAAAAAATCCCACAAGCGTTCAACTAATTTGTTAACTTGTTTTTTAAGTTTTTACAATGTATATATATATACAATATATGTATATATATATATATATATATATATATGTATATGTAGGTATATATACACTATATATATATAAACTAAAAAGTTTTATAATAAGTGAGCTTTTAGTTTTTGTCGTGTGTTCGCTTATATCTTTCGACCAAGGAGCGTTATATTCAGTAGATCGCCAAGTTCGCGAAATCAGTTAACGCAAAGTTTTAAAACTAAACGGTCTTCCAATAAAACGTTTAAAAATTTTTCTTTATTTATTTTTTTTTTACATAAAACGATTAAATATCAAGCAAGCAACAACAATTTTGTATGCCTTGTAATTAATTGCATTTTCCAGCATTTATTTCTTGTGCATATAAATTTTATTTGTTTTTGTTGTTCGCTATTTTTATTTTTTACTTTTTCTTTTTTTTTTTTTATTATCAAAAACCAGTAAACCATGTAACATATTTCTTGAATTCATTAATATTCGAAATCTCTCTTCTTACCCCGCTCGTTCATAAGAAGCTCAGCGCATATTCATATATATATATATATATATATACCAGCAAAACAATTCCAACTCTCAGCAGTAATAATAGTAATAATAAGAGAGAGAGAAAAACATAAATAAATACAAAAAAATTCATCTTCATAATGAGAAATTTCATTTTAAACGACAAAACCAAAAGCAAAAACAAAAGCAAGATGAAGAAGAAGATCAGCAACAATAACAGCAGTCTAAGCATTTACATTATTTTAATTGTATTTTTATTAATGTGCGATTTTATTGTTGCCGCTACGACGCCCATGCTGTTATACAAACGCAAACCAGATGATAAATATGAAAGAGGTAAGTAAGAGTAACTTGCAGATCCTACGCATGCATGCAACGCATATATTTACCACGTATGAGCATTTATGTCAGTGACAAATAATTTATCACAGAAATATTGTATTTATTATTCAATAATTAATCATAATTTAATAATTAATTATAGAAATGCGAAAAAAGTGGAAAATACAACAACAACAATTATAAAAAAATATATACAATTTTATTGAGTTCAGAACGAATTCGAATTTTCGCATACGCATCAATTGTCGTTTTTGCTTTTCGAAAGTGATATATACATACTTATATATACATACTTACTTACATACTTATATACATACATACATACATACATATATACATATATATATATATATGATCAATCACTCAGGAGACGCCCTCTATTCGTGTAGCACGGCAACGCCCAGAAAGAAGAACAAGTGAAGCAGAGGAATGATATAGGAAGGTGGCCGTAGCCCAGGGGGGTCTGTGTGCATTGTTATGTCTTTCGCAGCTGAACACTGACTATAACTACGATCCAAGTGAACTCTGGCGGTTCTTACCTACACAGCTACTCTTGCCGGAAATATATAATGTAATCTTCCAAATGTAACGTGTTCTCTAAGAGTAAGTGTCAGTGTATAGGTCAGTTACAATGCAAGCCATATACTTAATAAATATGAATAATTGATTGTTTAAGCAGCTGTTAGTGAGCGTTAGGCTTCTACTGATGCATGATTGTTGCCAATCATAACTACATCTATTGCATCTATTGTTTACCTACCACCGAAAGACGTAATTATACTAAGTCGATCTAATCTTCTCTTTATTGCATTAACGAAAATGCATAACAGAAACCATAAAATGGAATATATTTCTCATGATCTTACAAAGTTTAGAGTCGATCTAATCAACTGTCTTAACTCTCTGTGATTAGCACTGTCGTGAAAGATTAGAAGGTAATCCGCTCCAACCTACTAATCTAGAAGAGAGAATGATTTAAAGCTTTTAGTATAAAGACTTATCATAGCCATCTTAAGTTCAGTTAGAAGATAGCGCTGGGAAGTGCAGTCGGAAATGGGTTGTTATTAACCCAGGGACACGCCCGCACTCGACAAATGCAATTTCTAACAAATAGGTGTCTAAAAGTTAACATAAATATTTTCTTGCTTACGTAACATTAAAAATTGATCTCGGTCGACTTGCTGAAGCGCTTAACATTAATAATTTATTTCCTTGTCGTTCAGGCGGTGTGAACAAAAGTCTGGATGCAATGCCTAGAGAATTCTATCTCGACCATTGAACTAAGTTTTAGAGTGAGGCAACGAATATAATCTCGAACTCGGCAAACTAGACTGTGTTAATATGATTTCTTTCTGATTTTAGAGAGGCAAACAGGCGAACTTAGTTTATTCGATTGATCCATTCACCCGGAATTTAATTGACTAAGAATAGAAAGCAAATAATCGCGGTTAAGTTCTTATGTTTGGAAATTCGCAATAAAACGAAAAGAGTTAAATTGAAGACAAGACAATATTTTATGCTCATGGATTGGTATCATCATTTCATCCAATGGATGAACGTGACTATATCGATTCTTATTATTCAAGTGGAGTTTAACTGGACAGACGTACTAGCAAGAAATTTCAAATGCAGATATGCGACTCTAACGAGCAGAAAAACCAAAATTTAAACTCAAGCGCGATGTGTTAGACATGACGAGAAAGAATGAAAAGAAAAAGCAAAGGAAAGGAAATATTTAAGAGAAAGTTTTACCAGGACGCATGCAATTTTAAAGGGTGTACAATGAACCTGAGTAAATCGATAACACTTTAGCCTAAGGCTTTATGGCGAAATTCCCTTTGGTACTTCTTAGCACTTTCATTGGCAAGCTGCCTATGAGCAGATGCTATGTCCTTTACACGTGTACCGTTTTCGGTACATGCTAATTATTTTCAAGTACGTTTATCTTAGATGTTAGATGTTAAGGTGTCCAGCATTCTCCGTACTGCAATAACACATTTTTTTATACTTTCTCTTTTATTTACATACAGATTTAGTGGCTGTCTCTTCAACGGTTATACCGCTAAAAGGGTCGGAAGTTGGTTATGGTTTTGCTGGTACACCGAGCGATGGGTATAAACAGCTCTATTTAAAAAAATTACGCAAAAAAGTCCAACATAATTATAATGAAACCGACAGTGAATTTACAAAACCGGATACATTAATTACAAGTAAGTATTTACGCAGACTAAGAAAAGCATTTAGCAGAATTGAAGAAGAATTTTTTAAACACTTACCTGTCATAGGATGCAATGCAATGTTAATTAAATATATCTGAAAACAGAATATACTAAGTATATCTTAAGTAATATTTCAAAAAAAAAAGAAAAGTGTGTTGTGAAAAAAAGCTGCTAAGAAATTCATATATGCCTGAGGCATTTGGTCATAACTAGGCTAACTTAGGCAAAGTTCGGTATTTTGGGAAACTTGAGCATATCATCTGGATCAGCCGAGATAAGATCTCTTTAGAAGATCTCTTTTGCGTACATTTTCAGACTAAAATTTTGTAAGAGTGAGAAGAAGTTATATTTCAATTAAATTAAGAAAATTGAATTAAATTAAATTTTAAAATAATAGTTTTTATTAACGTTTATCTCCATGATTTTGCTTCATCAATGCATGCAAGGTATGCACGGGCAACTAAAATTGATGCAATCATTGTGTTCAACATTTAAAAGCCAGATTTGATTGACATTTGCACTGAGCCGCTAACGCAAGAACGGCAAAGATCTGATTACGCTTTGGTTCCTTTCGATACTTTTGTTCTCTCGCAACTGATTAAAAACCGGTGAATATTTGAATATTTGAATAATTTTGTTATGGAATTCACTCTAAACACTATCAAAAGTGCTAGTATATTAATCTTCTCATATCCTTTGTTGCATGTAAAATATGCCAACAGAAACTTAATGAGAAAAATTTGCAAAATTTAACAAATTTATCCATCAACATGATCGCCCCTCCAGTATTGTTACAATCAGTTGAATGCTTCTCTAATGCTTTAATGTTTCTGTTCTGTATCGAACAAATTTTCGCGCTCATGGAAATATGTTTCATGATATGATCTCATCTTGGAAGTAGGATGAGTGCGGTAGAAAACTGAGCTTCGATTAATACCGTTTTGCCATTGTTAACATCGATTAGGGACACCGTGCATTCGTTCCAATATGGCTCAGCTAACTCTTGTAATTTCACTTTTGGATTATCGAGAATAATTCTCAAGATTCTTTTGCACGGTTTTTTGCGCATATTTGCACGAAATCGACATTTTGTTGTTTCCGTTGGCGAAAAGTTGTCATTACATTTTACATGCCAATGCTTTGTTGGAATGAAATTTTTCTGCATCAAAAATGGATGTTTAATCAATCGTCGAAATTCGGATTCTTCCATAAAATGATTTGTCCATAAAATTGGTATAACTCATGAATAAGCGATGGAAACGACATCAAAAACTCGTCCTTTGGCGGCAGGAAACTTTGTAAAATAAAAGGGATTTTTGATAAAGACGATAGCCATGACGTTAGTCCTTAGTATTATAAACCAATGTGCCCTATACAATACAATCGAGTTGTAAACATAAATGAATGCCAAATGGCCAGACGGACGGTAGAAAACAAAATTGTCGCAAGCAAGATACAATTGAAAAACTATTAAACTAAATTGAACGTCTACTGAGAAATCGGGCAAATATGTTAAATAAAGTGTGACTTATGATAGCACCTCTCATCGCACCAGGGATTGAACCTGGAGCATGCTGGTGTGTGCCGGGTGCCCTGGCTCCTAGACTATACGAGAGCCAATCATTCTACAATAAGCTCCTTTCAAGTTTTAAAGTGAGAAAGAAGAAGAGATATTTGCGATTAAAAAAAAAAAAAATGACTAAGACTAGTACGTGCTAATTATATGATCTCTCGACAAAAAAACTTTTCTAAAAAATGTGTGCTTTTTTTTAAAAATAATATACAATTCAAGTCAGTTTTGAATCCGCGCCCTTAATGATGTATTTTTGCTGTCATTGATAAGGTACATAGCTTATGCTCTTAGGGCAAATATTTTGGGTAATTAAGTAAACAAAAATAGTCATCCAACAATTCAATCTCAGGACTGCATGTTTAACTTGATTTAATAAAATAATTAAAAAATTCCATTAATCGTAAACCGATGGTCAAGCTTAGGAATTGGAGCTGCTCAATATACATATATATATATATATGTATATATATATATATATATGTATGTGTGTGTGTGCATGTGAAAGATAGCTCATTCCGGTGAAGGCAAAAAGGAAAGTAGATCAAATCGATCATGACAAAATATTTCCTTTTGCGCTAAGAAAGTTGCGAAAAGAACGTAAAGGCAGCAAGATGAATAATGCGAGACGGAACATAAGATCAGAGGATTGAAATCGAACTTGGATTGAATGTCAATCGGGGACATTTATATAAATAAACTCATTCAAGTGAATGATTTTCTATATCGTTGCGCAATAGGCAATGAACGGAAATCTTCTGGAGAGTTCACCTAAATCCTATGCATACCAAACTTTGAAAAGTGAAAAAAATACCTGGCGAAAAAGTAGTCAAAAAAAAAAAATTATTATTATTATTTTTTGCGAAAGTCATTCGTTCAAGAGCGATACAGCCAGTTGATCACTTCTTAAATATTTCAATGCAATCTGTGCGTCAGTTTTCGTGATAATCTCATCATTTGATTCAAACTTTCTTCCCCGTAATATTAGTTTGAGAATACTGCAGGGTGTGGTAGTAATTTGAACTCGCATTCACACGATTACGCCTTGAGATATTTGTAAACGTGGCATGGCTTTCAACACCAGCTTTTTCATGCCAAAATTCGAAGAGCTTGCGCTATCTTACAAATTCATTTCACAATTACGGAGAATGGTTTTTCAAGTTTTCCTGATATAACCGTCGCTATTAGGCGTTAGCAAGTGTTTCGGGATTTGTATCGCTTCGCTTGGAGTCGGTCAATCATTGATAAATGATTGTTTTCCCTAGCGGAGAGGTGCCAGAGAGTTCTGAATTGTTAACCGAGGTGATCAGCTCAGCTCAATCTCACTCTCAATCAGCTTGAATTTTTGAGTCGACTTTATTATTGTCATTTGTTCGTATCATTTTGACTCGTGTACTCGTGCCCGCAAATGACAATCTCACGTAGATATTTGTTTAAAAAAAAGTAAACGTCGAACGTTGTTTCTGTCTCAGTTGGTTAAGCTAATGTCATTTTAAATAATATAACAAGCATAACACTTAAAAGGAGGTCATCAGCTTTTTAAAAAGTTTTATTTTAGTTTTATAATAACGAGACATAGCATAACACATTCAACATAGCTAATTGTTGTCTACCCACGCAAACGTGAAACAAGCAAAACAACTTTAAGACTCAATGAAAAATAGAAAAGAATGTTTTTCAAAACTTTTAAGTATATATACATGTACATCACACATATATATATATGTGTAATGTGTTTTTAATAATCAATGATTTTTGAGAATAAAAAAAAAAAAATAAAACAAAAATTGTTTTTTCTTTCTTTCAGTTAACAGAAAATATGATGCTAATGATAACAACTACGATAAGGTCAAAGCCAAGGACATTAGTATCGCTGCAGAAAACTAAGTTCTAAGCGAGAGCGAAGGAAATAAGAAATATCTAATAGCATCCGATATATAATAAAGCAAAACTTTTTCAATAAGATTCGCTTAAGCGATTCGAAGAGAAATAAAAATCTTTGTAAAAAAATCCAGATAAGTTTAAATATCGAAGAAGAATATCGAATTAAAACAATAGAGAAACATGACGAAAAAACTGATTACGATATTTTTTTTTATTTTATATTTCTTTTTTATTTTTTTATTTATTTTTTATTTTTTTTTGTTTTTTATTTTTACACTATTGCTCCTGTGCAGGGAAGCGAATGTAAATGATGACGATGATGCCATGCTTGGTGATGCGGTTTCTCATTGTGTGATACCATAATGGTAAACAATAACAACTGCCACCAACAATTGGCATTCATCAGCACATGACGTCAATATTTTTATTATTTTTGATCATTTTATTGATTTTGCTTTTAATTTAAAAAAAAAAAAAACATATTTTTTATTAAATCAAAGCGATATAGTATTGAATATAGAATTGAATTGTAACACCCAGAAACGGCTAGACTTCTGCACAGATGCAACGGCCAACTAATGCTTTCTCTCACATTTGCTGGGATAATGAACTCTGAACGTTACTGACCGTTCTCGATGATAAGCTTTCGCGACGGTCTTATAAGAACTGGGAATGTCACTCCAATGCGATCAATTAGGCTATTTGACGGATGTATATATATATATACATATATATATATATGTATAGATGTACATACATGTATGTCATATGTAACGATTCTGTTTTATGAAGAATTTTGATATTAAGCTTCTAGTGGAAGTAGTTTTGGGAAAATCTCTAGGAAATTGGCGGAAAAACGGATCGGCCATTGTGTGTGATGTTAATGAATGAATATATTTTAAGATTTGTGTTAACTATATATTTTGCTCCGATTGTTCCGTGCATAAAGATCAAGGGATGGCCCATCGACACAGTGATACTTTTGAATTTAATGCTGCTGCAATGGGCGAGGTACGGAAGGTCGTGCATTGTGCATATGTGTATCAAATTCTATCGGCCATGACAAGTTTGTAAAATTGATTCTCTCAAGTGTCATTCTACTATTTACTCTTTCATTACATTCCATGACAGTTGGCGACTAGCAACTTTCGTTTCTTCGGAAGATGTTACCTCTAGCAGCAATCTTCGATCGATTGAACATCAAGAACTTACCCTCTGCTGATCAGTGTTTAACGGTGATGCTTAAAGTTCTTGATAATATGCGCCTCGTGTTATGCAGGAAACCAAACTCAAAAATTCGATCCATGTAAAGAGCTAGCGATGCATACAGCATCGTACGCTTTCTGATGAACTCTGTTGTTTTCCTCTTTTACCCCACTAACCACTCAAGTTCATATAGCTGCTGATCTGTTTTCAATTTGCCTTTATATGGTTTAGTTTAAAGAGTTCAACATTTTAAACGGATTTTTTTTTTTTTTATTGAAAATTCAATAACATATGAGCGCACGAACAAACATGATGGTAGGTAATGGAGTAATGGAAAACAAGGATGTTTTTTAGTTCTCTAACATCTCGTTCCTCTCACTTCCTTGTATGTAGCATTTGGTGATGACTTTACATCATAACGTCATTGGCCATATGATATGATAAGAGGGACTTAAAATTGCTTCAATGATTGACATTTCTAAGGTTTTTAATATAGGGGATCGGAGTTTATTGTTGGAAAAATTAAAGTTTTGTTTTAGTTTTAGTGAATCGGCGATTAAACTCATTAGGTCTTATCTGGCAAATCCACGTTAGCGGATGAGGATTGAGAACTTTTCTTCCAAAAAAAAAGAAAAAAAAAAAAAATATATATATATATATATATATATATATATATATATATAAATATATATCGCAACGCTATACTGGGGCTTACTCTATTTAATACTTTCATTCACTGACTCGACAAGGCGGCTTCGACACCAACACATCCAACACAATAGCATGTATTCTCAACCAATATACTGAAGTCGAAATTGTGGCAGCCGGCGCTTTCAACGTTCACAACGAAAACTGGTTACGCCATTATGCCCATATAAGTCCGGAAAGACGCGATGCAGAGATTTATGCCAAAAATGATGAAGAAATTATGTAAAATTATGTTAAATGACTGGTGACTGAAAGTGCGCAAGCTCTACACGGTACATGGACTAAAATCTTGGACATGAGAAGACGACTTGCGAAATGAGTAGATGAGGATTTTTTCCTCCTTAATTCTTCGACAATATTGCACATCGACAAAGCCAAGTTTATGCATCGAATTATAAGATGGATCCGTCACTTCACACTTGAGACGAAGGAATAGTCAAAACAATGACAAAATGGGAACAATTTTTCTTCTTCAATTCGATCTGTTCGCGAAGTTATGGCGTCAACTTGTATTGTTTACTTACAACATCCTATTCGCTAGAGCAAAGCCCTTTGATGAAAAAATTGGTCGGCGGTAACAAAATGTGCGAAAAACGATGACGTAGAACCTGCGTGATCGAAGATTATTGAAACTATTCCCGAGTCAGAACTATTGAATGCAACTGGCAAGACCGTAACGACCTATGAATCAGGTATTTTCAAATCAGCGTATTTTTTCTCAAGTTTCTTGTATTATCTTTGCCAAGTCGAGCACTTCTGAAGCTGTTCCCGTATACTTTGGTAAGTGGGAACTTTATGCAAACCTACCGTGATTTGCCTTAAAATCGCACTACAGGTTATACCCTATTAAGCACCGTACTGCTGAACGAAACTAAGATGCCATGTTAGTTATCAGATGAAACAAACTTAACTTTTAAACTTAAATTTTATATAGCCATTGCTTGCGCACATATAAGTTTTCATAACTCGTTTCACTCAAAAGTTATTGCTAACGTTTATTAATGAACAACGACTACCTCCATAAACATCTACACAAATA
Organism: Glossina pallidipes; assembly: GCA_000688715.1. NCBI lineage: Eukaryota > Metazoa > Arthropoda > Insecta > Diptera > Glossinidae > Glossina > Glossina pallidipes. The sequence continues at coordinate 1,515,515 of KK499802.1, read as the reverse complement.
TGTATAAAAAGATATCGTATAACCTTCGAAAATTGACTGAAGTGCATGCAATGTCGAAACGAAATGAAAATTCTTGGAATAAGAAAAAAGGAAAAATTCTTCAAATTAACAAAAGGAGTGTCTAGGGTTCTCGTTGCTTTAAGAAAAGACGAAAGACGAAGGACCATCAAACGAAATGCACGACAAATCTTAAGAATTTCAACAAAAACAAGTAAGAAAATTATATTCGGTCGTGGCCGAATCTTTTATACCCATCACCGTTATCCTAAAAGAGATAGAAACCGTAATAGATCTACATTTTCATGCTCCATAATGGGGAGTGGGCGCAGCTGATTTGTTCTATTCCCAAACTAAATCTTTTTGTCGCTGAAGTTGGTGTGCGCTTGTTCTGGGCGTGACCTATGAAAAGTTTAGGTCTCTCACAAATTCTTTTGCAAATTTGTAGGCGATATTTTGATTTTCACTAAGCGCAGAGTGTTTATCACAAATACTAGACAATTGTGCAGACGAAGAGACGGACATGTTTAGGCGCTTTCCGTATTTGAAACTGGGGTTTTCGGAAGCTTGTTTCTGCACCTTATGAACGTATTGAGAAAAAAAATTAAATTTTGATACATTATAATATTGGGTAGGCGTGACCAATTGTTTCCATTCTTGTAAAGGTGCTACAGCATACACTTACCTGCTACAGTTTATGAGTAATGAGCAAAAAAACAATTTTTCATTCCGTTTGAAAGACAAAAGTGTTCTCAGCTTACGTGATGATGTGGGTGTGTCCTTCGACCGGTTTGGCCCATTTTCAATACGAAAGGTGCGTGCAAGAATTTCCAATGTTTCTGCGAAATTTGAAGTCGATATAGGCGGTATATAGAGGGACAACACGCACATATGGACAGACGGACATGCTGAGATCGATTTAAAATTTTATGCTGATCAAGAGTATACACATTTTGTGTTGTTTCTGAAGCTTTCATCTGCACGTTGCAAACGTTTTGACAAAATTAGTATACCCTTCATTCTTTGCTGGTGGGTATAAAAATAAATTACTGTTTATTAAGCTTTCAGTGCTTGAAGATGAATAGGTAACCGGTTTTTTAGATTAAATTTGTAAATCTCACAAAAAAAATATGTCAAGAAAGGTCTTAAACACTCTCTACCGCTACAAAAATTTATTCGTTTTTTATTACAAAATAAAATTTAATTCGATAGAAATAACAAAGAAATATGTCGGTGTTCTTATCAGCTAAAAAAAGTGATGTAAATGCGCGTTTAAGTTAAAATCAAAGAATGCGATTCTTAGAAATTTCGAAGGGAATACTGGGATTGCGTGGCAAAAACCACTTACAATTTATTCCAATAATTCTGGATATCTCTCCTTCTCGCCTTAACCTACTTTCTTCTATATCGTATGTCGTCAACATCGGTATAAATTATCGATTCCTTTGCAGCAAATCGATATACAACAAGTTTTTAGATGGTGTCGTCGATATAGGTTATGCCAGTCAATCACTGCAATCGATATCTGGCAATCATAATCCCAAAACATATCGGAATGTAAAAATACCTTTCCTAACAATGAAAATATTGAGTTTTGTGCCAAGTAGAGGACATTCGCCAACAGCATTTTCTCTGTTCACCAATTTATGTTGTTCGCTGAAACGAAAAGGCAAGACAAGGTAATTTTTTATATAACATCCATCTATTCATCCATCCGTCCGTAGGCAAAATTGGTTCGCGATACGTTGGAAACACTCTACGGGAAAAGGTTAGTCCATGCGGCTTATGCACAAAACTCGAGTCTTTCCGATTACCATTTATTTGCGCAGATGAAACAAGTGGGTTGTCTTGCATGGCTATGCTTCTCACGAGAATGATTGGCTTGCCAAAAAAAAACCAAACGTTTTTTCTGGCGCGGCATCCATAAAATGTCAGTGAGGTGCGAAAGATCTATAGCAATATATCGAATAAAGCACAATAAGTGCATATTTTGCATATTTTTCTATAGTGCGGTTTTGTATGTGTGTGCTTGGTATGTAGGGAAATGAAGGAGACTAAAACAGTGTATGAGTTTATGATTGGAAAGTTGATGTAAATGTGTAAAAAATTGATTTTAAATAGTCTTCTCACAAACTTAATTCGAGCAACTAATGTTGATGATAATTAAATTTAAAACATAACTAAATAATTAGCGAGCAAAGAAGATAATAATTAAAGGAACGCTACACGTTCGTTTTCGTATTCCTTTAATGTTCGAAGACGAGTTTTGTTTGAGGAAGCAATCACAAGCTTGTGTTTAACAAAGCGTATATTTGCGAGTTATATAGTTCCAGACTGTGATAGAAAAACGTGCTGCTTCCTCCTATGACTAGTGACCGATCACAACTAAAAAATACGGCTCAAAATTTCGAATTCATTTCATAGCTACTATCGTGTACTTGAATAGATAAGAAACCGCGTAGTCGGATACAATTGTCAGTACGATAGGCCACGTTTTAAGTAGGATTTGCACGAATATTCGATCGGTAATCGGTTGTGGCCGCTTCCTAATATGACATTCTTAAGAACCCTTTTTTTTTTTTTTTTAATTTTAATATTTGATCTCTTATGGAACTAAATCAATTTCAATCATTAACGGTTCGAGTTAATTCGATTTGTAAGATGGTAGCAAACATAGATTTTTATCAACTGAATTTTAAAGCAAAAGAGATTTAAAATTTGTGCAAAACTATTTTGTGTAAATGATTAAAGACATACTCGTTTCATGAGTGTATGTCAACACTAACTTTGTTGTTGTATATCTTTAACAATATTTTAGCTAACCATCTCTACTTAATAAAAGTATAAATGTATTGTATAACATAAGATAGAATGACTGAAATGTATAACGGATATGTCAATGAAATAGAAGACCACTTACATATACATGCATATACATGCATAAACATGCATATACATGTATCGAATAATGAAAGTAAGGTTGATTCTTCTAAACAACTTTAAATGTGTGTGTGTGTGTGTGTGGGTGTGTGTGTTTGTGTTTGTGTTTATGGTATGAAGAAAAAATGGTAAATAGTCGATGGGAGAGATAAAACTAAAATTGGTTTTCTGACTTTATTTTGTTTTTATTTTTCAATAAACGCTTAAACATTTCAAACTCAAGCTCGTCAACGAAAGCACATAAGTGAAAATCGTAAAAGCATGAAAATGAAAGTACATACAAATAAACATAAATGTGCTGACAATATGTGCTTCTCAACGTATAATTTCAGACACTTATATGGCAACCGAGAAAGTAACGATAAATACAACAGGAATTTATACATGTGTTGTTAACATTTGATGACGGTAACGATGGCGATGGCGATGACGATAATAATAATGACGATGATGATGATAATGATAATGATGATGATGATGATGATGATGACGATAATATGTTGCTTAAATGCCTAGCCTTTCTGTGCGCCTTTAAAATAGTGTACGCACGAATGTAGATATGTATCTTTAAGTTCGCATCATAACATTTTCTATTTTAGCCTACATAACTGTCAGTCATTTAACACTTTATTATTTACAAAGCACAGTCCCTCCATCCCATGAACGTATACATATTTAGCTTTCATTTTTCACGCAGGCTGTTACAAACAGTTGATTAAAAAACTAGCGTTAGTTGACAACACACATTATGCAGAGCACAAACACACACACATTCACTTTGTGTCTATATAGTTAACACGTAGATGCTTGTTTGTAAATAAAACACAACAGCGCATTATGCCATATATTAAGGCTAAACTATATATAACTATAGAAGACGGATGTACAGACATGGCTAACAGTAGCGAAGGTCTTAAATCAACATTTGGAATTTTGGTGTTCTTTTAAATGGTTTCGGCCATTTTTTATGCTTTTCATTTCATATGTGCAAAAATCAGAGGAAAGATGTCTTCCAACATGAATTGTTGCACTAATATGTAGAACATTGAAAACTTAATGTCAACACGTCATAAGCAGCCATCATTTATCAAATAAACAAGCTTATTAAGGGTAGTAGCAAATAATAAAATGCAATTTGTGCCTTCTAATGGAAAAAATAAAAACACAACGAAATAAAGTTTATATATATAAATCTGAATGACGCAATAAATGGCAAGAAAAAAAAAGTCCTGCAAATTACTTTTAATAACGAGTATAGAAAAGATTTAAAGTGAAGCATAAGAATCAAAATTTTAGCTAACAGAACGCATTTCATGAAATATAGGCGTGTGAATTGATCGTTCGAAATTATTTATATCAAAAATATATCGCATAAATTTATATATTCAAATGGCGTTGTAGGTTTCGTAGTCGAATTCACGAACGTGTTACGTATTATTTATCAATTTTCATTCTATTCGATGCTTTTACCACTTTAACCTTTGAATGCATATTGTTGCCAATTGTCTACATTCCACTTTCACTTAATTAATCAGTAAATTATGATTATTATATCATAGATTTCCGTAATTCGTTGAATATATCACACGTGTGGCGGTGTGCGAATACGTAACATTGCTGATGTGTAAAATAAAATATTTGTATACGATATTCGTATCCGCGGAAGGCGATTTTTGAAATCAGACAACAGGTGAAATAATCACAATCACAATTTGCTAAACATATCTTCATATCATAGTACAGAGTTTTTTTTAAATACTCAACTACTGAACCATATCTGGTCGCGTAATAATTGAATTCACTCGTTTAATACAAGTCGTATACCGTATTGTAGGTAACGCATGTCGTATACGCATTAAATTAAATTTCTATACAATGTGCCGCATTTCATACGTAACAGTACTGTATCTCATTTATATATGATTGATTGGTTGATAATTGTTGCAGTTCGACTTATCTGATTTTTTGTCTTTACATATAGACCTATAATAGGGAAATTTAAGGCAGTCTCGTATTATCACAATTGAAGAAAAATTATCAGTTTTTTGCTAATTATTCATAATTGCGTCGATTTTTAAAAATAGAAAGATTGGGAAAAATTCGAAGTACATATATTTTTAGTAAATTGAAGACCCAGTATTTGCTTTGCATTGTAATCCATTTTTAAGAATTTCCTATGACGATCAATTAAGATTCTTAGGAGATTTATTAACAAATTATATACAGAAACTTATATTTACAAATGATTTTATCGATCGTGTCCTTTTGAATATTACGAATCAACTCGCTTGACTCGACTACTGCTTGTATACCCTTTTATCCGTCAGTTGCAAGTAACTAACTTCATCGCTATATGTTTGTGTTAAATGCTTTTTCCTCTGAAAGTTCTGCTAATTGCTTTTAATCTTTTCAGCAATCGCCAGCGGCATGAGCCAGATAAGTCGCCCTGAATGTGTATTTGGTTTCTTAGAAACCCGGCCAGTTTTTATACAAGCTGAAATCATCAAACCTGCGATTTTCACATCAATACATATATAAAAGCGTGTATGACTATATGAAAAATGTATATGTGCTGCAGTTGTTTACAGCTTATGTATATTTAAGTCACTAGTGCGTATTCGCTTTTGCTTTAAATATTATTAAACTATTTATTTAAATTTTATTACATATCACGCCCACATAGCACAGGAAAGAGTTACTGACAGTTTTAAAACTGCAGTAAAAAGTTTGTTATTCATTTTGTTTTTTTACATCCACCATCGAAGACTGGACATATGTTAGTTGCATCACAACAATGCCTACAACGAATGCCTAAAAGGAAACTTCCGAAATCCCTTCAAATGTATGTAAACATGTCCCTCTGTCGTCTGGTCTTTTTTCTTTCTGCTTGCCAACACCGGTAAAAGCCATAGAAATTCGATCCAAGGACATGCCCACAGTACAATATAAAGTGTCTTCCGAATCAAAAAATTGGGTATTTTGTTCATTAGTCTTAAAGAGCGATTGAAATGAGCGAATTGTGTGGAACTGCCCTGAGATTCTGAATTGATTTCGCCAAATCTGACTACTGGTGCTTGTGGGTTGTAGTGGATAGAAAAATGAGATACAAAGCTTCAATTTGTTACAACTATTTGTAGATTATGTTCTTAGACCAGTTTTAGCAATAGACACAACTTATGTACAATCGAGTCTATAATAGCTTTAAACAAATAAAATAACCCCGAAAAATATCGACAGCGTTAAGAAAGCCTTTGTATAACGTGCAACAAAATATTAGCCTAAAATTAAATTAAACTTTTAAAGTTTAAAGTTTAACATTGATTTTAAATACGTTTTTATCTATATATGTGCTCGATTTATTCCCTGTACATCTGTCATACTCAGAAACATTTGTATAATTAAACAAATAAACTAAATAACATACTATTCATATATACGCTATACATGCATACCATATGTCATATATCATATCATATATATGCGTATATACTATTCAGTTCAAAAGACATGTATGCGTATATACTATTCAGTTCAAAAAATAAGGCGGTAAGGTAAGGTTTTTTTTTTGCCGCACTAGTACAACGGCATTAATATTTAACAAAAAGTGAAAAGTGAAAAAAGTGAATTAAAAATTTTTTATAAATTTCTGGTTTTCGCGTCACCGCAACGAAGTTTCGCACAAGGACAAAATTATTCGGCCATTTTTTAACAATCAATTAAAGCAAGCACCGTATTCATGTGGCAGTGGTTCGATTCACAATTTTCTTTTTCTTCGGTCAATCAGTAATTGCTTTGGAGTCACTAAAGCCGTTGGCCAAAAATAATTTTCAACAATTAAAAAAGAAATTCCAACCACCACAAAAATAAAATTTTAATTGCTATTCTTCACCGACATTTATATTTTGCGTCAATTTTCTCAAATTAATCTGACTAAGCAAACTGAATAGACTTAGACTTCCTCTGTCTAACTAACTGATATTATATATGCAACCTACAAGCTGCCATAGATCCTGAACAAAAACTGCTTGCAAGTAGTCATAGCAAAGCTGTCTAGAAGTCTAGTGCAAAAACGGAAAAAAATCAATCGACAGACACAAGTACAATTATTAACATACTGAGTAATCCGTCTTTGGTTTAAAAATTCTCCTTTGTGTTAACCAGCGTTGGAAATACTTTATTTCGATCAGGGTTAACCAAAAGCAGAAATGATGCGAGGTGAGAAGAGTAAAGTATTAAATTATTTATAAAATCGAATGCACATGCGTTGGGTATTAGTGCAATGCACCTTAAGAATGGCTTGCAACGAAATCGTGTAAAAATTAAAAAATTAATCACATGCGTAAATCTTGGTTGGTTATATATATTTAGTAAAAGCCATTCTCTCACCTGTCAATGCAAATATGCACGCAGTAAAGATAAAAGCCGCTAAGCCATGTATTTTACAATTGATGAATACATGTACAACATACATTCATACGCTGAGATTTGAGTGCATAATGCAAGATTGCTTAAGTTCGTCAAATGGTGGGCAACAACCATTCAATTAAGTGACAATAGGGTTCGAACAATGTATTTGCTACACATTGACTCAAGACTCAAGGGTACGTGGGAAAGCTGATTGCGCATTGTTTGCCGCGTTCGCTCATAGTGAATAGAATCATAGCTTCCGATAGCTATAGATCGATGGATACAATGACAGAATTTCATGAATGGATCGATTCGCTGTCCCACCCATCTTTTAACGTTTAGCGATTATTTTCTATTGATAAACGGGATGCTGTAAATAACAAAAAATTTCAATTAAACGAACGGTTGCATCATTGTGGAAACTGGAGCGTATAGTAGTTGTTTTAATAGAGGCGAAATTTTAGACAACCTTTTGACTGATTGTATCATTCGTGAAGGGATTTACGTTTTTTGAAAATTTTCAGCTAAACCTCATGTGCATTCCTATTTTGGAAATGTCATACCGATTCTATATTTTTTCCATACATACATATCTATAAATGTATATATATATATATATATATTGATTTACCAACAATTTTTTTTTTGTTCTTTTACTGTTGATATATCTAAATAGATTTAATTAAAGAGTTTATATAAAATTTTATTAGTTCATGGGTTAAAATATTTTCACAAATTTAATGATTGTCACACAGCACAATTTAATTATAAAAATTATACTCAATAATTTTTCAAACACCAAATAAACTTTAACGTAATGTGAATACATAAATGCATATAATATGCAAGTGCATATATAAATACTCGCTCGCATGCATATGTATGGATATTTAATGGTGAACTAATACATGCACACACACATAATGATGCACACATTCATACATGCATGCATACATATATACATATGCACATATACACATACATATATATATATATATATATATATATATATATATATATATATATATATATATATATNATATATATATATATATACATATATATAATGAAATTGTCTGCATCAATTTTTTTCCATCATAATTTATTTATACGTATATATTATAACATTATAAAACTTTTACTACATTACATAAGTATATAGTAATGTATGTGGCTTTATGTGTGCATACATACATATATACATGCATATATACATACGATGGTTGATGTTAATCTCTGACAACGTAAGTCACTGTGCTACGTATTTTTTCTTTCGTTTTTTTTTTTTTGTTTGTTGTGTTTTTTGTTTTTAATGCTAACATGAGGGCAAAGTCGTTTAGTGCTATTTTCGTTAAAAGTGAAAAGTGTTTATACAAGAGTATTTTTGTAAATTATATACTTGCATGTTTATCAGGACAAAACCAACATGCCGTCAAGCCCATTAGTGACTGAACGCTACCAAATGATTTTTTTTACTTATATCAATGTTAAGCAAAATGATGCTTGAGCAGCACATCTTTGTGGGATACACTAAAACCATATATTTAGCGCAATTATAACACTTCTCCTTTCAGTTCATATGATTATATGTAATGCCTGTAGCGAATCCAAGTCGTTGTCTTTAAAGTACAATGACATATGCAAATTAATTTTGAGCGAGTCACGACGCGCTATTAAAGTTTAAGAGTTAAACATAAATTATATATAAATTATCCGAATAGGAGGAGAATAAGCGAATTCAGTCTTCGCTCAGTTGAAGCAAGAAAGAAATTGATGATCGATTTTGCTTCAAATTTTTTTAATATCCACAATTTGCTTTTTATTTTACTCGTTCAGTAAATGATATTCATTATGGTAACGTACATTATATATACTTAAGATATCAGATTATATGTAGAATGTAGATATTTAGAAGAGCAGTCGACAGTGAACAGCTGACAATGAATAGTTGAACGCAGCTGAAACATTAAAAGAACACGAGAGAGCCATTAAGTGGACCCAGTCGAATCAATTCGTAAGATAGTGCAGTCGAACTCACATCTGCGTTGAACTTATTTATATGGCAAATCGCTAATCACTATCAATTTTCATTGTCAAAATAGGATCTTATTGGCAAATAAGGGTCCATTTTGTGTACTAACGTGTATAGGGGAGAGATACAATAAAAAAAAAAAAAAAAATAGTTCCATCCCATCTAAATTATTTGTATTCACTTAATATCGCAATATGAATCAAAACTACAAAGAATTGCAAATTATTTCACATAAAGAACGTTGTTCTAATGCGGTGTTATATAAAAATTGGATCCGCCCACTTTATTTTCCATAGCGTTTATTCTTGATTCATTCGAAATATGTAAAAAATTAAGTTATGAAAGTTGAACACAAACTATGTACGGACATATTTTAAATGGACCGACAGACGGGCAGACAGGGTTAAATTTTCTAAGTAAAAAAATCATTCAATCTTTCTGAGTGTTACATACATGCATGCAAATGTAATTTCAACATCTTTAGCAAAAGTGGCGTAGAACATATGTTGCCTTCCAAAGTACCAATCGATGCTGTCTCATTTACGTAAATAAATGACATCGTGTGTGTGTGTGTGTGTGTGTGTGTAAGCAACTTCGACATATTAAAATTAATGCTAAGTAAACATAATTAAAAGTTGGTATCCGTCAGTTATTTGTGTTTGTGTTTATGTTGTTCTTTTAAACGAGTTGTGTTCGCTGTCTTTACTTACAAACGTTACAATCGACATGTGCTGACGTTTTCTGAACGAAAACAAAAACTAACAGCGCCAAGGTAAAATGTAACGTGCTGTGTTAGCGTAAGCCCATTACTACACACAAATTATACGATATATCGATCATTCGAAGGAAGGGCTAAGCAGATTATGTGAAGCTTGCAACATCCAATTCGCATATTTCGGGCAATGCGAGTGTGAGCCTTTATGCATAACTTTTGGCGACATTTTTGAAGCACGCTCTTGAGGTATTTTCAGTACGTCCAGTTCATCTTTCTTTGCAAAGATTTATATACTTTATGCTGCTGCGCGTTATAAAATTTTTGAAAAAAATGAAATTATGACACGCTATAAAATTTTGTAGGCGTGGCCGATGTTTCCAATTTTTTTAGAGAGAGAATATACGTTAAAATTTTTATTCCTTTTGAAAAATAGAAATGTCTCCTCCCTATGCAGTGTTGTAGGCTTGTCCGTTAACCGAATTGGCTCATTTTTAATACCAACGTGTGTGCAAGAACTTCCAATGTTTCTGCCAAATTGGAAGTCGAGAACTTCATTTTTGCGATCAGGACAATGTTTAAAATAGATATTGTACAGACGGACGGACGGACAGGCAAATATGCTTAATCGATTTAGAATTTGACGCTGACCAAGAATGTATATGCTTTGTGGGCTATCTGAAACTTCCTTGTGGGCATGCAAATGCTTTGATCAAATGACTGTACTACTCGTCCTTCGGTGATGGGTATAAAAAAATGTATTTTACGGTGGAAAACCGAAAAAGGTTTGAAGTTATAACTAAATATAATTAGTAAACACACAACTCAGAAAATTTTCTTACAGCTCTCTGTTAGCTGTTAACAGAATTGCATTAAACAAGGTCTCGGAAGGATTTCAATCAAAATATACTTAGAATAGAACTTTTCGCGAATTTTTTTAAAAAAAATATTGTAAACGAAACATGTCTTTATGTTACGTAGTTAAAACTTGGTCTGAAAAAGTTTTTTTGCTATGTCAAAAATGAACTTGAAAAAGCCAAAGTTTGCTTAGCTACTGTGGCTAAACCATGGCCTGCGAAAAAATGAAACTTTTATTGCGTTGATCCTTGATTAATATCTTTCCATCCTTTCCAGCGATGTGCAGGTTATATGCAGTGTTGATCGGAGAATTCTTTATGGGAATTTGAAAAGTACCGTAGCTAACTTAATATAGGATAATATATAAGCAAAGTTTAAAATGTCATTGTGGGCAAACCGCCCGCTGTGAAAATACGGAACTAGTGCGGCGTGAATCCTCAATTAATAATAATATGAAATACAACAAGTAAAGTATATGAATTCTTGACTGCACCTAAACATGTCCGTCTGATCGTCTGTCTATGTGTCTGTGCGCAACGGTGTAGTATCTGTAATAAACATTCTCCCGTTAGCGAAAATGAAGATATCGTCTACAAATTTGCAAAAGAATTTCGAAGTGACTTAAACTTTTCAAAGGACATGCCTACAAAGCCCACGCAAAAGCTTTTATTTTGCAAATAGAACAAATCAGCTGACCCCACTCCATATTATGGAGCATGAAAATAGAGTTCTTTTCTTGATTTCGTCTTTTTTAGAACAACGGTGATGGCTGTAAAAGATTCGTCCACGACCGAATATAATTTTCTTATTTGTTTTCATTGCTTTTGCACGGAGATATCTTAATAGAACATTTTCTCTGGCAACGATAGCTCGGCATGCTTAATCCACTTACCATCGATTCAAGATAGAAAGCGAAACAATATCCATCTCCGAAGCTTTGATGATTTGTAAAATGTTTACGTCACCCCTTCATTCAGATGGCAATGACAGCAAGAGCCACTTGCTGCGCTCAAGTTATGCCTGCTTTGCACATGTACATACAAGCTATACCGACTTACTTGCATTTGAAAATGCTTTTCAACGAACGTAAACACTGTTCATAGATATTTTTCAGTTTGTTCGAGAAGTGAAAAATGCACAAGTAAGGTATTAAACTGTAACGTGTCACTTCCTGGAAGGCTTTTAGTTGATCTAGTTGGTGTTTTTGAAATGCTTGGAGAGAAAAATTCGAAATTTCAAAGAATGCATTTCCTATCAATCATTCAAATATTTGTCCTTTGTAGGTGGACTAACGGAGCGAGAAGTTTTGCGGAGATCAAATTCATTGCGAAAATGTTACGCAAACAATTTCATGGGGAAATTGTGTTTGGCGAAATCATGATTGCAATGACAACCCTAACCATATCTTGTAATAGAATTCGACGAATGTTTGTAGGTATATTTATTCATTATACGCCTATGACAAAGGATTAACATCCGTCGTGAAAGCCGACTAATAGATGGATTTGCGAAAAAAAGAACAAGACGTTTTCTATACCATTCGTAACAGTCATAGGCGCGTAAGTGGTCCTTGGTAAGGCAAATGACCTTGAAAATTGTAGGATTATGTAAGTTTGTCTGCCGCCGGAAATTATACCTATGTAAAATTGTTTTTCTCTACCATAAGCCTATAGCGACCCCTTCCCCTCGTACGATGTGAGGGCGTTTTTTTATTTTTTTTATTATTAATTGAAGAAAAAATGTAATGAAGAGGTCTACGGTTTGAGTGTGTGTGCTGTTTGTCCAGGCATGTAATACACGGTAATGATTGGGAACGCATATCCGAAGTCCCTCCAAGTCTTATTTCGTTTTTCAATTTTTAATTTTTGTTTTTTTTTGCACGCTGCTGCTGCAAAGTATTAAATAAGTAGATAGACATCACTCGTTTCTAACCTACTGTTTCTAATATTTTACATTTTCTTGTTTACATTATGCAGCTTTTTCGGGATTTTATTTCATTTTGTTTTTTTTTGTTTTTTTTTTTTTTATTTCAAGCAAAAAGCAACTTTTCATTGTTCAGATGCTTCGAGTAACGTTGACTTTTATGCGTCTTTCATTAATGTACATTTTTTGAAACATATTTTCATTTCCATTTTTATATACATATATATATATATATATATATATGCGTGTATATGTTTTCTTTTTTTTTCTACTTTGATAAGCTAATGTTTTCATTGTGCGTTGTTGTTTACAAAGGAAAATCAAGTATAATTTTTTTAACCGCCACGACCACAATGAAAAGTATGCTAAAGTCTTTTCATTGTAAAAAGTTCTTTTTATATTACTTACTAAGGTCGATATAAGAAATCAAAAAATCAAAAAAAAAAAGGAAAGCAAAATATAAGCCCGTTATAAAATAAAAAAAATTTATTAAAAAAATAATAAAACGCGTAAGAAAACCATATTCGTCTTAAGGCGAATTGTAGGATACCCACCAAATGTACTGCATACGTATGTGTATATATACATATATGTTGATAACATCGCTTCAATATCGAATATATATATATTTTAAGTATACCAAGTCGCGAAATCATTTTCAGAATTCAGTCCTTTTTGCTTATCCTTGTTGAGCCTATTTTCAAATTGGTTCAGTTATGCCTTTCAAACTTCACTTCAGTATTTCATTTTCATATTGAGAATTTCACCAAGGCATACGCACGCGTACGTGCCTAGCTAAGTACATTTAGTATTTTTCGTTCATCCCTTTGATACGTGTTTGTGTATATTAAAAATGAAATGAGGAAAGAAACATAATCTCTTTGATGGCTATAAATATGGCCAGAGAACATTTTACCAAAATAATATTTGACATAAAAACATAATAGGCTTACCTTGTTACGCGCTTAAATGTAATTTTTAAATAACTCATTACATCTGCTTACCGGTATATAACAAAGCACAGAGCTAACCTAAATTAAATAAAATATGAAGCAAAACATATAAGAAATTTGTGTTCGGCTGTGACCGAATCTGTTATACGCATTACCGTTCGCCTAGAACAGATCCAATGAAATTAGCAAAGCAAAACATAAAAAAAAATAATAAATTTTCATAATCAAAATAGTGGACGGACATTAGGGATTGCTTTTTATTTTTGTAGAATAAAACTGAAAATTTATATAGTGTATGTGAGTAACGGGGAAAACATACAGAAAGTAAAAGCCTTCACAGAATTTCTTGCATTGAACACTGTTGGACAGACGGACAGATTGTCGAACAAACAAACGGACCGTATATAATACCCTTTACGGATTCTCCAAGACTGCTTTCTAAGCATTACAAAGCTTTTGCGAAACAATCAAATTTTATATGCTATAATAGGCGTGGCCATTTTTTTCAATTATTATGCAAGTACTGTAGCATCGCCAAAAAAACATTTTTTTTCCTTTCGGATATGAAGGTGTTCTCAGTTTACGTGGTGCTGTGGGCACTTCCTTCGACCGATTTGGCCCATTTTCAATACCAAGCTGTGTACAGGACCTCTCAACGTTTCCATCGAATTTCAAGTTCGTAGTTCAATTTTTGCAGTCAGGAGAATATTTACAAAACAAATTACACAAATTGACAGACTGCTGATTAAAAGTATCTCTGAAGCCTTCGTCTGGATGTTTCAAAAGTTTTGACAAAATGAAAATACCTCGCATCCGTCGATGATGGATATAACAAGCCCAAGAAAAAAAGGAAAGTGATATTACAAATCCTGTATAACACTGAAGAAAAAAGGCTGGTTCCTCCTACATCTTGTACAGGTACTAGACAATCACCTATAGAATCTATTTACCTGCAAGCATTTATATTTACATCTTATCAGTAATGATCAAAACTCCAATTCTTTTTGGGGTGTGAAAATAAGTTCGATTTTAGCTAGCAAGGACACCAACCAAGTAGTCTGTAAACTCTCTAACCGAAGTCAGTTAAGGCGATAGGATTAAGATACGCTTGAACTGGGAGGTCTACTCCGTTCAAATTAGGAAAAGTAAAACATTTCTGTGAACACCTCATGCGCCTACATGGAAATATCTTTCCAAGAAGGTTAATAAATTCACATATTGCTTATCGGAACTATTTTTGAAAGATTTTTGAAGTTTCGTATGTTCGTACATATCGACTGCGGTCAAATTCGAGACTCTGATGCGGTCAAACTAAAATATTCGAACGATGGTCACATGTATCATCCGCGAATTGTTTAGCTTGTTTGAAAGGTATTTCCATACCACACATTTCTTCATACATATTTATTTTTGTCTACAGAGCGAGTGCAATAAATTCTTTCCAAAGTTGTTGTAATTTTTTTTTTTTCACTTAATTAATCGTTATCCAAGAATCGCGCTAACACAAATATGATTTGTTTTCTTACGAATGGTTACAACAAATTTTAATAATGCCTCAGGCCTGCATATATGTTTTACATATGTACATATTATTTAATATATGCACACATGCGTAAATGAAGTAATTATTGCGGGATTGAAAAGTTTCACGACCGATTTGAAATTACTTTTTAATCAATAAAACGAAGACTATGTCGTTTCATTAAAATCCTGCTTTCTCCTCGGATAATGTCAGGTAAAGTAATATTTGACTTCTTTCATATTATTTTGCAGAAAAAAAAAAGAAAAAAAACATAAATCTAACAGGACAAGATCAGAGGAATAGCTCGGGTGGCTGTGTTCGGTTTCTTCTCTCACTATATGTACTTTTATACGAACAACTTTCCATCTCGAGTAATAACTCAATTTAAGAAGGACACGTTTTATAGATGGCTGACAGCCAGTGGCAGGAAAGCTCCACTATACTTCGTTTTGTTGAACCGAGAAGTTGTGAAGCCTTCCAGACTATTTTAAATGACGAAACTCCGTTCTATCTTCGTATCAGTGATCAGTGATCTCTTCAATACTATAACTTGTGGATGTTTATTCATGAATTCACTGATAGGATCAAGATTGAAACAAAAATTTCTCATTTCACTTGAAGTGTCCTAAAAATAGGAGTGTGAGCCGAGCAAATATACTGAAAAGTCTCTGCTCTTCAATTCCATCAATGAAAAATATTTTAATAATTTATACAAAGTCAGTGCTTATAAGGAAAAGTCAGTTTTCCATTTTCCGTTGCGGGCTGTCGCGGAACGTACTTGATAAGAGCAGAACGTGCACAGTCATCTATGGAAATCATGAGCATGAGCTTTTGCATTTACGCAATGTGTATATATATATGTATGTGTATATATGTATGGCTTCGTTGGTTTTATCAGCATCATGATTACACTGTAAGTGAAATAACGTTAATAGTCTTTTTTCGTTTCAAGGTTTCAACAACAAAGACTGTAAAATAAATGCGTGCAAATTTATGCCAATGCTAGAAAAGTGCGTTTGGCTGAATGGAACGCAAAAAAAAAAAAAAAAAAAACAGAAAAAAAATGGAAAAACGGAAAAGTAGAAATTGAGAATAACAGAAAATGGAATGGAAAGAAGAAGAAGAAATGGATCTTTTTTAAACATTCTTTACCCATCAAACAGAAAGCGCTTACTGTATGAACTTCCTCCCTGATATATCTATTTTTGTCTATATGTTTACTGTCTGTGCATATTTGGGTATGTGAATGTGCGCGCGTGTGTACATCGTAAATGAAGAATGGCTTTTTTACTTAATTTTCTTTTCTTTTTTTTTTTTTTTTTGCTTTTTCTCTATACAAAAAATTCTTCTAGCTTTAATTTAAAGTTTTTTCATGTTGTGCCAACAAAAAGAAAGGAATGTTGCCGTCATGGTGTGCATGTTTTTTTTTTTTTTTTTGAGTTTATTTGTAAAGCATTGTCAGTTTCGTTTAATTTTTAACCAAAAATGTTTTAGCAAATTTCATTCTATTTTGTAAAACATGCTTAAGGTAACTAACTGTAAGTAAACATTGACACACATACAACAACACAACCATAAGAGATGACAATGACGTGGTAGGATAAATAGATGAAAGTAAAGCGAGAAAAAAAAAAATAATAATAAAAATAAATGAAAAGGTGCGATATTTGCTTTGCAGAGCATCTTGTATACCCTCTGTCGCCTAAAATCAATTCAAATTCAATTTATCATCACCTTTGGAATGCACTATGAAAACCCCCTCTAAACGAGACTTGAAATACACGTTGGAATGGTACGTCCCAAAACGCTTTCGTTTTTTTTTTTTTTTTTTTTTTTTGGGAGAGAAGAAGAAATTTCATATTCGCGACAGGTAATATATTTACTTTTATTTATCTATCTACCTATATATATATATATGTGTAAATGAATCTTTATATAGTAAAAAGGTATAATATTAGGTCTATTTTTTGATACCAATATGCGAGCTTCCATCAAAAGTATGTCTTTGCATGAAAATAATGAAATTTGGTATTTTATTACCCAAACAAAGGAATAACTGTATTAGGCGAATTGGTGTGGAATATCTAATGGTCGGGCTGCGTTCCAATTCGCTATTCAATAACACTTTACTTCACATGAAGTCGGTGAAGAAACACTTCACGGAAAAGAAACATTTTGATGCATAGCTTCAAAGCTCTAAAAAAACAGTGTTTTTCCTACTTCTGCGGAATCATATACTATGAGGAAACGTCTCAAGACTGTAGTTTAGTATAGAGGAAGGCCAGCACCGTCCCGTAGGCTTATAGTAGTTGTTACGTCACCACTTAACACTCCCTCAAAATAAATTGACATTCTACCAAGAGATTCACGGAGCTTGTTAAGTCCATCTCAAAATGACGACCTGCACACAAATTTACATGGACAGACATCAGACGGACAGGCGGTCAGTCAGGAATGATTCTGATTCGATCGCTTTTCTGCGTGTTACCTACGTCGCCACAAACTTGTTATACTTGTACCACAAGTGGTGTAGATTCTAAAAAGAAGACTATTGTGCAGAGAGACTAGGCATACCACTGATAATGACAAAGCAAAGAGGAATCTTCATGGCATTAAGTTCATGACCAGTCTTTGAAGGAATAAGAAGGCCATCTTATATAACACGCTGTTCAAATGCTTCAAGACTATCAGTTAAGAACGGTGAGTCAAGTATGACATAATATACCGGTAAGGTGACTATGCCTTGTAGCACATTTCGAAATCCCTTAAAAGAAGGCGGACAAGCATTCGCCTATGATGATTTCAGGTAAAGAGTCAATCCTTGCTGTCTTTTGATAGGGGCAAGGATTGAAACGTTGATGACCTAAATTTTTCTTACATTAATTGCGATCAGCGTCAATTAGAAGGACATATAGCCGACGTCACAGGCGATCCTCTATCAGTTAAAGAGGCTTAGTTCAAGTGCAGTTTTGCTAGTGGCACAACGTTGTGGAGGTTTGGTTGTTTGTTGTGACCAAAAATATTGCCGTTCAACAAGACATCTAAAGGTACCAGCAAATTATCTTCGACATCTAGCAATGGAATGTTGCCAACTTTTGGTTATTGAACGCGTGAACTGTGCAATCGAGACTATTCTAATTCAACTACATATTTGTCTGTTACATACCCTCTCGAGCTGAGAGACAGTATACCGATACATATGTAAGTTCGCAAACAAATTGCGAATATTTATATCAATTCCCGTTCGTTTTGTAAAATAGTTCTTGTAATCAAAAATACTTTCTAAGCATTTATCTCTCTCAATATCCCGCAAAATTTGAGAAACCTGAGTAATAGTGGTCCTACTACCGAGCGAAGTAATTCGCAGTAAGGCTATTTAAGATGATGCGTGCTCAAGATACCCGGATTCAAGAGAAAGATAGTTTTTTGTCGTTACCTCTTACTGGTAAGGGCCTGCTACGCAATACAATTGACGAAGTATTCAAAAGTGTTAAACAATCTTACTAATATGTATGTGTGTATTTTTTTTTTTGAATTTCACAAACGTAATAATGGTATGAGTATATCTTCAATCTATAGATAGGTACAGGGAAACAAAATGCTTGCAAATATTATTCTAATAAATGTGAAACCCTTTCACGTGCGAAGCGAGGGAAAAGTAAAATGATTCAAACGCCTTACACACAGTCAATTGAAATTCACAACGCATCTTATATGTTCGCGAACATGTTATCGCACATACGTATATGCGGTTGTCAACATCTTATTAACACGCTTAACCTATTTATCAATGCAGAAAGAAAATTGAATTTCGTTTGTGCAATCTTGTGTGTTACTTATGTATTCAATCAAATCAGCCCGCCTCCTGCCACGATTTCATTATGTGCATAATGCGATAATAAACGTATATAATGTGCCAAGTATGAGTAAATATACTAAATGAAGTCGCACTAAAAAGCTGCTTGAGAAAATATTTTTCAAAGGCAAAGTAAAATAAAACTTTTGTGCCTTCAAGCGCCATATATATATATATATATGTATGTGTACATCATCAATGACAATTTGAAAATTTTTTATTACCGTCAATAAGAAATTTATAGCATCTTGAAAACGCCGTATCTCTTAATAGCATTCTACGAAATGCTTGATGAAAATTCTTATAAGACTAGGAATAGTTAAAGTAATTCCTCTATGATTGAATTCGTGTTAAATATCAAACAATTTTAGATACAAATAAGCAAATGTATATGTATAGTCATGCCAGACCGGCCATTAGCTAGTCTGAGGTCTGTATTCATATCCTTTACATGTGAAGGTATATTTTGTCTGGGTGCTCACTCATTGACGGCACACGCAACGTGTGCTAATGAAGTGTACATTTAGTAAAATTAATTTATTGCGGCATTTTAGCCTAAAGCCAAGAGTTCGACTTTTACTCTTCCGTGAGGTGGAATTCAAAAAGATAACCGGCATGACTAATCTTTACGTCGGATTTCTATTATCAAACAACTTTCATCATAAAACATTTTTTAATTAAATATTATCTGGCAAATACAATTTTTACTATTTGTTCATAAGATTCGCTAATCCAATTCATTTTCAAGCTAAAGCACTTAAGTGGTTTTTGGAAATTGTGATCCGTAAGTTGAACGCAAAATACGGGAAAAAGACACATCGACAGTCGATTTAGAAAATGATTTTAAGCCGATGGGATACAATAAAAAGTGAGTCTATCGTAAGTATGTATCCTTACAATGCCATTGTAAAATTACAATCGGTGGTCGAGGATCTAATCATTAGAAATAAAAGGTTTTGCAAAATTTCAACTACATTCTTCTAAGTATATTGGACTTTGTTCAATGTCGTCCAGTTATCTCTTATCATCAATCGACAATTTTAAAGGAAGCCCACAAGTGTGAGCGGATGTTCTGAGACATACGCATTATGCACTAAAGCATTCCATTGAAGATGCAAAACTATTCCATTTGCATATTGATTGCATGAATGATGTACGACATGTGCAAGGGAAGATTACGTTTGATCTCTTCATTTCGCGCATTTTTGCAACACTACTGGGTCAGACAACTTTCTAGGGCGGTCGCCAAGAACTTTTCCGACTAACAATGTATTTTTGCAGACCATTTTTGTGCTTTGGACTGAAAATCGAACGTGTGTGTGTGACATGTGATCAACAAATTTTGGTTTTTGCTTTCTAGCGCCTGTCTTTACTACTTTGGTATAAGCGCCATGTTTCTAACAACAGCAATTGTTGGTTTCTTGCTTTCCCTCCTTACGTGGCGCCTACATTTTTGGGTAGTGGTTTTGGTTTATCGATAATAAAGTCAAGGTGAGGCTAATTTATACGGCGTCGTACTTGTATTAAGAGTAAATATTTTTTCAACAATTTCGAATACTTTTTACACACACAGACCTCAATAAACGCTTCCTTACAATATCATCTCAAAGATCATGTACGAAATTCCATTTACTTCATACATTGACGAGTAAAAAAATAGCTGCGAAGAGTGTGTGACGCAGTTTCACTAGGAAATTAAGTCCCGACTCAACATAACTTTTTTTTTGCCACTTTATTTACTCTTCCATTAAATTGTGGGCATGCTCGCCGTAAATTTCATAAAACATACGTTATGAGTTCCCTGAGTTGCAGAGAGTTGAATGATAATTGCATGGGTCAGAGTTGAAAGATTTTCTTTATATGGATTTTTTCAATACGAAAATGATTAAAGCTTTTCTTTGTTCAATCTGTCAATGTATCCCAGTTTTCGTTCAATTTTTCCGGAACATCTCAGTCACATATCTGTTAGATGACATTTTGCATAATGAGTTAAGTAGGCGGCCGCCATTTGCAAGCTGAACTTCAGGTCTGTGGTGATTCGTAGTAGTAGACACCGGTTATCGAGAGTTAACGGATTGTCCTACTCTTTCAAAATCGATCTTGTTTCGCGTTGTCTCGCGCTAGACAACGAGGCAGACGCCTACTTGGCCAACATTTTGGTTGAATGGATCCCTTATTTCCAAGCTATTTGCATAAATAAGGAAAACAGGAACAAAGCTCTTCGGGAAAACTATTATTTAGTTCATAACTTATACAGTCTTGATATGTTACACATGTCTCCGTGTATTGCGCTACGACAAAAGAAAACATATTACTTCAAATATCATTACAAAATGAATTTTGATTGGATTCTAACTCGAATTCTAAATATTTAAAAATGAAATCATAGTAGATTTCAAATCTAAGTACAACAAGAAGAAAACATATAAAGTATATATGCTTTTACATATTTGAGGCGTTTAGGATCTTTCGTACAATAACAGTTTTTTTTTTATTGGAAAATTTGTTTGCTTTTTAAATATTGAAAATAGAAACAACGATACTATGTATGTTCAACGGGTAATTTTTTTCTATTCATATGTAAAAAAGTATTAAGAAAAATGTTTCTAAATTCACTGTAAATGTAGCATCTTTTGCTGCTTCATTAACCTTGACATGGTGATGCTAGTCACAATGATGCCTTCTCATCTTTTGCTTTTCCTCTGGGACCGTACATTCTCTGAAAATGCTAATCTCTATCACGCTACATCGTTTTCTTTATCATAATAATCATCGTCGTTAACATCATGCTCTGCTTGTACCTTTTTATGTACAAGTCATTCCTTTACGTTATATAAGTTGTTAGTTTTCCGTCTCTTTTTTTTGCACAACATATGAAAAGATGATTTAAAAACAAGTTAGGAATTCGAGATAGGCTTGAAGCGAAGATTTTGCCGCCTATTGCTTTCAGCAAAATGTTTGAACAAAAAAAATTCCTTCACAAAGCTTATCTAGAAGATATATGTTCGGTCTGATATTTTAAATCTCGTAATCTTTCCTGATTTGAAAGGATCATCGCCGCATAGGACGGGCGATAGTCTACATATCCATATATACATTTATGTATATAGATCAAATTTATACGTGTATATATATGTGTGTGTATGTAGCCATTGGATTATAAATCGAATGAAAATATTAGCATATCCTTGTCTTTTATTGACTTACAGTATTCGTACATTGAAACTTGTTAATGCAATTATCTTCAAGTTATCACAGAACGTATACAAAAAAAAAAAAAAAAAAAAAAAAAAAGAAAAAAAAAAAGAGGAATTAAAATCTGATTGCCATGCAACTGCTCTTCGAACATGACAAGTACACAGAATAGCATCTCTTGAGAACAGACAAAACAGCACCAACAGATAGAAGTACACACGACGAATAAGTTCTTCCAAAAAAAGAAAAAAAACAAAAAAAAAAAAAAGAGTACAAAAAGGAAACAAAAACCAAAGTGCACATGACATTAGGTCAGTAGCAGACGAGGATGTTTGCATGGAAAACTCAAAATACATAGACATATGAATATGGGCATACAAAGTAACGGTTATTGCTGAATTATTTAAACATTGGCAGAGCATAATAGAGACCGCAACAATGACTAAAATGACAATAACAACAACAATAAAAAGCAACAACAGAATAACCAGAATAACAGAAGAACGAACGAACGAACAACAACAACAACAGCAACGACAACACGAAAACAAGAAGAAAGGTTAACTCAAGGTTTCTGAAGATAACCCCATACACAGCTGATACAGTGTTGAACACTATGCAAAATAAACAAACAGGCAAACGAATATATATCATACAAGTATCCGTGGATGTGCCCCTAAGTAGTTAAACAAGAAACCAATGTACCGTTATTAAATAATAATAATGACGATATTGGTGACGGTAATAGCAACAATGAGAGCGACGCCAAAGAGAGCAAGAACAAGAGAAAGACTGCAGAAAGAGAGAGAGAGTGCAGATAGCAGAAGTAAAAGAATGTAAAATAGGTTACCGAGGCAATCACATTTTTGAAGCTTATAGGCTTATGAATAACGTACTGAGAGAAAATGATGCGCATACGATTTTAGTACACATATATCACAAGAAGAAGAAGAATTCGATTAAAGAGCGCATACATGTTATGTCATTCGCAAAAAAGAGAGAGAGAGAGAGCTAGTCATTGTTGATAAGTTTCGCTTGAAGGTTAACTAAAGCGCATGTTCACAACATATCAACACGTGGTTTTTCGTTACCTACCTGATTACAAAAATAGTAAATAAAGTAAACAAATTCTAATGTAATGTTATATAGTGGACAAGAAGAGTAAGTAACGTGTAAGTGTAACTAGTCATCAAAGTGTATATACATATATATATACATATATATATATATATATATATATATATAGGTAGTATATATATATATATATATATATATNTATATATATATATATATATATATATGCAAGCTTTGTTTATGCATTTGATGTTGTGATAGCTATTGAAAGAGACGACAGACCATGCGTATCATCGATGTTTATAAATTTGCATATGCATAGGTCGGCAAACGTAGCCAATGTGGAGAAAACTGTCAAAATTCAAAATCATTTCTATATATATTATGTGCAAATTCCATTGCTCTCAGCCTTTATTTTTTCTTGCAAAAATTCATTAATAGCGTAAAACCTGAAAAGGGTTGCGGTTTATTTATCAAATAAGAGAATTTATAAAAGAGCATTTTTTTGTTTTTGTTTTTTTTGTTTATGTATAAAGAAAGAGAGAGAGAGGGAGTTGTAACCAATTTTTATGGGATATCGTAGAGATTGAAATATTTATATATATATTTAACACTAGAACTTTTAATGGATAATCGTTGTTACATCATAAAGGATTATTGTGAGCCCAGTTAGAATATTGAAAAATTGCTATCGAAATTTTTAGCACTTAAACCGATTCAAAATGAATATAATTTCATATACTGCACATCGAAATTTACAATATTGTCATTCATCCCTTTGCGAAACCCATGAAACCCCCACGTTTAATAAACCTCATGTACATATAGGCATTTTCGCGAATAATTATAATTCTTTACATATATACACAAGTTATATAATTTCAGATTGCATTCCCTAATTCTCTACAGTCACGTTCAAGATAGGTCATAAAGCTGCAAAAAGGACTAGTGACAGAAACATCGTTTTCAACCAGAGATTCGTAAATGGACATATGATGTAACGTTTCACCTTTCAGAGATGAGAACCTTGCAACTAAGGTGTAAGGCCACCGGATAACGGACAATGAGGAACTGAAGTTATTCGTAGAGATATATCCGTAAATCTCTTAAGACATAAATTCGCCACACGTCCTCGATCATCTCGGCAAACTTAGGAAATGAAAGAAAGCCATCGTGTAGACGTTCCGCATGCATTAAACAAGAACCAAAAAAATCGTTTCTTATTTACTTAACACCACTGATCTATCCTTCGAGCGCATTGCTAAACGCAATCACAACCAAGAATGGCAAGCACAGTACTTGGATCGCGACAAAACTTGATCTGTCTTTCTAAAGCCAAAGTTACAACAACAAAGATCGTGAGAATGATTATGGAGGCCATCGGTCGGTTTGATTGATAGAAACTTGCTGACCTTTAAGGCAACTGTGAAGAAATCGGCGAAATTCCTCGCAAACAGCTATGTCCACGTGCGCGGTTGATCAATAGAAAAGTTCATATACTCTTTCACGGCAACACACTTGAATGCGTTTGACTAAAAAAACTCTGTTTTACCGATTTCACGCCCATTGACTACAACTTTTTTAAGCACTCCAAACATTTTGTAGAAAAAGAAAAGAAGATTTTTAGCGCCCAATGGGCACTTGAAAGCGCTCTCTTCGATTCTAGGACACATTGTCGAAATAAAAAAACCTTTTCTCTCTTTAGCTCAACAATGATCAAATTCCATAGCGTCTACTTCGCTTATTACAATGAACTGGGATGTACGCGTTTACAGTTAATAGTCGATCGTATTTCCTAATCTAGCTCTACTTGTAGCACATTGTACGAGCTTGTCATTGGTCCTGTAGTATTTGTGGGTGCTGATAACCGTAAGTGTAAATTTAGTACACCGCCCTTTTGAACGGCTTTCTGTGGTTCATAAAATGGTACTCGCATCACATTGCGCGAACTTGTCATGGTTCTTGTACTACTTGTGGGTGCTGATCGCCGTAAGTATAAATTTAGCTGAGACTAAGTGAGAATATAAAATTTCTCTTTTTTTCAAAAATCGAGTCACACAAGCAGTAGTTAAAATTTTCATGCGAAGTAGCGAATACCCCATCGTTCGATACATTTATGATGACGAAAATTATTTCTCTCTTGTCTGGAATAATTTTCCTTAATTGCTTCTTCTTTTAAAGTCAGCAATGCAACGTCAAAAAGTGGTTATCACATCTTTCAAGCCAATGCCTTATGATTCCAAATAGCACTTTTCTTGGAGAAAAGCAAATGTTCAGACATTCCATTTTTTTTAATGGCATATGATAGCGGATATTTTAGGACAACAACAAAAAAATGTATGAAAAGTTGTTCCTATACACAAATTATCCGTTATATGACAAGTCGACGAATTTGAAGTTTTTCAATGCATTTGTAACCAGAATTGCTTTCGTCCCAAAAAGAAAAAAAAAGAAACGTGATGGTAACTGCGTCAGTTGTATAATACAAAATGTACAAATGTACAAAATATTTGTGCTATAGAAAATAAAATCTCTTTTCCCAGGAGCCCTTTAAATTGTTCTTCTTCTTAGTCCTTTTGAAAATAGGAAAAGTAGTCTCATTAAGAAACCACCGTAACTCGTAAATAAATAATCAAAAGGATACTTTTTAAAAAATAATATGAATTTTTCATTAGAGATGACATCTGAGGGGAATCGTTGACTGATGGCGAGAACGATAAACGTATATGTAAACAGAGTAACTTTTTGAGACAATTTTCCCGCATCTTATTACCCAATTATGCGCTTATAAGCCTCGCTTCCCTCGCTTGCTATTTTGCATGTATTTCGGCATTGTGTCAAAGTCAATAGTCAGTCTCAGTCTCAGTCTCAGATTATTAATGTTGTCTGTGTGTTATTACCATTATTATTATTATTATTATTATTATTATTATTATTATTATTACAGTTAGGCTAAACGAATAAATTGTAAGACAAAAAAAGTGAGATGACCATTAGCGACCAACAAAGTGTCAAAAATAATTAACTGGCTCAAATTTCGCATTTTCGTAATGATTAATGCACTCATGGGAATCAAATAATTGCAATTTACACGCGTCTCATATGAAGTGTGAGATAAAAGGTGTGATACCGAGAAAAACTCTGTTTCAATTGATAAATAAAAACGAACAACTTTTTAATGCCGAAATCTTCAACTTGAAACTGGTCTCTCTCTTTTCTCCCTTTAATGGTTTGCGAGTTGTTTACGCTGTAACCTAATCAAGCTGATTAATAATTTTATAAAGTTTCCTTTTTTTTCTTATTTTTTCCTAAATTATTTACATAAATGAATTGCAATTATTTTTTCTTCGACTTTTTTTTTTTTTTTTTTTTTAAACTAACGTTCGCTGTATTATCATATTCAGAGAGAAATTTTTTCTGATTCAAGGAATACAAATAAATTCATTTCTAAATGGAACAACGTCCAGTATATGATATCTTTTCAATTTTGTAATCTCTTCAGATGTACTTAGAAACCATGGGATTGCCGTAGGATCTACGTGATTCTACGTCAGTCTAATAAGATATTTTGAAGACTTGCATTGAATTCGATTTTCGATGAATGGAAAATCCAGGTCACAATTTATAGTTTTATTGCTAACAAACACAAAAAGTCTTAGACTGATATGTTTAGAGTGGAATGTCATAGATCCAAATAGGTCGAATTGTTTGCCCTGTGTAAAATGCATTTATTGCTTAGATTAAGCTGAGATTCTGGACAAATTAGCCTTTTCCTTTTTTCTTTTGATTTTAAGCCAAGTTGTTGCCTTTTAGCCTTTTCAAGATTTTTCCACATTAATCTTTGGTCGATATACGAGCAAAAGATATTTTACACAATTGTTGGAAGTAGTGCAGGACAAGCACTCTTATATTCCAGCATTGATTTTAACAGTCCATTGGTTGAGCCAATTCAGAAATTTCACTGAGATAAACTCATGGGATTACTTGAAGTCATATGCAGGAGATCAGAGACGAAAAGTAATTTTATCATTTTACGAAGACTGTCTTGGGTCAGCATAAATATGACGATACCCTT
Source organism: Glossina pallidipes (assembly GCA_000688715.1). Classification (NCBI taxonomy): domain Eukaryota; kingdom Metazoa; phylum Arthropoda; class Insecta; order Diptera; family Glossinidae; genus Glossina; species Glossina pallidipes. Next base: position 1,487,971 of record KK499802.1, on the reverse strand, counting down.
AAGGAGCTGCAGGTAATGCCTTCATTAGCCTAGGAAAAGTGATGCTTGCATCGTAAACAAGAGCATTTAGTCTTTACTTTGAAGGTGTGATAGTAATTTTTGATACTTTCTCGGAATTTCACAGGAGGTTATTCTGAAGTCACTAGAAGTTAAGCATACGTGCCCTTCCCGTAGACGTATTCGTTTGTTCTTTTTTATTGTGTTTTTTTTTTGTGATTTCCTTTTCCAGAACGACAAACTGTTGTTTGGGGCGTGCAGCACACTTTCATCTCAACAGCAATTTGCTATTTAGTCGTTAAACGATAAGTACAAAAATGCTTATAATTTCGTAGATCTTTCTGACGGCGAATTTAGAGACAAATCTATAGGCATGGGTGGTCTTTTTCACATCAAAATTGAATCTAGTGTTAAATAAAAAAAAAAAAAAAAACAAAAAAAAAAGAAAAAGAAAGCTCGTTATTAGGAAAGATGTTCGTCGTATTAGGACATTTACGAATTGTACTTGAAAAGTTCAAATCCAATTGCCAACTACGGTAGGAACGATGGATAAAAAAATAAGTTAAATAATTCTTTCAGTATTTTCCCAATAGTACGACTTTCTAAATAAACACGTTGTTCCTTCATTTAATGTGGATTTTCTCTTACAATTGCAATGGAATCTCTTATTTACACGGCATCGTCAATGGTAGACGGGAGGCTGTGCTTGTAGCATCGTAATCGTTGTGAAAAGTTTTCGTTTAGTATACTAAAGATGCTCGTAATGAACGGTTATAAGACGGTTAAAAAAAGTTGCAGCTTTTAAATGAAGAAAGAAAAACAAGAATTAATAAAATTATTGAATTAATTAATAAATTATAACAAAAGCTATGAATGAATAAAAAATGTACTAAAAAGTCTAGCTAAAGAAAATCAGACACAAAGAAATTTTTTTTAAGAAAATTTATTAACAACTTCAAGTTTAGGAAAGTAAGTGGACTTTTTTTTTTTTTTTTTTTTTTTTTTTTTTTTTGATACATGTATGAAAACAAGAGACGCGCCTGGTCTGGAAGCTGTTTTAAAATAGATGATGCTGTAGACGTACATTTAGTCTTCTCTGTTCATTTAACGCGTTCACAACATTTGAAAAATGATAATCAGTTAAAAAAAACAAAAAAAAAAAACAAAAAGCAAAAAACAAAAAAAAATGGCAGAGAAGAGAAATTTCCAAAAGTACAACAAACATTTACAAAGCCACACGTACATAAACATGCGATACATATATTTACATTCAAACATAAATTCATATATCCGTACATCCATACATACACACATACATACTATACAATATGTATATGTATGCAGATGAAATAGAGTCCATTGTTAATCGGTTTATTCCTGTTAGCTTTTTAAGTGTAACACTATGTCTGCGCGCGTGTGTGTGAATGTGTGTATGTGTATGTGTATGCGTATAGGAAATCCTTATAAAAAGAAAGAAAAAAAATAAAGTTCAGGCACAAACCATATTATATTATGTTGATAGGAAAATATCTACATATGTGTAAGTGCTTTGCAGCATAGAATTTTGGGTGTGGACTTGAAAGCATGACATGTTATTATATGTTGAGAAACCAATAATGTAACTCGGTTTAAATTGTGAAAATAAGGCGGAACGCGGCGGATATACATATGCATATTAAATAAATTTTTGTTGTTAAATAAATTAATCTCCAAGTGTTGCGACCGTCAACGTTAATGGGTCATATTAATGAAGTCCTTGAAATATTTGTTATCTGCACGTGCACACACATATATTGATATATATGCACATATATATTTTCCCATTTTTAAACATATATATGTATATGTATACAAAATTTAGAAAAAAAAAATATATATATATATATATGTCAACACATTGAGTTTATCACGATTGAATAAAATAAATAATAATAACTTTTCAAATAATTTGAAAACAAACAAACGGATAATATATATATATATATACATATATACAATTGAGTTGGTCTTCTTAACCGACACTAATGACAAGGTTACGATGCCACCGATAGATAATGTTGATAATATTGTAGCAAAGCATTGTGTCTCTTTTGTATATGGCCTCTAAGTTTAACACATTGATTTTTTTTTGTATCTAAGAGGCTAAACTGCAAATAAGCAAACATTCATACAAATGCAAATACATTAAATATATGCACACATCGAGAATATTTAACATATAAATAACGGTTTAATTTGCAATTTGTAATTTTTTTTTTTTTCTTTATTTCCATTTTTCTTATTATATTTTCCATAATGCGTCTAGCTAATAAGGGTAGCGCGGTAGTTGAAACAATTAATGAAATATAAAATTTGTTACCTTCAAATTCAAAGGAACTAAATCTACTAGAAATAGCAAAAAAAAAAAAATAAATAAAAAAATCACATATTAAACTGTATGACATATATACAAAAATAAAAATATGATGTGAAAGATACCCTAAGCAATCAACCAACGAAAATCCAAAAATATATTTAATAAAAATGAGATATAAATAAAATAAAACATAAATACCAACCACAGTACCCACCAATAATACTAAAATAAAAAAAAAATAAAAACACAAAACACAAACCACCCAAAACGGATAACCTACATTTTGTAAGAAAAAGAAGAAGAAGCAACAGGAACACAAGCACCACCACCACCAACAGATAGTAAAAAAAAATAAAGAAAAAAGAAAACAAATCAGAGAGATTTTAAAAACAATCATCAAGCAGCTAAGTAAAGTACCGCCCGACAGACCGACCGACCGACCGGCCGACCGACCAACTGAGTGGAAGGAACAAAAATGAAAGCTAACAATCGACCGTCCTTATGCACAAGTTGTGTTATAAAATCTCAGAAACAGCAACAGCGACAACAACAACATCAACAACAATAAATAACAAGTAAAATCGGCAGCAGTAATAACAACTGTAACAACAACGACAGCCATAGTAATCAACGGAAAAAGAATAGCAATTTATTATTCAACAGAGAATTTAAATCCAAACAAAAAAGGGATATACATACACATGCAAACACGCATGCATACATACGCATATACAGGCAGTGATGCCTTCGCAAAATATCATATGATAATGCTGCGAGTACTAAAAATTCCCATGAGATATTTTCAAGCATAATAATAGAAATTCAAAAAAAAAAAAAAAGAAACAAAAATTAAAATACAAAACAAACAGAAAAACGGCAACAGAAAGAAACAAAACGATAACAACAAAAAAAAAAGTAACAACAATAAGCCACAAAAAGATAAAGAAACATGTAAGAACAACACTAAAACAACGCTATGCAGGAAATAAATAACAATTAAAATTATCGTCGCACTTAAATGTTATCCCAGACATACAAACACATGGATTTGTTAAATATTCTCTTCACATCCCTCTCTGCCTCTAAAAAACATTTCTATTCTCATGCTGTTTATTGGAAAACCTTCGTATAAAGTCACAAAACGAGAAAGAAGACGTTTTCAACAACGACTTAAACAAAAAATATAAAACAAAAAAAAATAAAACAAATAAATAAATAAAAAAAATAAACAGGTTTGTTGTTAATGTCCTTTTTTAAGTCACCAACACAAAAAGATTTCATTAAAATCATTTCGATTGCGGCAGAGAAATCACGGAAATCACGGAATTAATTTAGACCGGAACATAAATGCCCAATTTCGATATGATTTTGCCTTTCACTTTGCAATGCATTTAAAATTTCGCCCCTAACACCATTAGGCAACATTTGCGCTTATTACATAATTACACCTTCTACACCATTTTGCATACGGAGTATAGTGAGTTGGCGTGGGTGCACGTATCTACCATCCAGAAGGATTTCAGATAGATGCAGCTTTTATTGTAGCTATCTGAGTTGATTTGAACTTGTCGGTCCCTTCGTTCGTTTGGCTTTCTTGTGTCCAACTTATAGGCCATAGTTTATTCGATATTTTGATAACATTCTCTACACTGACGAATTTCGATACAAGAACGAACGCTTTCGAAGATGGTTCGGATCGGTCTAATTTTTCGACCACTCCCCATATATCGCCCTATTTTGAAAAGTCGTTATATGCAAGATATTAAAATTTTCAAAATTTCTCGACAAAAGTCGCTAAGTAATAGCCTTTTGGCATTCGAAATTGGTGTGAAAACCGGTTGTCCCGGTTGGGACAATTTTTGAACCCCCTCGCATATAACGAAAACTAGAGTTCATATGCGAAAAACGATACAATTTTCAATGCTTCATGATGAAGATTATATCATAATAGTAATTTAACATAAAAAAACTATACCAAATTTGGATCACCTCGGCCTATTTGTTGGATCCTACCGGATTTGCACGAATATTTTTGTTGTTTAGCGGAGAAAAGTTTAAGTTTTAATAATTCATGATAAACATTGTGATCCATAATAGTAGTTTGATATAAAAATTAACTATGCTAGATTGTGAAGATGTACCATAGTTTCCGATCCATTCTTACGGAAACTAAGCTATCATTTGCAAAGAGGTCTAATTTTTAATATATAGTCTCATAATAGCAAGTCCGTGTAAAAACGCGGTATAATTTCCCTTCTCTATGGCAAAAATAAGAATTGTGTTAGACAATGTGGTGTCGACCTAGCCCGACTGTAATGTTTCGTTTTAGGGAAAAAAACGTGACATTCTAAAATGATATGAAAAATTTGGTTCATCTGGAGCAGTTTTCCGTACCCCTCTCTTATAACCCTTTCTACGATAAGTGAATCTTTGTATGGTGGAAAGATCTAATTTTCTATATTTCTTGGCGAAAGTTGGTTCATAATAGTAAATTGACAAAGAAGTTACACTTCTCGTATTCGTATTACGTTGAGTTAGTTTTTGAATCCCGTCTCATGCCAGCTTCTTCGCGAAATATAAGCCCTTGTATGTCAAAAAGGTCTAACTTTTAATATTTGATTATGAAAATTAGTCGATTGTAGTAACTGTAGGAAAATTTGGATTATGTTGACTTATTTTTACGATCCAATCCGTCTATGGCGACAAAGTCTAATTTGTAGTTTTTTATGACGGAAACAGCTGAAAAATGATTAAATCTTTGTCAAGGAAATTAAATTTTCTAAATTTGGATCACGTCAGTTGACGTTCTGGGCACGATTTAATAAGATGGCTTTCAAGAGAAGTACACCTTTCTATGAAAATAGTGCATTAGTTATGACACATAATTACGAAAATGGATCAATAATTGTATGAGGCGAAGTTTCAATGGCCGGCCATGCCTGGTTGTAATTCTTTTTACTTGATTTTCGTGTTGTGTTTTACTTTTATATTGTGCTGTGTTCGGTTCGAGTCCTCTTTTTTCAAACGTTCTTTTCCTGATTGATTACTGATTTCAAATCCGATGATATCAATGGTCTCAAGTCGCTTTTTATTGTGACATAATTTATGCAATTTATGGTATAAATCGATTCGCATTAAGTGGGCTAAGTGGGAAAGAGTTCTCTTGAATTTTTTGTTTGCATTTATTTTATGAAACCCCATTTACATACATAGGAGGCAATATTCAAAATTAACGGGATATTCGTTTTCCACATTCTTTTAAAATGAATTTCAATTCTCGAGCACAGCAACCATGTAATGTTTTTTTTATTTACTGAAGGATCTGAAGTAATATTTAAATGTAACTGACGAACTTTTCCGTGAAAAATTCTGAACAACAAACTGTTGGACATAGCCGATTATGGAATGCCCTAAATTATTTTTTTGCTTAATTTTCCTTCCCACCTTAGCCTATAAATCAGAATTTAGTTTTATTCGGCACTACAGAGTTAATATTTAAGACAATTCCCGGTACTTTTTTGACTGGAATTACTTGTGTGATTTTAGCCAACCAAGATTTCATATTTCGATTACGAACAGTCAGTCAAGTCACTCTTAACTCATTAAGAATGAAAACATGATACGCATTAGCTCTTGTGTAAGAGTTAAGAGCTTGGCTCAGCTATTTTTATAAATATTCCCAAGTTTACTGTGTGTGTTTTATTACATACTCTTTGTGTGCGTTTTCTATGAAAATTTCATTATTGATAATTAAAATTCATTAATTATGCATATGGTTGTCAAAAGTGAAAAGATTTGTGAATGCATACAACATAATATGCGGTAGGGGAATTTCACACTTGAGCTATGCTTTAATGTAATGTCAAGAGTCCTTCTTTTCGTCATTCCTTTGGCTATCAGTTCATAACAATTTTGTTGTTTGTATACGTTGCAGTCAAAGATAATAATAAACAAATTATTTCGGACAGGCCGTAGCTTGCTTGACCTGCAATACGATACGATTGCGTTGAATATTTTATATTAATGAATGTGTGCGTGATGGATAGGCTATTAAAGCGCATTTTATGAAGAAGATGGAATATTAAAAAGCAAAAGCATGTCTTTACCCTTTTTAATATATTAGATAAACCAGATAATGAATGTAATAATTGAAGTGCAATTACTTTTATTATCCAACATCGTTTGCCTTATGTTCGCTACACTTTTTTTTAAGCGAATGTTCCATGTCCATAAGACCCATTGCATTGATTGTAAGCGAGTTTGACCAATCCGGTTGTTTTGGTGCTGGCAAGAAACGGTGTTTGCCAATTCTGTATTTTGCCATTGAAGCCGTGCTTCTTGTTACGATTCATGGCTCTTGGCTGGACTGTCTTTGCCTTCTGCAAATAAAACCCAAACCATTTATGGGTTAAACCGTATTGAAGTCCTGTTAAATGTTCTGGAAATTATTGTTAAGCCCTCATGAATTTATTTTAGATTTTCAACATCTCAACTTCTTGTGGATGTTACAACCGTCCGAAGAAATTTAATGTGTATCCTGTATTGCAAGTGGTGTAGGGTATAATAGCACATTCATTCTATTGCAAAATTGAATCCGTTAACGGTAATTATATCTATAGCAGCTTCATAGTATTTCACTCTGATCACATACAAACAGTGGGAGAACCAACGTTCGCATTCCGGGTTGAGATTCTATTTAGATTTTAGCGAATGGTTCTAGATGTTGGTAACGCAATGATACTGCATAACATAACCTCATTCTGGAATGTAAGTTAATTATTTGTTATTCGGGCTGTTGCTATCATATTTACCCGGAATTTTTGTACATTGTTTTGAAAATCTCTTTACAAAAATTAAACAAATATTTACGCCTGTTTTTATTGATGAACCACTCGGGGTACGTCCTCTGCACTTGTGGGCACGATGATCGTTCGGAAGGATTACAGGAAAGAGTGGAATGGAGAAAGACTAAATAGTATGTGTGTACGTTCGACACAATAGTCCGGGTGTCAGAACTTACGAAGGGAGTAGCGTAGTTGAGCGTGGTGCCATTTGTCGTCGCGGTAGTATATCGTACGGTATACAAGCAACTTGGGAAAGAACGCGTTAGAACGCTGAGAAAGCCAAGATACCCTATTAAAGGATTTATTTCTTTTTTGTTAATTTGCCCAATCATGGAGATATTGTAACACAGTCGCGATCGGAAAGACGTGGGAAAAGAGAATGGGGTAAGAAGCGGTAGCCGCAGGCCCAGTGGATGTGTACCCAATCGATGTTACGCCTTTACTGACTGAGCACTCACTGTAACTACGATTATTGTAGACTGTACTGCACTTGAGATTTAAACCCGCGCAACATTGAGTTGCTAGGACTCGATCGTCGAGATTCTTGCCCACTCGGCTATTCATCTCATATTAAAGGCTTTGCGTATGAAGCCTGTCATGGGAGCGCCAATAGCGTCTAAGCACACCACACATACGCGTCGAATATGTCAAATATTATACTAATAGGTAGAGACACTTTGAAAACTGTAGCTAAGGCAGGCGGGGTTTGACCTCAGCTTTTTTACACCGACTACGCAAAAATATTGAAAGTGAAATTCTTATACTCCCATCATTTTATTGATGGTATGACATAAAAGTCAGTAAACTAAATTCGCTTCGGCGAAACGATTAAATTGAAGCTATTTGATGTTTGCAAACAATATTCTTGTGTTACTTTTACTTTCTCCTTTCAGACTTTTCAAAAAGTTGTAAATTGGCAATAATTTGCGTGTCAGTGATTTTTATACAGTTAGAATATAAGCGAAAAAGCTACAATTTATTTATATATATATATATATATGTATAAATATAATATATATATATAAGATAAAAAAAGATTCCAACAAAAACAACTAACGCTAACGGCAAACATCAGAACGTAATTGTGAACATCAAGAAAAAAAAGTGTGCAAAACAATATTTGAATAAAAGATGATTTTTAAAAGCTAACGCAACGTAATGTTTATCTTAGGGGTTTTAAAAAAAACTTAAGATCAATTTTAATCGAAAATAATAAAACATTTTATTGATTGATTTTCGAAACCAAGCAAAATATTTCCATGTTCACTACCACCAGGTGGGAGCAGTGTTAGTTGAAACTTTTCTGATTTTCTATATAAGGCCTCTTTAGAAGGCCCCTTTAAACTTGACAAAAAAAAAAACGAATGCTATAACAAATAACTAAAAACAACAACTACATCATTTCGCTTAATACACTTGGTTATAGAACGACTTTTCAGAATAGAGCGTTATATGAGAAGTGCTCGAAAATGTGATCCGATCTGAATCATTTGTAAGACCCTTAAGGACCAAAACACATCGGTGTACCAAATTTCATCAAAATATCTCAAAAATTGCGACCTGTTGGCTGCGCACAAAAGCGCAAGACGGACAGACAAGCCTAAATGGATTCAGAAAGCGATTGTGAATCGTCGCACGCTCTTTGTATCACAAGCGTTGCACAATTTTGAAATCGTTTTGCCAATAATTGGTAGCTTATAGTGGGTATTAATCCGAAATTTGACACCAATACCAGGACAATCTAAAAAAGCAGTATCTGAACACATGTGCAACTAATGGAATCTTTAGAATTTTTCTGTTTGTATTTCCTTCAGTGCAACATCGTATTTAGCTGCAAACAGACACTTTCGTTATCGATTATCGTTCGTCGATTATCTGTCAAAACGGATCCATAAATTATATTGGATTAGCTTGGAATTCTTGTTCGGTACAGCTACTTAGATATAGTTAAGTTCGCCACTTATACTGTGTAGGACTGACACAAATGGCTGTTACTTAGTACATGAACACTGTGCAGACCGTTCTAGAACAGTTTTGAAAATTGATTTCAGCATAGCATAGACGATAGTAGATTTGCCTTTAGGCAAACAATCAAAATAGTTTAACAAACAATGCGATATTAAATTTCGTCCATCTGTTCGGTAATATTGCATAGGTATTTGTGACCTATGAACATGTCGTTATTTAATGGCAACCTGGCCGTTCCGAGCATTTTAAATAAAGACTATCACAACCGTGTTGCCTGCGAGTATCTAAACCTTTCTTTATAATGGTTTTGTCATTCCGTCTTCTTTCTTTGAGGCTACCTAGCGGACTTTCTTCTAATTGCTTTCTAAGTGGCATTTAGTCACGAAGCAAATGTAATACGAAAGGATAAGTGAATCTTCGAAAATTGTGTTTTTTCTTTTATGATAAACAGTAGATATGCAAGAACTCAACACTTTCCGGTATATTGTAATACTTACGAGGTGATCGGATAACTAACGCTTGATTTATGCATTTTTGGAGAATATGTCAAAATATTTATGTATAAAAAAAAAAAAAATAAGCATAATTTGTCAAATTCTTCGAATTTGGGGCCTGGGTCCTTAATATGACCTCTTCCTGTTAAGTTCACTTCTGAATGTTAAGCATTCTCTTTTTCTTTCGTCTTTTTTTTTTAGTATTTGATAAAACTCATCAGATAGCCTGTAAAGCAACTCCAATATGTCCCCCTGCATTCTCATAAGCGTAAATACTAGGATTACAATATATTTTTAATCTAATCCAGGAATAAAAGCTTAGGCGACACACACCATCAACAAAAAAAAAAAAAATTAAAAAAACTGATTGCGAAAAAATCAAAAAATAAATAAATAAAAAAATAGTAATAAAATCGAAATGAATAAATATTCAATGAAACTATGAAAATGTTTTGTACTAACATAAGTCCTCGGCCGGTTCACCAACACTTGTACACTTACCGAACATAACGTAGACCTTTTTTGCTTTACATTGTAGTTGTTTATGATTTGAAAACAGTTTTCTTTCTTTTCTTTTTTTAACATAAAAAAACTTTTTATTTATGTTAAGTTGACTATTAAATACCCTACATCACTTTGCCTATCACAATTTTTCACATATCGTAAATATTAAAAATTTTGCTTTGCTTTAATACAAAGGCTTACTTTTCATGATAACCCTTCTATGGGATCCAGTTAAATCAATGTATATAGTAAAAGTGTGGTAAACATTAGATCTGGTTGCTATATAACTTATTACTTATTTTTTTATAAAAATGTTTATATGCGAAAGAATTGAAAGTATGATTGTGCACCCCATTCAAGTAGAACTTTTCACAAATTCACCAAAATACTAAGGGTTGTGTCATTTTTTTTTTTTTTTTATGTAAACACTTGTACATACAGCATTCTTGAGGCACATTTTGCCAGCATATCAAATTTGGTCAAGTCGGATAAACATCAGACAGGTCAGAAGGGTCAGACGGGTCAGAGCATATAAATATATGGCCGTAGATTACACAGTTAGACGGACTGACGTGCTTACATATTTAAATCAATTCATAATATGGATAAAAGAAATGTCCATTTTATTTGCATATATCCACACATACTTAATACGCTCGTATCACAAGTAGCGTAGGCCATAAGGAGTACAAGGACTGAAGAAGATTACAAGAAGCAAATCACGGACGGATTTGAATTTTTACTTTTGTTGTCATAAGAAAACTTTGTAAGGAAAAGGTGCTCCCTTCCTTTTAAACGTTTGCGATTTTTAGAAGAATTGAAAAATCTAATTACATTTAATTAATTATTTCTTGCTTCATGCGTGATCGTATTAGGTGTATTCATAAATTCTTCCCCCTTCGTGGTTCCGTGGTGAAGAAATCATCGGCCTATTTTTGCATATCTTCAACTTTGCAGAGCTGCTCAACTGCTGCTTCATTCTGAACAAGTGCTATTTAGTAGGGAACAAGTCTGAGGAATAGTGCACAGCCGGGAAAAGCTCTCAGCCCAAGTTTAGAATCATTTCCCGCATTCCTTTGGCTAGAGTTGGATGGACATAAGCGAATTTCATCGCTTTCAAGATAAAAACTTTTTGCCCGAAATCTCGCAAATCAGTTTCTAACTATTCCGTAACTTACTGCGTTTTCATTCCATGCCAACTTAATCATTTCCTATATCTTATCGCACAAGTTCCAGTGTCCAAGTTACCTACTGTCGAAATTTCGGAAAAACTGAAGGCAACAGGTACGTTTTATAAAACAATCAATTTCAGTGGAAAGAATTTATTTCTACACCTAATAGTTAGGTTTAATTAAGTGCTTGAATTAATTCCTTTCATTTTGTCTCATTGCACGTCACTTTTTAATACCAACGGATCCAAAATACTCCCTGAAATATTCTTAATGTTGATTTCTATCTTAAAGAAAAGTCCATCTACGTATTAGAGAAAGCACAACGACATCCGTATTACGATAGTGATTTTAAGGTCGAATACAAAAATTCTCGAAAAACTTAAAAGATTTAAAAACTTCGAGATCCCTATTAAAGTCCTAAAATCATAATTGGAAATCTTAACGCCCGACAAAAGACGTTTGGATAATCGAAATGAAACAAAAACTGTGCAATTGAATGTCGCACGAACTGAAGCGGCAAGATGTCGAGAAGTGTTTTTTACTGCGTGGAATGCGTGTGTTGTTTAAAAGTCTTTGATGAAAGCAGAGAGCAGAACATTTCAGATATTTATCTCAATTAATAGTTCAGTAAAACTTTCCTAAGCGATATTGTTATCGGGCATTAAATGAATGAAACAAATTTCAAATATTTAAGGAGTTGAGCTGATTAAGAGAAGAAGTTTTGTTTTTCGATCGATTCAGACGATGACGAATGTGATAAGAGTTTTAATCCACATACACGTACGCAGGCAAAAATTGTTAAATTACGATTTCAATACATACACAAACAGACATGGCTAAGTCGATCTCGTTGCACGCGGTCGACAAGAATGTTGACATGTTACATATTGACATCCATTGTCGTCCATATCTTAAAGCTTTGCTAAACACTGAACTATAGCTTGTCAGCAACTGAAACTTATACCATACAAACAACAATTCCTAAGCTGTATCAAGCTGAAAATTTCGGCAGAAAATTACATGCATACGATAGACGTTGCATGAAGCAAACAAACACACAAATTTAAAGAATTTATTTGTCGAACCTAATATTTTTAGATAAAGAGGGAGGCGTTCCATTTTGATTTCGTCCTTTAAAATTACATCACAACAGGGCAGCTTGTTGCAATCACTTAGTCCTCACATCTCGGCCTTATAGCTCAAAGATCAAATTGTCGCTGCGGGAAAGAATGCCAAATTATCGAGATTGATTATTAAGGTTGCGTTAGCATGCCTGTTATGGTAATAATATGTTTAGCGCTTGTGGAAATTTTGCTTTCGTGTTTAGATTTCGTAATAACATTTCTACACAAATACCGATAGCGATTAAAATTCCTCGAATGCGCACAAAAGCTGAACATATTCATAGCCCATGCATGTCGTATTTCTGAAACAATTTGAAAGTCACGAATTTGAAATAATTGACTTCACAAACCGATGAGGGGAACCTTTAATGAAAGACTCTATAGAACGCTTCAAAGTCAAGCGCATCAATCGGACCATTTGAACTCGTGAAATTTTCTAAAGGAAATTGAAAAGATTTTTTATACAAATTTGGATGGATGGACAGACGGAAACAAATCGATATTTTAAAACGGAATGAAGAAATTAATTGACTTTTTCTCTCTGTTTTAATTCCAAAATATATCTGCAGCATAGCCTTATATTAAAATTATTTGTATGTATTTATAAATAAAGCAATAGTAGAAAAAACAAAAAACAAAAACAAAAAAAAACGTCAATCATACGCTTGGCTGGTTAAGGATTAAATTTTCTCTTTTTGTTGTTGTTGTTTTATTTTTGTTTTTATATGCCTTCCTGCTGTGTGCAACAACATTATAAAATATTAATAAATTTAAAGTCATTTCAAAATTCATTTCGAAATGACTAAAATAACTATAAATAAAATTGAAATCTTTTTTAAACATTGTTTTAATTTTATATAATACATAAAAAAATAAAAAAAACATGCAAACAAGTATAATTAAAGAAAAATATTTTTCTGTTTTCCGTTTTGCTTACAGATTATCAACAACCACTGGCAACAAACCTAACTTGATATCTGCTGTTTTATAATCATAGACATCATACAGTACGTCAAGGGAAACGGAAAAGAAGACTCTAAGCGAAAATTTACATACACATTTTTTTTGTTGTATTTTTGTTACAGCAGAGCAAAGAACAAAGGCAAACTTTCTTGTTTGTGTAGAGAGAAACGAAAACTTGGCAAGAAATGTTTTGCTGTATGAAGTGACATTTGCCGAATCGTTATCACAGCGGAATCCAGCTTTTTTATTTGTTTTTTTCTTTTTTTTTTTTCTTGTCTTTTTTGTTTTTTTGTTTTTTTTTTTGTGTCTTTATTTTTGTTCTTTGCCCATATGACAAACAAAAGCCAAAAATTTCACAATCAAATCGTAGAGAGATGGCAGCAGGCAACATTCTTTAGAAATGAGACAAAATTCAACTAACTAAAAAAGTAAAAAAAATTCTCAGCAATAATAATAATAATAATAACAACAACAACAAAAACAATAATAATAATAATAATAATAATAATAATAGTACGAAAGCAGGAATACAGAAATGAAAGGATTTAATAACAAATATCAGCTGAAATGCTTTAATAGCAGCAGGCCCCCATTACTAACAAAAGGATTCAAATGTAAGAGGACAACAAAACAAGCAAACCCTTTATGGCAACGTAATAACGTTTGCAGACCATTAATGCTACGGGAAGAGCCGAACTATCAGCAAGAAGAACAACAACAACAACAAAAACTCAGGCATAAAAGTTGGGTTAGTTTGGCATGCCAAACTAACGCATTTACTAACAAAAACTGCAAAAATATCTTCAAACACTATCACCACTACTGTATGTTACAGCATGCATACAAAATTCATTTGCATACGGGTCGCGTTAAAGTGAAAAATTTTTGGAAACATTTTAGCGAAAGATGGAAATATAAGTTTCGTTGGCATAACCAACAAATAACAAATAGATGGAGATACTGCAATAAAAATAACAGTTATAGTGATAGAAGTAGCGGCAATGGCACTAACAAAACTAGTAACAGTAGCAGCAGCAGCAGCAGCAGCAATCGTAGAAATAATGTCAACTTTCATGATACCAACAATATTAAGAGCAACAACAATAACACTGCCACTCTTATAAGAGATAATGTAACTGAAATCAACACAAACACTATTAATATGAGCAACAATGTTACAAATGGCAAAAGTAAACAAATTATGTCAACGTTTGAAAATAGACAGACAGACAATTTTCTTATAAAATGTTGGCAAAGAGGTGCCAACTTAACAGACCATCGACGAGAGCAAAAGCAACAACAACAAGCAGAAAAGCTCCACTCACAAAAGTTTGAGCATACGCAATGTAGTAAAAAATTTGCGAGCTCCTATCAAAGTCCAACAAACGCCCTTAACAACACCTCCAGTACACTTCCGTTAAGAAAAACAAAAAAACTTGAAAATTCTTTTAAATTAAACGCTTTATTGTCAGCATCGTCAACGTTGCCGCCGCCGCCGTCATCGTCATCGTCATCGTCATTGTCGCCATCGTTATCACCCATACTAACAATAAGCTTACAGTCCTTGGTTATAATAATGTTTGCCTTGATTTTAATTTATTCATGCACATGCACACAAGCCATACGTTTGGCCAATAGCTTAACGAAAAGTTCGTCCAGCAATCGAGAACAATTATATATCGGCCTGATAGCACCTCATACAAATTTCGGTAAACGTGAATATTTACGTGCCATACACTCAGCCGTATCGGGGTTAAATAAAACACGCGGCGCCAAATTAACCTTCTTAAAGGATTATCAATTTGAACCAAGAAATATACGCTTTGACATGATGTCCCTCACGCCATCGCCAACAGGTAAGTTAAACACAAAAATAAAAAATAAATAAAAACTCAAACTACTTAATAACTAGGCTTAGCTTGGCTTGAAAATAAAAGCTTGCTTTTCCATTTTCACTTATCTACTAATAATACAGTTAGTTATTCATGTCGTTTCATTACTTCACATATCTAACATGTGACATAACAAAAAAGAAAAAATCTTAGCCAGTAATAATGTTTTATTACTAATGTCTGCATATATGTTAGCAGAGTAAGGCTCTTATTTTCAGGCTTATCAGGTATTTGTATATTTAATTCTCTTAGGTCTTTTGTTTTCTTCTTTTTGTTTAATATTCTGTTCAAGTAGATTTTACAATAGCTTTCAATTTTATCATATATGACAAACGTAAAGAACTGTAAACTGCATTATATTGCATAATACCGAAGAATTATAAAAGTTTTGAATTATCCTTAGATAAGTCGATCATGGTTGCTTTTAGCCGGCTATCGGCGAACGAAAGATTATACGACAATTTTCCTTCTATTTGTAAAAATCCACCATAAATTTTATCAAGCGCTTAATATGATGGGTCAATAATTTCTGGGACTACATAAGAAATAAAAAACTTTCTTTCTACGAAATTCGATTCGATTCATCAACATAGTCTCCTTAGAGGGTAGTAAAATAAGTAAACGTGGTTCACCTCGCTATTTTGGGAGAGAAATCAATCAGTTTCGTCAATGTATGGAGCATGCTTTTAAGAAGTGCAAGCATGTAAAAATCGTCGACGTTCCGTAGATCCGGAAAATACGGTAGGTATCGGCGGCATCTATTCGAACTTCAATTCATGCAATTTTGCCGCTGTATCCAGCCACTTGTGACACGCTGCATTTGTTGCATCCCAGTGTCCATTTACGATACGGCTATCTCCCGCCCAAAGTTTTATTCAAGATTGTGAACGCATTGCTATTGACAACATTAGGATAGCGATTAACGCTTTGCCACTATCGTGTATAATAATCGGGATTTTTTTCTAATCATCTCTTTTGGGCGTCCACTGCGTTTAAGATCATCCGATCGCTGATAAACTGTAGTTTTGAACAGAGAAGCGCTAACACTTTTCAAGGCAATGCTGAATTTACTCGGTATTTTTTTTCAGCAATAGTTTTTTCTTTTTTAAATAACGAAAGTGACGTCACTGAATCTACTGTAACTCGTAGAAAAATCATCGAAATGCCATGAAACGTCTGAATGTGGAAACGATATATCAGTATTGACCGATCCGCTTAGCTCAAAGACGCCCAAAGACTCCAATTGTTGTTGTTCACTGGTAAAGAATATAAACCTTAATTGTCGCACAAGATTTCTTTTAGCCATATTTTAAAACCGATTTGTGTACGTTTGGCATTCCAACTTTCACTAGACTAGAAAGAAGAAGAGAAATGAAAAAGAAAGGCAGACCTTTAAGTAGGCATAGACGAATAAGGCCCTCCAGGAACGTATGGAGGAATAAGAAAATCGACATTTTGCAGCTCGCGAGCGAAGTCCACGCAAAACTTTTAAGAGGTCAATTTTTGAAGTTGCGTTTGGCGAATTGCAACGAAATTGAGAGCAAATGTTGTGTACTTCTACTCTTAGTTTCAATGACAAGGAAATGGAGGGACCAGTCGCATTATAGAGGCTGGGGATCTTAAGATCAGTTTCGAACGAAAGAGACGCACTTTCTGTATTCATTAGGTCTCTGTACCTACTGAAAGTATACGTTGGAAGCAAATAAAAGGTTAGTTCTTTGCTATTAGTTATATATAGAGAGATACGTCTGCTGAAAGCACCAGAAATCCTTAAAATCAAGTTTGAGACTAAACCTTCACACCTGGATTATTAGAACGATTTTGATATGAGAAAAGAAAAATCAGTTGCGTCTTACAATGAAATCGTGGACACTTTAGCTTTAGTGAGGAGAATTTTGGAAAGCAATCCGTCTTTACAATGAATATTCATTATCAGACAATAGGTCTCGCAGTTATTTCATTTAGTTATTTAAACTTGCGGCAACCTTTCAGTGCATGAAATAGTGTTAGGCTTATTTCTAGCCTGACTTTTAAAATTTAACCAAACAAATGTATCCAAGGCTTAGTCTTAGTTTTTCACAATAGCAAAGTTTCTAGTTGCGATAAACTCAGAATTTGGCTCTTCGCTATTAGCAAAATATCGCTCAAAATACTTTAACGATGTTGCGTAATAACCAGCTGAAGTATCAGAATATGGTTATGATTGAGTAATCAAGGAAAGACGGGCATTATAATTCGAAACAAAAGAAAAGATTTAAGTACTTATCTGAATCTACGGTGCACTTATACTTACATTTATTTTAACACTTATTCGGTGTGGATGCGAGTTTTTTGATTTTCAATTTTTTAACTTTTTTCTCGACGCATCTTTTAATTTAGCCCTTAAATGCCCAGCGATGCAGATCTACATCGTGTGTTTAAAATCTCATTCGACTTTATATACCAACCATTGCATAGTGTTTTTTTTTTTTTTTTTTTTAACCGTTAAATGCATATTGTTGGCAATTTTATTCTATGTAAAGGTTTTCATGAAATTAATTTAAAAATGGATTGGAACTGGAATGTAGAGAATTGGTAATAATATGAAGTTAAGGGTTAAAATGAGTGATATAGTTAGTCTCTCTTACAGGATGCTATGTAAAAATAAAAGAAAGGGAAAAAAAGGTTTTTCCTTCTTTTCGCACTTTATTCTGGGGAGATTATTCGCCGAGGTATTACATGAATGTATAGAGATGCGTTTATGAAAGATTGTAAAACATGTGCACATTTTCGTAATAATTTTCCACAGTTTATATGACTATATAAAAATTCTACTTTATGGTAAATATATTTGAAGATTATGACAAGTGCTTTTCAAATTGTTTGGTTGTCGCTCTTTAAAGTGTTCTTCTGTGCTTGCTTTCATGTTTTTCTTTTTTTGAAATTTAATAAAATAAAACATAAAAATAAAATGTTCAAGGAGGACAGAAAATGTACGCCTGTAAGCAGGCATTGATGGATGTTAACAGTAAAATAGTTGAGAACGCTTACATACTTTATGTACATTTTGTTTCTATTATATAATGTTTAATATGTGCTTATAGTTGCTTATATTCAGCTTGGAGGGTTTATTTCGATTTCTCATTTAACCATATATGTGAACAAGTGCTTTTAAAGGTCCACTATATGAAGCGTTGAAGCATAGGAAGCATGAATAAACCTTAAGTAAGCGCCTATCCTATGTAAGCGCGCATTTATATGTTGACCTTGTTCATAACATTAGAACAGAGGCAAATAAAAGCAACTCCCGAAGATTATCTTTCCTTTTGCCTCTCTGTCTCTTATATAAATATTCGCAACTGTTTTGTATTGTATCCTATACCACTTGTTGGGCTTATTAAACACCCAACTTTTATTATAGCGTTTAACCCTGCCTGTCCATCTGTCTGCCTTATGGTGTCCTTGTGATGTCTGTTCATGTAAGTTTGTTTTCAAGCTACAGATGGAAATTTTTGAGGTATTCTGATGAAACTTCCTACACTGATGTGATTTGACGATTAAGGATGAACGCTATGGGTTGTAGCAGTCCACTTTTCCGACTCCTCTTTATAATATGCCCTATTTTAAAAAAAAAATTGCAATTTTCAAAATTTCCCAATAAAACTCGCTGTGTAATAGTATTTGGAAATCATAAATTGGTATGCAAAATTTGCTTTGGCTGGGGAAATTTTTTAAACCATCTCTCATAACACCTTTCCTACAATAACGGAATCTTCATATAATAAAAGTGTATAATATTTAATATTTCATTGTGAATATTAGCTTAAAGTAGCAAATCGACATAGCAATCGACCTTTATCATATTTTGGGTACCACTGCGTATAAAGGGTCCTTTAATATGAAAAGAGCTTTCGTGAAAAGTATGCCTTTGCGCGGAAATAATGTGTAAGTTTTGGTGTATAATTATCAACATGAATGAATACCTGCATTAGGCGAAGCGGTGTAGGGTATCTAGAAGATTGTTTTGTCCAGCAATCAATCTTACCGAATTTGGTCTATTTTTTGGGTACCACTGTGCATAACGGATCCTACATTTCATATTGAAGACCGTTCACGAAAAGTATGCCTTTGTGTGGAAATAATGTGTAATGTGTGTGTTTTGGTGTATTATTATCAAAACGAGTAAATACCTATATTAGGCGAAGTGGTGTAGGGTGTCTAGAAGATTGTTTTGCCCAGCAATCAATCTTACCGAATTTGGTCTATTTTTTGGGTACCACTGTGCATAACGGATCCTTCATTTCATATTGAAGACCGTTCACGAAAAGTATGCCTTTGTATGGAAATAATGTGTAGTGTGTGTGTTCTGGTGTATTATTATCAAAACGAGTAAATACCTGTATTAGACGAAGTGGTGTAGGGTATCTAAGAGTCGGCCTTGCCCGAATATAATGTTTCACTTGTTTCAAATTAAAATATTAGTAAATAATATTGGCTTGACTTTCTTACATGCCGTGTTTATGTGCTTTGTGTGCGTAAATTATTTCAATAAACGAAAGAAACACAACACAACAAGAACTCGAATAAAAATTCTTATAGATCGCATTCTCAATGTCTCTCACACTTTTTTTCCAAGCTCTCTCATTACAGTAAACTTATTGAACGTATATGTAAAGAGAGACAGTCAATGCTTCTTCTGCCTTTATTTATTTATTTATTTTTATTTTTTTTACCTTTTTTCCTAATTCTAAGCGCGCAATTATGAAACGAATTTATATAAAAACAAAAGGGCATATACACACACGCATCTTTAACAAAACATTACAAACTACGCCACTTAAGGAATTAATGAACATTTTCGATTTAAATATGATGACAATTTTATTAGCATTAAAGAAGAGAAATTTTATTACAATTACACAAAACCGTACGCACGAATTTCTTGCGACCGCATCATCGTAAAGTGCAGAGAAACTAAAAAATAGCAAAGATAAGCGTAGCAGCAAAGGATGCGAGTATTTGAGATGAGCTTGTAAAAGAAGAAGAGAACATGAGATTAAAGTGCAAATGCGAGCAAAATACATTGAAACTTCAAACTTTTCAAACTGTCCAAACTGTTTTAATTGCAACTGATTTTATTACAGTTTTAATGCTATACTAAGGAATCTTTCTATTCGGCTTATTACGCAAATATTTAAAATAGAAATCTGAAAAGAAAATGAAAATGAAAAAGAGAGAACGGACATAAAAAATTTATTTTCAGCTCGAACTGAATTCTTATGCGTTACATAACATTAACACATATGGATGAGTAGTTGGAAGATCACAAGCAATTTAGCCAAGTTTATCGTCATAATGTCTATGGACAACAACACCATAACAGAAGTGCATTAATTCGCAGCAAAAATGTTCTGCGATTATCATATGAAAGCGTCAGTCATAGCAAAAGTCTCACTCGCTTCTCAAACCCGTAACCATGACATCGAAACGCAGATGTATTTGTGCTTATCCACAAAAGGTATATATTAGAACAAGTAAGAAAATTATATTCGGTCGTCACAGAATCTTTTATACCCATTACCGTTCTCCTAAACAAGACTAAAGAAATTTAAAAGGACTACATATTCATACTCAGTAATATTCGATGAATGAAATATGAAGGAAAGTGGAAATTTCTATGGTGTATCTGTTGTAATTTATGAGTAATAAACAAAAAACACGGAAAGCAAGGATAAGGTGTTCAAAGTTTATGTTGCATAGTTTTTTCACCTTATTTTAGAAATTTTTAGGCGATATCTTCTTTTTCGCTAACGGGAGAATGTTTGCTACAAGTACTGCAAAGTTATGCAAACAGACATAGGGAGAGGCGAACAGACCGACATGCTTAGGTGCATCCAAATGTTGTAACTGGCCAAGAATTTGTATACTTTATGGGGTTTTTGAAGCTTGTTTCTGCGTTTTATAAAAGTATTGAAAAAGTAATTACATTTCGATACACTATAATATTGGGTAGGCGTGGTCAATTGTTTCCATGCTACAACATTGCCCATAGAATGTGGGTTTAAATTTTTGTACATTTATTTGCCATTTGAGTAATGAGCAAGAAACCAATTTTTAATTCCCTTTGAAAAGCAGAAGTGTTCTCAGTTTACGTGATGCTGTAGGCATGTCCTTCGACTGATTTGGCCCATTTTCAATATCAATCTGCGTGCAAGAACTTCCAATGTTTCAATCATATCTGTAACCGCTAGGAGAGTGTTTCCAATAAACTCTATACAGGCGGACAGATGTACAGACAGATATGCTTAAATCAGTTTAGAATTCGATGCTGACCAAGAATATACATACTTTCTGGATTCTCTGATTTTTTTTTAAAAAAACTGCATTGAAAAGTGCTTGCACACAAACTTGTCAAATGGCTGTCTATACATGCATAAACACGACAAGGTACATATACATAAAGTGATATTTTTTGAAAAGAACCATCGGCTGTAAATTACTGCGGGATATTAAACAAGACAACTATGTTTAATACAACTTTTTTCCGGTATCTATTGTATTCCTATTGTGTAGGGAATTAGATGAATGAAAACTTTTAAGCCCTCAGAAATGTTTCGTAAACTTAAAATACATTTTGCAATTGCTACAACAGCCTAATCAAAGCGTAACATACACACACAAAAACGACCTAATTTGCCCAAGATTTCTTAACACGTCTTACGTGCAGCTTCAAAAAGGAAAAATTGTTGCCCAAATCGAACTATGGACGGCCACGTTTTTCACAATATTTCTCAGACATTTTCACCACCTAACGACTAAGATGAGTTTGGAACGTAATCGAACAAAATAAAAGTGAATGCAAAAAAAGTGAACTTATTATCTTAGAGAAAAATATAGACGAACGAAGGCGTACATACACAAATACATCCCAGCCTAATCTATGAGAACTAAAGAGGTTTGCAATACGTGCTCCTATGTGTAGTTGATGTTTGACAAAACTAATCTGGGTACGGCGGTGTGTGTAAAAACTAAAAATCCGCTGAAACGTTAATACACGCACATACCGTTAAATATTATTCGATAAAGCAAAAGTTTTCACCCTAATACAAGCAACTCAAGCTCGTCCTCCTGCATCTACTTTCTAGCAAGGAACGAAAAAACTAACAAAAACTTTTTTCTTCGTTTTCTTCTTCTTGTTCTTCTTCCAATATAACATTATATAACAATTTCGAAGCTCTTGATTAAATTTTATGTTCATTACAGTTTAGCAAGATTGTAATTCAAAAGATGTATATAAAAATGCTATAATTAATGATTAAGTATTAAAGCTGCTCCCCAGGCAAGGACATCTTTTACGTTGCAGAAATGGAAACAAAAATTGAGGACTAAAATCTGTAAAAAAATAATCTCATTAAAGAAGTTTAATAATAATAATAATAATAATAAAAAAAAAAATAAAAAAAAGAAAGAAAAACCACTTTACTAATAATCCTAAGAAACTACATAAGGACGACTGACTGTTTGATATGATAGAAATATAATAAGAGGAAGAAAGAGATAGAGCTACGTACGTATGGGTGTGTGTGTGCGTTTGGCGAGAAGGGGACAAAAGTAATGCATAAGAGAGAAAGAAAGGATTAGCTGGTCCTTAAGACCCAAAGGCCTACCCTTACTTACTTAACCGCTATTGCCATTGTTTGTTCAAGACAATGAAAAAATGCAACAATCACATCTCACCATCAAAGGGGGTGAGTGCAATCTCTCCGCCCGCCAACTAAATAACTAACTAGCTAACTAGCTAGCTGCCGTGCCCGCATATATATCTCCTCGTACCACTTTACATAAAACTTAAACATATTATAGGTTTAAGTTCTAAACCATGCACTTGTAATTGACCGAGTTTTATATACGTATGCGTTGGTCCGTTGTTCGTACTTCTACAGCGCGTTTTACGCTTATCTTTATTTGTTTATTCATTTCTTTTTTTTTCTTTTTTTTTTTTTTTTGCCTCGTAACCTACTTCGCGCACCACCTTCTCTATGCAAGCTCATGCATTTCAAGCTCATAAACTCATTTGATTACAATTTTACTTTGTCCTTCCTTAGTTTCCGTATGAGTGTATGTTACGCACATTCGCACATACACACATTCGCTTCTCTATGTGCACGAGAGTCTATGGTAGGATGGTATGCCGATGTGTTTTTTTTTTGTAAAACACATTTAAAATGTTTTATAAATTAGTAAAATTAATTTTTGTTTGCTTGTAGAATAATTTCGATTTTTTTTTTTTTTTATGCTTTGTTACTGATGCGTGTGGGAGTGCGCTTTCTTTTTCTCTCACTCTCTCTCTCTCTCTCTTTGTTTACTTATTTCCTTCTGCAACAGAGACGAGCTTGAAACATTGCCTGTGTTTTTGTGTTTTCGTGTGTTTATATAACGCAAAAATGAGCCCAAAGCCTATTGCTTAATTTACTAGAGATTATAATTAATTTTAATTATATGAAAGCGTGTAAACATAGTAGAACCTTTGCTAACATAAAATGTTAGCATACAGCATACAGCATATGCGTTGATATTCGCTCGCGATATGTACTCGATGAGTGTTCTCCATCGTCGAACATTGTTTCTTGCTTCTTTCCCCGGCTAAGTGGCAATTGGCGTAATTTTGTTAAAATCTCAAAAAATTCTTTTCATTCCTGCAAAAGAACAAGAAGAAGTGTCTTTGAGCCATAAATGAATTTTATCGTTAATATTAAATTTTCACTTAAAGGCGGACCTTTCTCTTCCTCAGTATCTTATTGTCCTTGCAAGGAAGTAACATAAAGCATTCAGCTTTCATCATCAAATTGTAAATAAAATTTTTGTTTCAAAGTTTTTTTCTTTGTCTTCTTGAGTTTAAGAAATTCTTCTCAATTAATTTATATTCATTTAAAAGTGGTTTTACCGTCCGCACATCTATTAAATGATGTGTGAATAAACAAACTATAGACCGTTGTATAAAGGAAAACGTTACGGTGAGTGAAATTTCTTCATAAAGCAAAGTCTATTTTTAAAAAAGACCATGAGTCATAGGTGAGCTAAGCTAACCTCAATGGAGCAATTACGCAAAGAAGGTCAAATGTTTATAAATCATTTAGAAAAGTTTTAGTATTTTTCGTTCAATTTAACTTTCATTGTTTTTATACCTCTTTTGTTGGAGAATCAAGTTGAAGTTGAAGATGTTTTTATGGACAAAGTAACTGATTTATTGAAGTATTGACTGTAAGTTTGAATGTTTAAGCTCTCTCTTGCATCCTTGACAAAGGATCTAGAAAGTATGCTCGACTGACGGCATTAGACTTAAGATAAACATTTTGAAAATTAATTAAAGAAATTGCATCACCGTCGACGAATTATGACTCATCGCATCGCATTTCCATTAGAATCGAAAATATTATGATTAATATAAACGAATTGCTAAACCTTATTAAGCAAAACAAATAACATACAAATTTTAATTTATTGCATGTAAATGATTTCGTACATTTAATGTTTTTTTTACAATAAAGTAATAAAAGAGCGGGAAATCGCCCGAAAAACAAAAACCCTAAAGCTTTTCAAGTCTTTAAATGTAACAAATTTTAAGCATAAAAGAACCCTCAATAATAACATTAAATGCTTTACAGCAGCAGTTAAGTGAAAGACAAAGGGATCTTCATTTGATGGCTTCAACAATCATACTTTCTTATGTTTTTTTTTTTTTTTTTTTTTTTTATTATAAAAAATTTTTATTATTTGCCTTCGTAGAACGAATCGCTGTTTTATGCACAACAAATGCTCTTATTTTACATAGATAGAATCGTCTGGGAGGAAGTTGCAAAAATGGAAAAGAAAAATTAAATACATAAATAAATAAAATGAATAAGTAACGTAAATACTTTCTATTTTATTGCAGTAAAATTACTTTTTCATTGTTTGAGTGTAAAAAAATTTCAGCAAAAAAAACTATAATTAAAAAATGTACAAATGCTTGCTTTATATAAAGGCAAACATCATTCACTTAAAATTGAAACTAATATGAAGTTCGCTCATATCATACACATATGTATATATGTATGTATGTATGTATATATGCAATAGCATTCAGACAGATGTGAATACTAAAGAATGCGTTTTCTTTTACTCTCTTCTGAACGTGGTTGGTGGGCAGAAAACGTCAATTTTCGAATTTGATTTATGATCACCAACGAAATGAGACAATTGAAATTTTCATCTCCATCTTTGCTACGATGGGAATGATGACAAGAGCCGATAAACTGATGAGTAGAAGAACAGACGACCAAGCAACAAGATATATCTATAGGCACAGACACAAACAACCAGACGGTTGAAAGGATGAAAAGATAGATGGACAGACGGACAGACAGACAGAAAGACGAATAGACATGCAGAGAGAGAGAAGGAGAGAGAGAGAGAGAAAGAGAAGAAGAGGACGATGCGACCTATATTAAAGGGTAGGCCAGTGTAAGTTTTTCGAAAAATCTACGTTTTTTTTTTGGCTTAAACCTGACACCTTAAGCAGTGGAATATGACGTAAAAGGACAATTGTAGACATGACAAAGTTTTAAATATCTTGCTATTACAGTGTACCTTTCCTTTTTTTCACATTTGCTTTCCACGAGATAGAATCGTTTCATAATTGCTGTAGGATAAGTCACCTCAGCTCTGCTGCTATAAATAAGACAATTAGCCTGGGGGATTATCCGAGAACTGAGGTAGATTTAAAAAGCTTTCTAACTTGCTGTGGCGTAACAATATTCATCTCCTGATTTGCTTTATAGGTTTATTCAACGCTATCAAAATCTACTTGCGACCAAGAAACCGTCTTCTCGCATTATCGTTGCAGTTATGATCAATAAAAGCAGAAAATTTGAAAACTCAGCTGATAAAAATCATAATCAGAAATAATGATGAAATGACAGTAATTTAAGAATATATTAGTAAACCGATGGCTACCATTTTCGTACGAAATATGAAAACAGTCTTTTTCGAAAGTATCTTCGTGGGATTGCAAATTATAGAAGTAAACATGAAAACGTTGTCGGTATTTGCCGAAATTGTTTCAGTTTCTTCTCTATTGCGGGAAGGAAAGCGAACAAATTCTATTCACTTTTTAACTTCGGGCTCTTAACCGGTCCAAAAAGGATGTTTGTGCTAAATTTTTCCGTCTTTCCGTCTTCATTCTCGAGTCTGTAGCAATTCCACAAGAGCGAGGGATCAAAGTGATTCCTGTTGATAGCAATAGTTGTATGCAAAAGACCGGTAGTTCCAGCTGTCATTATACGTTACACTACTTGTGGCAAGATAGCATTGAGATAGTGCAGATGTATGCGTCAACAAGAACGACTTGAGAGATTCGATTAATCGAATTAAGCCTGTCCGTCCACCCCTTTACTTAATTAATGTCAGTCTATGTGTTTTTAAGTTCTGCGTACATATTGAAATTTTTTAAATATTTTGAAGAAATTTATTAGATTTGATTAGTTAAACAAAGTCACAAGTATTGCAAATTTGGACCACATAGGTCGATTGTTCGTGCGAGCTGCTCATGTAATGGTTTTGACGTTTTGCTCTCCCTGCCGTACAATTTCCACATGGCAATAAGATAAAATTCTTGATATCTCATGATCATGATAGACGAGGAATTGCATTGGACACAGTGTTGTAGGATATTTAATGGGCGGTCTTGTTCGACTGTAAAATTTTTGTTTCGTAAAATTTTCCAATAATTTCTTGTCTTATTTATTGGTGAATCGAATGTGTATGCAGTGCTTAGCGGTAAACGTGAACTGCGACGCCATGTATCAATGTCAGTAATAATGAATAATGTGCTAAACGGCCATAACTAAATACACTCGTAATTTTACGCTGATCCCTAACATGTACACATCTCAAGTGGTCCCTAACGAGTATTTGTGTGTGTTGCAAATGGCAAATGGGCAAAGGATATTTTCGGTAATTCTTGTAAAGAAGCGAAAAGCAAATTACAAATATTCGGTTCTAGTCGAAACGTCTCTGACACCTACCTACTAAATTTATTACGATATTTTGAAATAAGTGTCAATGAATTGTAACGGAATCTTGTAGATACGATGAGAGCCCAATTTCAAAACATTAGAAATTAACTTTATCCTGATTTCAGGAGGTGCAAATTGAAAGAAGCTTGTGGGATGCGTTTCGTCAAAAGCGAATTGTGGCGATTAGTAAGAGTTAATTGGATGTATAGCATACCCCGACGAACCGTATGCTCGTAATTAACCGTACTTGAGGTGAATGATGACAAAGCTTATGCGTCGAGAACAGCTGTTGCGTGACATTTGTTTTAAAGTTTTGTTGAAGTTAATGTCCACATATTAAAAATATGACATTCCAAGTGCTTCACTAATGCAAAGTTAGATTACACTTTGAAAAAGGAGGTAAAAAAAAAAGTTTCTTGTTCTCCTGTCAAGAACTTTACGTTGCTTAGTTCCAAAAAATCAGTTGAAATTAATAGAAAGATATGCGTTTTGTGTGGGGAGAATAGCGTAACGCACAGCGCTTGCGTTTGCAATTTTATTCCAGTTACTACTGATAACAATTAAATCGAAACTTTAATGGACTTCGAAGTGGGTTTGTATGACATTTTGAGCGATCATACATAACTTTAATTAGTGAGGAAGAAACAAAACAAAAAAAAACGTTTCGTTTTCATTCATTTTACTTCTGTGATTTACTCAATTTTCTTGTACGTACGTACGGGAAACTATTTAATCAGTATTCGTTTTATAAGGTTAACCCGATTAAGAAACTATGTATGTAGATTACAAGATTTCCAATATGATTTTTAGCAAATGAAACGATAAAGTTAACGTATTTCCGTGCAGATGTACGTGCAATAATGACCATAAGTATGCCTTACAGGCTCTTATTTTTTACCACTTATTGTAATAGGTATTCACATACGCAAAGCCAGACACACACATACGTCCTTGGAGGGACATTAAAACGATGTTCATCTACATTCAAGCGTAGGCTTTCACACATTTTTGTGTTTATTTAAGTGCTTATTGTCTGGTCTCCTTAAGTAGGTTTTTGTTGGGCCTACTAAAGACAAAAACAAAAACAAACACATACAAAAAAAAGGAAAAATCTTATATTTTCCTACTTATTATTGTTGTTGTTGATACACTTGAGTCTGTATATATATATATGCATTTTGTACTTATGTACATATACGTAGGTCTATGTCAGGTGTTAATGGGTATTTGGTGTTGTCATAAAATTACGAAAATGTTACATAAGTGCTGCTTCTTTTATTTCCAAAAAGAGGACGAAAAATACAAAAAAAGCAAAAATAAAAATCTATGCTTCCGGCAAATTGGCACTTGAAGATTTCCTACTGTTTGTGCTTCCGTCTCAGAGTGTGTGTGTGTGTGTGTGTGTATGCGTTTGTTTAAATCAGCATTAAAATATTTCTCTTGTTTTCTTTTAACAAAGGCTTATGTACTTAATAACATGATTGTAAAAGTTGCTGATAATGAGTTTTTTATTATCTTTTTTTTTTTTTTTTTTTAATTTTATTTTAAATGTCGCTTCGTTGGCTGGTGAAACACAAAGAATTGTAAACTTGGTATACCTTCCGGCAATTGCCACATAGCTTTCGTAATATTGTTTGACTTTTTACTTGCAATGTCAGAGCAGGATTTAATCAGTTTTTTGCTAATGCTAAAGGACTGGTTGTTGTTGTTTTTACTTCAAAGCTTCAAAACCGTGCTCGTATATTAACATTGGAATGTTTAATAGTAAGTTCGATTGAAATGCATTCAAAATACTTGCAATATAATTTTTCCAATGAAAGGCAATTAAAACGTAATTTTATTATTTATTAGGGGAAAACTTAAAATATTAGAAAACTTAGAAAAGTATAAGAATTAATAGAATTCGTGTCCAGGATATTTATTTCAAGTTAAGAGAAACTCTGGTAGACAGAGAGGGAATGATCATTACATCACATCCGTGCTCATCGTTGTTGGCATTTACTTCATAAGCTTGAGATTTTGCATCGATATTCTTTGGCCTGTCGATCTGGTCGTATATATGTTACGAATATTTATGATTAGCTTTCGAAAGTGGCCCTAAGCTATCGGCATCGTGATGACCCAAATGAACAAAAAAAAACTCCTATTAGGAAACTTGGAACTTGGACGGATATCTTCGATTCTGTTAAGTTATTTCATCATTCTATCTGTGTAGCTCTGAGATATGCTTGTAAAGTCTTCTGTGTTTAGTACTTGCTGATCTATTCATTCCTGTGTTTAGCTTTCATAAACACTGAAACTAACGTTTGGAGATCGTATAACTGTATGAACAAAGCCTTGTTAAGCTTTTTCAAAACGATTGAAGGTAAAAATTCCTGAGAAAAGATCGAGTTGGACTGTGGTGATGAGCTGAATAAGTTATACCAAGGATAGCTTTGAGGTATCCTTGATATCTGTGAGATGTGCCTCAAATGGTTCATAAGAAAAATGACCTAAAAATTCGACGTAAGACGAATACGAGAGATTTAAATCGATAGAGATAGTAAGTACCCGAAATTCGAAGAGCAAAGAGTTTCTTGTGTTTGGTCCTTTATTGGCGCAAAACTCGATTTATTCATGGCTCACTTGAGTACGACATTTACATGAAAACATTCCCAGTAGATAGAATAAAACCGTTTTGTAGAAAAAACGATAGAGAAAACGATATTTTCCCATTCGACATATGAAGGATTGATCTGAACCCTAATATATATTATAAGCCAAAGCGAAAAAAAAGGATTTTCGATGATGTTCCCAATCAATTAAAGCGAGACACAGAAGCAAAATGTAGTTTTAACAATATGTTGATAGTTTTTGCATATCCCCTGGAAATTTGCGTGTTCCTTGCATGAGTGTCGTCGGTATAAAGTTTTTTCTTTCTTGTTTTTTTCATTCATAAAATAAATTTGTTTGGTCTCCTCTGCTGCTCGCAAAGGAAGTCGATAACGTAAAAGATATCGTTTACGTATTGATGTTGAATTAATTATCATAGTTTTTATTGTTTATTGAACGTTATGGGCTTAAAAACAAAAAAGGAAAATAAAAAAAAAGGAAAATGAAAACACATGAATATGAATGATATGTGCATGTGTTTCGATGCAAATCGAGAAAATTCTCAGTGGTATTAACAAAAATATTTATTAAAAATTATATTTCGTTTTTATTTCTTTTTTATATTCATGGATATTTACACAAATAATTGAACGTCAAGGGAAAGATTATTGTATTCAACGCCCTAAAGCCGACTGACAAAACTGGCTCTCGCAGATTTAAATTTAATTTCACACTACTTTCTCACCAATTTTATTAGCCCGTTTACGGCATCGAAATGTACATGTAATCATTACGAAACGCTAATGCGCTTTAATAGGTATTCCGTCTGTCCGTCTGTCCATATTATTGTTGAGATGGAAAATGGAAGAATTTATATTAAAATGTGATTGATTATGGCATAAAAGCAGGAAAGCCCGAAAAACAACATTAAAAGCGAAAATTATCTTAAACGCTCTCGTAAATAACTTTGGTCGCATAGTACACATTGTTGAAAAATTTGACACCACAACTTCATGAAAGAATAGGATGATAAGAAAACAAGTAAGAAATTTATATTCGGTCGGGATCGAATCTCTTACACCCATTGTCGTGATCTTAAAAAAAAAGGGAAAAGAACTACATTTTCATGCTCTAAAATATTGGATGGGCGCGGTTGTGTTGGTGTATGTATTGTACTTTATGAGTACTAAGCAAAAAAACACGGACAGCAAGAGCGTTTACAATTTTTGTTACACAGGCACGTGAACGTATTGTGGGCATGGTCATAGAAAAGTTTACATAATTTTCAAATTCTCTTGCGAGTTTGGAAGCAATATCATCACATTTGCGAACTGGAGAACCACACAACTACTACGGATGAAAGGACGGACATTCATAGATGCACTACGAATTTGAAACTGGCCAAGAATTCTTTTTATACTTTATAGGATTTTCTTTTGTGCGTTATAAAGGCTTCGAAAAAAATGAAATTATGGCATGTTGTGAAATTGGGTAGGCGTGGCAGATTTTTCCCATTTTTTAGTGGTACTACAGTATGTTCAAATTTTTGTATATATATTTTCTGAAGTTTATAAGGAATGAGCAAATAACCGATTTTTGATTCCTTTTCAAAAACAGAGCTGTCCTCACTCGACATAGTACTGTATGTGTGCTTCGACCTATTTGGCGCATTTTCAATACCACCCTGCGTGCAAGAACCTTCAATGTTTCTGCCATATTTTGAAACTGCTATCTGCATTTTTGCGGGCAGGAGAATGTTTAAAACAGACAGGATATAGACGGACAGACGGACATACGGACATATGAATGTGCTTAGATCGATTTAAAATTGTATGCTAACCAAGGATCTATGCACTTTGTGGTGTTTCTGCAGCTTCCTTCTGACCGTTGCAAACGTTTTGACAAAATCAATATATCCCCCATTTTTCGGTGACGATAAGCCTCTGCGAGATCGTGTGTATGCAAACTTCACGCCAAAGAACACGCACAAGTGGTGAATGGTAGTACACAGAATAGCACATAATAATTCGCTTATTTAGGTTTTGGATATCGTAGCAAATCCATTGTTCGTCATCCGTAACAATTCAACTGCACCCCGTTTCGAATTGAGTAAAAAGAAGTCACGTTCCCAGCATATGCTGTTCCCATAGCGCAAAATTCAACGCCTTTGTTGTTCGAGAAAATAAGTTTGTGTTGCGAGATATGTTTGCATTACGATTGGTTATTGTTACCAGATGTCCAAGCTATAAAACAAATAGCAAACATGTCGTTAACGTTAGCTGGTTGTGTGTAAAAGTCCGAAATTTTGTTGCGCACCTAATAGTGGATTTTTTGAATACATAAGTGAATGAATACCAAATTTGAGGAGAATTTTTTATTTATTTTTTTTCTTTCTTTGCTAACTAAAGTCTATTATTCATCGGCTTATAAGTTTGCCAAAGCACACGATGATCAGATTTCCCGATGTCCCTGGTAGATGATTGTAAAATTCAGCCAATTTTTATGCTTGAGATGTTTAAGAATTTTTAATAAACTTTATTTAAGTTATTATGAAATAGCATTAAAAAATGCTTACGCTCTTTATTATTATTACTCATGCACACGCTTTAGAAAAGCGCGAAATCAATTTAGCTGACATAAAAGAAAACATGTAAACGCAAGATGGAAAAAACTAATTAAGGGGCATTTAATAATTTAATCAAAATACTTCGACACATTTATCCCCTTTCCCCCAAATTAAACTGTCGCAGTATCGTCATAATTTTTAAACAGCTTCTTAAAGATGTTAAAGAGGTTGGAATAGAATTGAAGAAAACCACCAACGAAGAGAGAATGTTTGGAAATGAAAGAAAAAAAGAAAATGAAGGCTGATTGGAGTCGTTTTTACACTGGCTTTTCAGCTGACTCTGGGAGATGGTCGTGTTTTCCATGCTCCCTCCAAATCTCTAAAGAGATTTAGGTTACAGTTTGTTGATTATCAAGACAGCAATTTCAGGAGCACTTCATGTCGCCTTTCCTTCGCCGAATTTTTAAAAAAATTCTCATTAACTTCATTCGAAATTTCACAACAATATCTGCTATTAATTACAAGTTACAGTGTTTTGCTTAATGTGCATGTGGGCGTATATATGAGCATTAACGACGATCGCATATGTCAAGATTGTAGATTTAAAAGGATGCCTAATGCGTTTTTGTCAGAAGTATGAACGAAAGGACAAAACTGATTTTTTTCATTTTCAAAGTAAAAGTTTTTGTCGCATATGGCATGTGGCCATTGTAGACGTGTCCTTGGAAAAGTTTAAATCACTTCCAAATTCTTTTGCAAACTTGAGAAAGCTTACACTACAAACACTACAGAGTTGCGCAAACAGACAAATGGACAGACGAACAGACGGATATGCTTAGGTGCATTCCAAATTTGAAACTGGCCAAGAATTTATATACTGGATGAGGTTTTTGAAGTTTGTTTCTGGTATGGAAAAAAAAATTAAATTTTGATACATTATAATATTGAGTAGGCGTGGTTAATTTTTCAGGCCATTACATGCCAGGTACTACAGCATCGCCCGTATAGAGCATACGTCTAAATTTTTGTACATTTATCTGCTGTAAGTTATAAGTAATAAGCAAAAAAAAATAAATATTTTATTCCTTTTCAAAAACAGAAGTGTTTTCAGTTTATGTGGAGGTGTCCGGTAGCCGATTTGGCCCATTTTCCAATACCAATCTGCGTGCAAGAACCTTTAATGTTCCTGTCAAATTTTAATTCGATTTTTGTGGCCAAGAAAATGTTTACAAATGATATTGTATAGGCGGACAGATGGACAAACGGACAAAAATCGATTTAGAATTGAAGTCGATGGCTTCATTTTTGCGACCGGAGGAATGTTTACAATAGACTCTATACAGACGGATATGGTTTTTCCCTGAAAATATATGTTGTTTATTTCGTCTCTGAAGCTTCCTTGTCGGCGTTGCAAACGTTTCGACAAAATGAATATGCCCCTCGTCCTTCGGTGACGAGTATAAAAAAGAAAGAACGAAAACACACCGAAAATTCTTAAACGTCTTTTACTTTATTTAAATTAATTTTGCCGCTGCCTCGTGCCGGTATGCACAGCGCACAGATTATGAAATTCTTTGCAAACAGAAAATGATAGTAAATTATATTTTTTGCTTAAAAGATGACTGACTCAGTGTATTCCGGTGAATGTCAGTTTAATTACTTTTCTTAATTGTCTCTTCACAAATATTTATAATTTTTTTTATTTCACACAATATGACTTTAGCACTTTCTATATATATATATATATGTATATATATATATATATATACATATAAATTTAACTATTTTATTTATTTAACAAACAAATGCCTTAATAAGCTTTTTAATCACTCCTATACACAACCAACCACATATGTGGTTTATTTTTGCGTAATTTAGTTCATATATAAATTGTACGTAAAAAAAAAAAAAGAAGTGAAAATTAACTTTCATTTATTTTACGGTGCAAAGGCTACGTTAAAGTGCCTTGAGGGAATCAGAAAAAAAAACCTGATTAGGTATGATTTTTTTTTTTTTTAATTTTTGTACCCTATACCACTTGTGGTAGGAGTGCAAAGATATGGGATATGCTGACGAACATAATATAGGTTCACGTTTTATTGTACCAATCGATTCAAGACTATTTTCTTAGTGGATTTTATCACTGCTGTCTGTTTAACCGTCCGTCTATCTGACATTTCGTAATTGTATTTTTGTGTGCAAACTGCAGATTGCAATTCTTGGAATATTTTCATCTAAGAGCAAAGCCTTTTAACAATGGCAATGAATGGGTTCGGATCACTTTTGCCATTGCTTAGGAATTTTTAAAATTTTTCAACAAAAATCAATTTGTTCAATTGACGTCAATGGACATCTGCAGTAACAGTTTCGCATGGTTTTAGTAACTCGTAATTTACTACATCTTGCTGACTCCACCATATGCACAGCAAAGATTTATGGCCATGAACACTAAGCGTCGGCGTCGATATGAATGGCTCTCCTTTTGACTAACCCATAGCTTTTTACGCTTGGGATTGTCGTAGTAAATCCACTTGTCATCGCCAGTCACATTACGCCACAGAAAACATTTCTTTTTTGCTTAGCAAGCAATCAAACTGCGATGTCGAAACTGTTAAAAAAGGCATTTTCAGTCAATTTGCCATCTTTTGGATCTCTCCCAGCGTAAACGCCTGCAAATAGTTGACTCGTCAACGGCTAAGGTGTTCGAGAATTCCTGGAGAGTTTGAGTTGGGTTTTCGGCCACTAAGACTTCCAGTTCACGAGACTTGAACTAGGTCGCTCTTTGTCATGGCGAAGGGGAAAGTTTGAATAGGATGGGAAAACTTTTTGAATTTCTTTCGTCTCCCCTCTCACCCTTTCTACGAGAAGTAAGTCTTTATATGGTAAAAAGTGTAACTTTTAATATTTTCGTAGGAGAATTAGATTAGAATGGAGGATTATGGACAGGCTGGCATTAAAATTAATTGCACCGAATTTAGATCACTTATGTTAATTTCTTGGATCCATTCTCTCTAAGCGTTCTCATCAAAGGTAAGTAAGCCTTTATATCGCAAATACAAGTAAGCAATAAAAACATTTTTAAAAAGAAAACGAAATTTTTTACGTCCGGATTACGTCAATTCACGCTTTAGACCCCCGAACATATAGCAGCTTTCATGAAAAGTGGACCTTCACATGGCCATAGGGAATAATTTTGGGTGTTTTATCACGATAATAAATGAAGAGCTCTATTGCGATTAGTACTATAAGGTATTCAATGGTCGTCCTCGTCCCACTGTAATGCGTTGACTTGTTTATTTTTATTTTCAGAAAAAAAAAAAAAAATAAAAAAGCAAAAACTGCAAAGGAAAGGATTGTAAACGAAAAAAAAAAATAATTCCTTTTGCGAATAAACTGCAAACAGAAACCTACTCTGCTGCAGATGTTGTTCATTAAGAAAAAATAAGTAAGAAAGTTATGTTCGTCTTAGAGCGAATTTCTAATACCCACCGTAACAAATTGGGTGACAA
The DNA here is from genome assembly GCA_000688715.1 of Glossina pallidipes. NCBI lineage: Eukaryota > Metazoa > Arthropoda > Insecta > Diptera > Glossinidae > Glossina > Glossina pallidipes. The sequence continues at coordinate 1,451,955 of KK499802.1, read as the reverse complement.
ATATTATTAATTACGCACGTGTCCACTGATCTCAGGCAGTTCGAAATGGTTCGAAGAAATTTGTGTACCAAGCTTCAGATCTGTATGTATTTTAGGCCATAGGTTAAGGATTTTTTCGTTTGGCCTCCGTGTTTCTAGGTAGATCGTACTCCTTTTCGTCAAAGTTTTCATAAATATTTCTCTTAAGTTTTAGATTAATATCTGTTGTGGGCGGTAGGTTATAGTTTTTTTGCCTATTTTGAATCATAATCACGGATGGAGGCAAATTGACTGTCAAAACGTTTACAACGCTTCAGAGACACCTTATAGCATATATATTCTTGAGTAGAATCAAGTTTGAATCGGTTTAAGCATATCTGTCTGTCCGTCTAATGTTCCGTGTATATAACCTGCAAAATTCCTGACAAGTGCCAAATTTGAAAAGCATTCAAGCATGTCCATCTGTCCATCTCTTCCTCTGTATATCTATGCAATGTCTGCGTTAAAAAAATTCTCCCACTTGCAGAATAAAATCCGCAGCTACTATTCCACAAAAATTGATAAAAACAACCACACCCACTGAATGTTATAAAGTATGAAAGTTTAGTTTCGCCGCTTGGTTTTTTTTTTTTTTTTTGCTTAAATTTTCCTAGAGAAAAGTTAATATAATTTTTTTTACTTGCTTCCGAAACGAATAGTGATTGACCCTTTCAGTGTCGAACAAATCTTAAGCAAGCTGTTCGCAGCTTCGTTCTATTTCGAGATTGGACTTGTGGAAATAAACGAGAATTACGGTACATTAAAAGTGACGATTTTGACGGATTCTTATAGAAGAATGAACAAACATATCGAGTTAAACAAATCGATGTAGAATCTCAGACATATGATTAGCTTGAGCGACCTGCGGTCCAATTTGCGGTGAACAAGACAAATTTCGATTGATGGTGAAATACCTTAGGGACCAGTGCAATATGAAAAGAAGAAATCATTTTAGTTGCAAGCAATTGCGAATTCATATTTACGGGCATCTCCCCTCGTGGTGTCTGCCTTTTATGTGAAAACATGTCCCAACCGCTTTGCTTATCTCTATCTTATGGGTTTTACAAAACGTATTTTTAAATGCTACAAAAAGGGTCTAACACGAATCAATGTTGACGTGCAACTGAAAATATATGATCGCCTTTGTCACCCTTCCTGTATGGAATTGTAAACGTAGACGCTACTAGGACTTTAATAAAATTAGTATACTCTCACTGTGCACTCTTTGTGAGTGTATAAGAATCAGCCCCAATCATGAAAGTTTAAAAGTTTTTATTTTTTTTTTCATTTTTTTTATTTTTTTATTAAATTACGTACAATTAAAATATGTACATATATATACATATATATAGAAAGAAAAAAAAAAAAAAAACAAATGAAACTAATTATTAAGAGTATGAATAAATCATAGAAAACATTTTAATTAAATGGCGCACCCCTCCAACAAAAAACATCTTTTCGCATTTTCACTTATTTTATATATAAAATATTTTCTTTCGTTCTCTATACAAACATGCACTTGACATAGTACGGTTACCGCACACACATAGTATATCATCAACAATAAGATAGAGATAAAATAGAAACTCGAATGTTTGCAGCCATTGTGCAGATACTAAATAAAAACAAAAAAGGAAAGGAATATAATTGAAAAAAACCCATCTTCTGGTATTAGAATATTTTGCACTTTTTTTCTGTATTTTTCTGTATTTTGTTTTTTGTTTTTTTTTTTTTTTTTTTGGTGCGTTTCATTACGTTACTCAGTCGCTCTGTTTGGACTAAAGAAGACTGAAATTGTGCTATGAGTTGATTTTTTTCCGATATACTCGCAGCATGTACATCGTACAATGATATTAATGGCCTTCGGGATGTTAATACTAATGAAATCATTCCACTCTCATCTATGCTAATATTTGGCAAAAACTAACATCTTTTATTCTTTAGGCCATCTAGTGTATCAAATACATTTCAGCAAGTACGTAAAAATCTACAAAAAATATCCTCAACGAGAACATGTGGTTATACATATATATATATATACATATATGTATACGAGCAATGTCCAAAACATAAGTAGTACTGGACAATTTCTCAAACGAATAAATACAGAGTTTTTAAGTTTCATTTTTTTGTTCCGCATGAGCCATGTGTCACTTAGACTGTACGAGAGAATTTTACGATTCACATATATACCTAAAAGGCTACATATGTCTTAGATATGTTGGATATGACACGTGGATATGTTTCCGTTCTGCGGTCACCGTCCTAGCATTGCCACCTAGAAATAATTGAATAAAATCGGAAAACATGTTTCGTTGTACTACGATGTGAAAATCTATTACTACATAGTCCTTTACATTCACTTGAGCAACGTAGACTTATCTTAGTTAGTTATCTTCGCTTAGTGCTTAGTTAATAGTAGACGTCATAGATGTGCTAGGGATGTGTTAAATGAAAATAAAAAATCAATATCCCTTTTCCGTCCCGTGTTGCATACTTCGTTTTCATAAAACTTATTCAATGTAAATCTAATTACGAAGGTTTTTTATATAACCGTTCACATGATCTCTTTGTCGTTAAATCTGTTCTCTTATCTGTTCTCTAGCATTCCCGATATCATATCTAAGGTATAATAATCAATAAATAAAAGACGCGTATGGCTCGCAATAAACTAAGAGATACTTTTAACGATAGTGGTTGCCATGTGGCACCTAGGGTGACACAATTGCATTTCGAAGCGCATCGACATTCTTTTGGTTATGACGTGAGGATATCTTTTGTTTTCCTCCTCATTTTATAGTCTCATTACTTCATTTATAATATGAAATTTTAAGTTAATTGCTTCTTCATATCCCGTATTTAATATTAAAAAATAATATTGTTTTTAAGAAAAACTATTATAATACTTGGCTAATTCAGCTGAAGCTTAATTGTATCTGAATTAAAAATAAATCAACTGAGATGAATAACAATTAATGAAAATAGAGACGAATGAACGAATAACGTAGTAAAAATCTGTTTTAAAATTTCGCAATTAATTTGCTCATTAACAATGACGTAACTCGCTTCGACTAATTCGGAACTCGCTTAACAAATTGACGAACGTAAAAGCAAAAGTATTCGTTTTCTCATTCAATTTGAACTTTGAGGCCAATTATTTTTCATTTAAGTCGGAAGTTGAATCTGTATCATATTTATATAGACATATAGACAATTGCATTAAGGCAACCCTATCCAAAATACTTTCAATCAGTTGTCGTATAACAACACAACTAATGTTCAAATAGATTGATTGATCGACAATAGAAGGCGTACAGACATCAAAACGCAATCCATATTTCATATGGGCGGTGAATGGTTTTCAAATCGTAATTATCTTCTATGCGTTGCATTGTTCGTCTTTTTATTGACATGTGATTAGCGAGATAGAAATAGAAAGAAAACAAGCAAAAATATTATAGTCGGGCCAGGCCGATCTATAGGTACCCTATACTACTTCGCCTAATACAGTCATTCATTCCTTTTCTTAATGATACATCAAAAAATATACATATTAGGGACGGTGACAATGATGTTTGTTAACAACGTGGCGACCGCACGTTGGCGTTGGGTTCCGTTTTTGCCTTTAATAACATTATTTGTCTTTATCCTAATTGTCTATCCAAAAACATTGAACAGCATTAATCTTGGGGCGACCCGGAACTGCCACTTTATGATGATAGGAAGCTGACGAGACCGATGTACGTGCCTTTGCTGAGATGGGGTGGTTTTATATTATGGCTCTGGGACACTGCTCAGACATTTACATCTAAAAGAATAGCATGTACTTACCCTATAATGAATATGCGGACAGACGAAACCTAACCTACCGAACTGGCTCTAAGCCCCAGGCGTTTCATTACCCGCCCTACCTGTTGGTCTTCTTCGGCCCATGATTTGGTATGGGAGACACTGATTGTTATTTCTACAATTTCCATTATTTTTTATTTTTCGCAATTCCGAACTTCGTTCGCCATGTTTAATTACCTTCTTCTTCTTCTCTCCACGAAAAATCGCTCAAAGCCCAAAAAACGCTATCAATTTCTTTTGTGCGTGAACTTAACAAACTAAGTAATGCCGGGCTGCATTTAAGAATTCATAATATGTTAAGTCAAAGCCGCACATTAGAGGGGATACTCAAGACATTAACTGACAAGGTTCAAGTTGGCGAACTTAATTTACCGGTCAAATAGTTTATTATTTTCTGGTTGCTTACGTCATAACGAACCACAAATTAGACTTTGTGGGCATATAAGAGCGTTCATGAGTGCCTTCATATACGACGTGGTTTAAAAAATAGACCTACGTGATCCAAATTCATTCTCATTTTTCTTGGTGACATTTTGAACATCGGACGTAGTTGTGTCCAAAATTTCTCTCGTTGTATCTCGCATTGAAATTATTAAAGAAATAGTTCACTAACTATTTGCGTTTAACGCGGTTGCAAAAACAATTCTCAATTCCTTTTGCTTAAGATCTCTGAGCTGCATCTATAACGTGGCATTTTGGGAAGATAAGGCAGATTTCTTCACAAGGTCCAAGTTCGATTTGAAGTGTCATTGGCATCGTTCACAGGAGTCCACTGAGGTTAATTCATTTTATTGGCAGCTTTGGACCCAAGCGTGTTAGTTGCTTGATTGCCTTGCAAGTAGCAGGAATCATGATAGAAGAGTGAAGGTTAGTACATTCATTTTCGATTCTCAACTCGGAGTTTGTAAGTTTGTAATCGTTTTATTATGCCGACCTATAAGATTGAGTAGTTAACTGCCATTGCCAACGTGTATACTCGTCGTGGTTTGCGAGACAAATTAATTGCAGGGCCGACAATAGCTAACTGAGACAAATGGAAAGAAAGTCACAGAAGAAAATGAAAATTTCCTCCTATGCCGTGGACTTGATTTCAATGCATATTAACGTTTTTCTGCTCAAAACAAATTTCAAAAAATAACAGAAGACTCTCTATTAGATGTTAAGTAATTGTATTAATTTCCACTTTCGCACTTTCACGTTTTACTTCATTTCACATCATATTTCCGCTTGTTACACAATTTCAATCAATACGTGTCAAAGCGCACACATTAAGCTTTGATATTCGGCACGTGCTTATCATTCACACTTTTTCCTCTTCTTTTTTTTGCGAGTTTTTAAAGAGAATGGCATTTATGTAACGTGTCATTTCATTACCTTAGACTAGTTCAGACACTTAAAATAAATTATACGAAATATACGCCCCGTCTTGTGCTTATGCGTAGAGGATAGTTTAGGGCGTTCAAAGACAGAGCTAGTTTTTGAAATTATGATCAAAGAGTATACTACACGAAGGAAAATCTTAGAAGAAGGGATTCCAGAAAGTATTTTCTGATAAGAAGCGCCGAACAATGGGGAATACTTACTCTGCATATCTCTTCATGTCATAAACAATGCTTTGTATAACGAAAGTTGTTGCTGAATCTTAAACTTTTCGCATCCTGTGCGCAATTTTGATGCAACTGTGTTTTTAAAAAAAGAAAGACTTTATATAAAACTTGTATGCGGAAGCCATCATTCTTTCGCACCTTATGTATATATAAATTTTTGAGGACAAAATTTCTACAAATACAGAAATGTAAAGATTTAAAAAGCAGCAACAAATAAAAAACAAGCCAGTGATAGACGGATATGCATACATTACGTCAAACCGCTTGCAAAACCCAGAAGTGGGCTTTAGGGACCCTATAACGCACGCATATTCATGAGCAATATAAAATTCGTGATCGATTGAGGCATGTCTGTCCGACTGACTGACAATTCGTCTAGAGGAGAGATCGTTAGCATACTATCGGTCGCGGAAAATTAAAATATCGGCTTCATGTACAGTGCAAAAAAAATCTATTTATTCGATGAAAAATCGAGCGGAAGCGGTATTAATAAATATCTGTTCAAAATGGTGGAAACAGCGCTACTTGAAACGAGCGACTTTGTATATTTCCCTACCGTAACGATTTTGATGGCAATGGCAAGCATTATGTGTTTTTCGAGAGCTAACAGTGTGTACTTCCAATTACTATGTAACATCTATGTGACATCCAAAGGGAAGCTTCGGAGACCCTATAAAGTGTATATATTCTTAATCAGAGTGAAATTCTGAGTTGATTTAGCTATGTCTGTCCGTCAGTGTTGTGTGCGTTGTTGACACTCTCCTGGTCGCAAAAATGAAGATATCGACCTCAAATTAAGTAGAAGCATGGAAAGTTTCTGCACGCAGATAGGTATTTAAAATGAGTCATATTGGTCAGAGCAGAAGCGAGCAATGGAGCGTAAACTGAACGTAACTCATTTTTTTTTTTGCAACAATTTTTGGATGTTTGCCCATTACACGGAAATTATTAACATTAGAAGATTGAAATTCTTCTCATTTACCTCACGAGACACTTTACTATCTAGGTCCAAAAGTGCAATCAATCGGCCGTGTCCGCACAAAGTTACGAATAATTAAATTTAATTTTTTTGCACCTTTTTTGAGGTTTAATGCTTATTTACGATAAAGCAAACAAAACAAAACGTTTAAAATCACCCACTACCACACCCATCAAATGAAAATATATTATCTCTCTAAGAAAGGATTAATTTGAAAATGAATATGATAGACATAGCGATTAATTGTTTCTTAGTAATGCCAGCGCTAGAGGTGTCAAATAAAAAAACTCGGAGAGTAGAATGCAAAAAGCATAGTAGTGGGTATGCGAGATTCGGCCTCCGCCGAACATAACTTTCTTACTTGTTTCTTTTTATTTCGCTTGGGTATGCATAGTAACACGAAGCCCAAATTGACGAAGAGCTATTTTCTAAATATGTTTTCTTTTCTTTGTTTTAATTCATAATAAAAGTAAATTTTTGCGCGCAGAGGTGTTTTTAGGGATACTAGGTATGATCTCTTTCCACCAAAGGAAGTATTCGCGGGTTTAAATCTCAAGTGTAACAAAGTTTTCTTTGGTCGATGGCTATAATCAGTGCTTAGTCGGTAACGAAATAACACCTACACATTGGGCATACATTCACTAGACTGCGGCTACCACCTCTCTATTCCTCTGTCTATGCTCCTTCTGACAGTCACCACGAAGTATTAACAAAAAATTAATAAACAAATAAAAGCATCTCTAAAGAATTATATGGAAAGAGCATTTCACTCAATAGGCGTCCTGACGTCTGTCACATATGTACCATCACTATTGACAGACTCATACGGTCTCCGCCTAATACCAGGCTTCAAGCGATACGAGTGAAAATTTCATGACATCTTGACAATCAGTTTACAATTTGCAATGGCGTTAGTCACATTCACAAGCTGATTAAGTGATCGGTGTAATAAAATGTAAATCTATCTGAAGTTCTACTGGGTGTTGCATACACCCGCACAAAATTAATATACCCTTGTACTATAAGTTCTGTAGGGTATAAAAAACAACATGGAACATTAGCCATGTACTTGAAAATACTTCAATTCATTTTTATGTTACGTACACTGGAGAGAAAAGAAATCGCATACCGTCTACATTTTCAATTCGAATCTTAATTTTAGCTTGCAAACGTAACTTAAAGTAATCGGAAGTACACACACAAAACGAGTATAACCCCATCTTAAAGTAGTGAGTATAAAAATCATTATTCCTAGACGCCGTTATTAATCCACGATCTTTACATACACTTGAAGCGTCTTGGGTTAATTTTCTAATCAAATCTAAACGAGTATGAGAACACGAATCATATATTGGTTTCGCTCTTTAAGTCGATATTTTCATTTTTGCGACCAGGAGAGTGCCAATAAGACATATTACAAAGACACACAGACAGACAGACATGATTAAATCAAGTCAGAATTTCACGCTGATCAAGAAGAAGCTTCCTTTAGCATTTTACATATTTATTGGGAAAAAGAAGAAAATGAGTATACGCTCCCCGCTATCTTACAGTGGTGGGTATAAAAAGAGAAATTTTGAACTTTGAAAAATTGAATATTTCAAGCAATCGGAAACGGAAAGCATATGATAATAAGCTCTACAATTAACGTCAAGATGAATTAAAACTGTATTGCTTTGTAAAGATCTATTATTTTGCATTGGTAATCCCTTTAAGCTTAAACCCAATTCATATAACGATAGTTAATTAAAATATACAATATGTAGACATGTCAGTGGAAGCTGCTTTTGCTAATGAAAAAACCACAATCCAGAATTTACAAGGTTCACACACTTACATTGCCCCGTGCGTGTATTTGTATGTATGTGTGTGTTGACACAATCGAAAAATACAACTTTTCGGATAATTTAATGTAAAATTCAGAAAATAACTTAAGCTTTTCGGAGAATTTATTAAATAAATAAAAACTCAACGTATAAATAAGATTATGTGCATGGCGACGAGAACGAGAACGAGAACGAGAAAATAAAACTTCGGTAAAACAAAGCTATGAAAACCACACGAACAATGCTACTACACTGTAAAAACATGATAAAATACTTTGTTTAAAAAAAAAAATATATATATGTATGTATGTATATGTATGTATATATGTATGTACATATTTTTTAAAATTTATTTATATGAAAACGTGCCAAAAACTTTATCACTACCGAAGCAATCGTATAAAAGAGTGTTGCGAGTGGTTTAGACCAGCATCACCTAGCAAAGAAATAAAGAGACAAAGGTAGAAAAGTTTTTTAATATAATAAAAATGGAGCAATAACCACAATTACGTACACAATTTAACGCGCATATTTAGTGCAATTGAAAATTAGCCGTTATCACCGGGCTTACATCGTAACAAGTTACAAACAAAAAAAAAAAAAACAACAAGCAAACAACAAAACAAACAACCATAACATGCAACTACAGACGAATCCTTCTATGAGTTACTTGGAAAACTAATCTAAAAGTATATGGTAAAGATCTTAATAATCGTGGGCAGGTTAGTGGGTCGATTGAGGTAATCTTCATATCAACCTTTCAAATGCTTGGTGTACATTATTGCCACAAGGACTCGAACCACAAGGATGTGAACTAAGTTTTTTAATACAATGGTTTAGATAGTTCATCGATTAAGTAACAATTGCACTTAACTTGAGTGATTCGATTTGACTGTTCTTTACTTACATTCCAAATCTTTCAATACCTTGAACGTTTCACACTTCCCTTAGCGTTTAGCGATCCTCTTCATTCGACCTCTTTGACGTTTGTATCGTTGCAATATTCTTGACTTTTACAATGTTTGATACTTCACCCTATTACGCATTTTCACATATGTCCCGATTCTCGTCAGTTTCAACTCTTGAATGCGGCCTGTTCGTCTATCCATCTGTCTTTTTACGTAACTTTCTACTATTTGTGGTAAACAGTCTCCCGTTAGCGTGTCGCCTACAAATTTGCAAAAGAATTTGAAATTGATCTAAATTTTTCAAAGGACACGCTTGCAACGCCCACATGCCTCTGTGACAAAAACATTTATTTTGAAATTAGAAGAAATCAACTGTGCCCACTCCATATTATAGAGGATGAGAATGGTGTATAAAAGATTCGGTCCCGACCGAATTTAATTTTCTTACTTGTTTAAGCTTTCCTTAGGAAAACTGTGGTGGGTATAAAAGATTCAATCACGACGAAATGTAATTTTCTTACTTGTTAAAGCTTACTTGCAAAGCTTATTAGTCTCAAAGTGTTTAGAAGACAAACTGATAAAGGGACGAACAAACGAACGAATGAACGACGAGATTTGCTTTAAGCCGACGAACTTAACATTTCATATATATATATCATATATATATAAATATATATATTATAGATTTTGTTATTTGTTGTTGGACATTTTCGATAATATAAACAATTTAATAAATATATTAACGATATGCACAAATGCGAACTTAATGAGAGCATATGATATAAAAAATCATTCATTTGCATAAATAAAATCAAAAAGTAATTACCAATTATGCAAAAGGGATAAATGACATTATTATGAAATATTTCGAGTAATAATTCGAAATAAATCTTTAGAGATATTTCCATTTAATAAACTACGCTAAGCTATGCTATGCCATGTTATGCTATGCTATGCCATGCTATACTAATAAGCATCATTTTCACTATACAAATAAACTGTACGTACGTACACTATATTATTGATTATGTGTTTTGAAAATTCAAAAATGTAATTTTAATATCTTTTGATAATCATCGACCATTAAATAGTTAAAGCGTACTCACCAGTTACGACTACGGCTATATTAAGGGCAAATATGTTTCAGTCTCTATTCTAATATGATCAATAAGTAAGGTGGTTAACGAAGAAAAGATAAACCTTTCAATGGAATTAGATTTCATTTTAATCTCGGATACTGTTTTCCGTTTCAATTTCTTCATGCGGCAGAATGGAAAGATTATGCAATCGCATGTTCTTGGCTTGATTGCAAAAATTGATATAAGAAAACAAAAATTGATCGATATATATAAATAGATCGATATCGTAACGCAGTGACCGTTAAAAATCATGACATTTCAAAAAATATTTGTATTTGTATGTACATTGGGCTAAAGTAAGACGAGGCAACTCAAGATTCGCCTTTTATTCGTTGTAAATTCTCATCATAGATAGGATCGATTATTGAAGTTTTTATTTAAAATCTCTATAGAAATATATATTAACGAGTCCGTTGAGTGTAGATGCACTCTTGATGAAAGCGAATAACATCGCATATCAACGATTTAGTTACGTTGTTGGTCTGCCATTGAATTTGGTCTTAAAACACGAAAAAAAAAAAAAATCTCTTTAGAGATCTCCTCATATCAAGTTGAAAAAATCACTTAAATTATTTCCAAAGTCCGCCAACAATTCTCGCAAACAATCGTTAGTTATTCAAGGCACAGTCTCAATGAACTGAAGTAGATTTCATTCTATCAAATATCAGTTAAGTATCCTTTGCCAATACAATATATGTGAAAATCAATTAAGTTTTTGCAAAATTAATCTTAAAGTAAATGAATCACATTTCAATATCTTGCACAGTAAAGGCAGCAAGAAATTCTTCATCAACATATTTCATAGCACAGCACATAGCACAGCTGCTTTTATGTTTTATAGGTTTTAATAGAACTAAAAGTCTTATGTTAACAAAAAAGAAAAAAGGAAAGTAAAGCAAAGAAAAGAAAGGCAAAGCAAAAAGGGAAAAATTGATTCTAACGCCCTAGTCGCCCGTACTGTCTTAAATAATTCACAAATTTATAATCAACATATTTGTATGTGCTCTCCTCATATACATATATAAAGTTTACATATATACATACTATTTTCGATACAGTTATGCAATATCATACACATGCTAATACAAGCGATGCTTGTATCTGCTTACTTAAACATTCTTCATGTCATTCTTGAAAAACTTCTACAGAAAATTCCAGTGAAAAAAAAAGATAATAATAATATAAATAAATATAAAGAAAAAAAAAAGAAAGCGTTAGCTGAGAAGACGTTAGGAAGGATAAAAATAAAGTATTATAAGTAAAAAAAAAAAAATAATAATAATAATAATAATAATAATAACAGCAACAACAACTAAAAACAAAAATAAAAAACAAAATGTTAGTGAGTAGATGATTTAACATAAACATCGCAACTACCCCACGGTTCGTTGAAAGAATTATCGATCTCACATCGCCTTCTCTATAACGTAAAGCTCAATGTTATTGTTTATATATTAAAATTTTTCGCATTCTCTTCTGCACTTGTACTGCTTGTGATTCAACGTTTAAATTGCTGAAGCCCCAATGGCTTTGTCTACATAGCTGCGCTATACTCCAGTGTAACCGCAAAATTAACATAAACTTTAAGTGGAACAATTTACCAGGAATGCTTGCGACCGACTATGAACTATCGAGTAGAGAGGAAGAGAAAGAAAGAGTACAGAGAATTTACGCTAGGGCTAGCAAAACTTTATAATGTTTAGATTATATTAACTTAAAGTAAATGGTTGTAACCGCACAAAAGGCTATGTGCAAAATATATCTTGCGTTTTATTATGTATATCGACTCGCTCAGTGTATCATTCCTCCTCCCGGCTGTTAGTGTCGAAATTCTTATAGAAGCGATAATCAACAAGAAGCAAATGTCACTTCATATTTCCCAAAAGTCGTCCTTAGTCATTCACACAACGTTCTCGTTAGTTAGTAGTGGGGCAAGTCTACTTCTCTTAAGCTTTTCCTGCGGCGGTCTCAAAATCGAGGAAACAACATTTACTTTTGCCTTTTGTTTTTCACCGGAAATTTGTTCTGTTTTTTTTTTTTTCTTTCTTTCTTTCTTTTTCCTAAAGTGACTGATTTTCATATCCATTAGTGATGTTAAATGTTGAAAATTTATCCACCGCACTTGCTTAATAAAACACCTTCTTCAAAAGCCCGTACAAACTACAACTAAACAAAAAAATTTTATATAAAAACTTTTCCTTTTTTTTTATTTTATTTTTTTATTTTTTTTTTTTTTTTAATTTTTACAATCGGTTTTCGACTTGCTTTGTAAAGTCACAAAAATTTTTCCACATAAAAAAACATTTCAACTACGGTAAAATAATATATTGTGTACATATATGAGTAACGAACGACCCACAAAACTGTAAAGTTTTATAAAATTGATAACAGATTTCAGTGGTTAGCAGTGAATTTTTAGGTTTCTTTTCATTCTTTTTTTGTTTTCTTTTTGTTTTTTTTTTTTTGCTTTACCTTAGCATCAAAAAATGCTGATATACTGGTTACGTTATTCCGTTTATAGCATCAAAGAATTTGAAGACAATTTAGATATGTCCGTGCATCCGTTTGTTATTGAAACTTTCGAAAACTTTTTGCAAAAAGTAAAAGGAAGCGATAGGCAACATTATCCACAAATGTTCCCAGCGAAAGAGTGTCGTGACCGGATCATAAAAAACGCTTTAAAATTTGGCACAAATACCACAGATCCACTAGGACTATCTAAGTGCGTTCGGTAGAAACGCCTCCAATTAATGAGAAAGCTTTACATCTTGGGAAGTTGAATAAGTTTCCGGTGTTTTCCAAAAAAGATGTAGAAAAGAGTACTATAAAGTGCTACGGTAAGTGCTCCATTTGAGTGCACTATAAGCTAATCCGCTGAAGTGCGCACACACAATATACATTTTTTTGAGCTTTGAATAGATCGAGTTTTATATCATGAAAGCGCACTTTTTGCAGGAAATGTGATTTTTTCTACTTAATTGCAAGAATTATGACGAAATTGTGACATGTGATGAAAAGTCGATATGCCAAGAGCCATTTGCATCGCCTACTCGCGTTCAATCAAACACGCCTCAACACGGAACTGCAACCAATAAACGCGGCAGTACCCAATTAATCGCGATTTCATCGTTATATCCGCATGGGGTCAATTTGAACGCGTCTCAAAGCACAGTGCTGTGTGTTATCTCTTAATGCTTGAAGAGTGAAAGTCTGAAATGACATTCGTCAGCTTTTTAAAGCTGTTCCAGCCGATATCCGCTCCAAGTGCATCGCAAATGTATGACCAAGATTAGACGACAACCCCCATCTCCAGGTAGTGGCTTACAGATCCTACTAGGAATTTCTCCAGCTCGTGTAGCGAAAGACCCAGATGCTTAGAAGCGATAAGAGCACATGCTTAAACATTGACGTAACGTGAGCTGTACTTTGTCTGCATAGATAAATAATTCCATGGCAAGTGTGCTTTAGAGATAAAAAAGATTTGTTCCATTTCGGAAATGTTGCCCGTCTTTATCCACTTTCAAGTCGAAAATACTAAAAATAGAGTATTATCTCTATTCTCCCTTCTCTGCCTATAATCCTTCCTATCCAGGCTTTCCCGATATAGAGGATTTCTCCGAAATGAAAGAGAAATGCCATTAACATCGGATTGCGAAGCGAAATATTTGCGACGGCCTTACTTGTGGGGATGAGTTGTCTATAGATTTTTATGCGTTACTCCAAGTCAGCGAAACGTTTTAGAGGGATTGCCACCGAAAACAAGTAAGACAAAGAGCCACATAATGAGGTTCGACTTCGTATGTCATAAGTTTGTACTACTTTCCCCGTTATACTTAAAAAAATTAATGCTTCCGATTAACGATGGTTTCCAGCGATTACTCATTACCCGCTTAAGAGTTGCTGTCATTCTTACGACTATAACCCTTTTTTTGGGTAGCCTCAAAAGACCACTAACCCTTTGCGCCATGGTATTTCTAAATTGGCCATAAAATGACAGACACAGGGGCTAGCAATGGGCAAGATTTTGAATAAAACTTTTCTTGTAATAAACGATGAATTTTACTAACAAAAATGCAATAGAAATTTATTCACATTCCCAATATATTATATAATACATTTGCTTAAGTTACGTGAGCATCTCAACTTATCCTCACGGCACGAATATAATTTTCTTATTTCCTAAAATCCGTAAGATAATCATAAATATGATTATTACAGTTTAGCTTTCATTTGCATATGAAAGACGAAGGGATCGAATTTGTTGCATTATTAAGTTTCCCTTTTCTCGTTAAGTCATATTTCATTAAAATATTATTCACACGAAATGCATTTGCAACCATGACGACGAATAGTGACACTTATGAAGTCAGTTTAGCAAATGGTTTGTTAATATGTGCGTTCGCGCGTCGCAGGAAGAACTTGTTAAACGCGAACTTATGCGAACGAAAAGCTACAAATTAAATTTTAATATGCATCCTTCCCTTAGACCTTACCAGATCTGTACGTTGAAAGCAATTAATATTTCTTTAAGGAATAAATAATCATGAAATTAAAATGTTTTAATTAAATTAAAATGTAAAACGATACACATTTTGGGTGAAATCCTAAAATAAGCAAGTAAAAGCATTCTAGTCGGCCAAGGTCGGCCTTTCATTACTCTACAACTTTTCATTTACTTATTTACTTATTCTCTAAATATTTTGGCAAGAAATTTACAAAAGTATGGATTTAACGAGTGCGCGATAACTTACATCATAGGTCAGATGCTCGTCTTTTCATTTATGTTCGCGAGAAAACACCGAACATGATATCTTATTATAATTCTCACGATAAATCTTATGTGGGAGTGAGACCAACGCGTGAACTGACTTGATCCACATTTAGCAAATATCTTATCATTCTTCACATACGTGCATTGTAAGGTACTAAGAATTAGACTATGCTACCGTATTAAGGCTTACCTTTCATAGGAATGGTTATATGGAAATGGGTTCAAAGAATGCAACTTCGTTCCTATAGAATTTTAAAAATAAAAATTTCGATTTTTATTTCATATATAGAGACATGATATGTGTAGTGGTCATAACGATAGTTCAATCCAATTTACTTTCGATTCTCTGCCAGTTGAACGTAAAGATATATAGACAGCTATCAGCTATCGGACAGACAGACAGACGACGAGCAAGCTAAAATTGATTCAAAATCACTCCGGGAATCGATCGATATAGTAAAAATTGAATCTGTCGCAAGTCCTTCTGCGAAGTGGGAAAATGGATCGATGACTGGATCGCTATCCAACCAATATCGTTCTCTTGGCACGGTATCGCCATTTTAGCAAAAAGATGGGAAAATGTTGTAGTAAACAATGTGAAATATTTTGATTGCACCAATTTTTCTCAATAAACGCCTGAAGAAAAACTTAATATACCCTATAGCAAAAGCACTATATCGACATAAAATATATTTGGATTGGCTAAGTGATAAGAGGTATGCCAGTTCACATAGCTTTCTGAGTCCTCAGGCTCAGAATATTTATTTATTTCATTTCTTAATTTTCCGGGTGATATATCCAATCTTTTTAAGATCTCATTAAGACGGGATATCCCGTTCAAGTTAGATATTTCCTAGCTATGCTTAAAATAATTCTTTAGCGATTTTCTATCGAGTGATTCATCATTTATGAGATCGGGTGATTCAATTATATAACATGTACGCAATATATATTCTTCTGTGTCCGAATCTTCTACACCCAACCCAACTCTTATATGACATCCGAACCTACGAGCTTTTATTGTTGTACTTTATGACTTATGGGCATGTCCCCTGGCAGATTCGCCCGTGCGAAAGGTAAAGACGATATTTTCGTTTTAAGCAAACAGGAGAATGTTTACCATAGACATTACACAGATGAACAGACGGACATGCTAACATCGGTTGAGAATTCGATAATGATTGAGCAAACGTATACCTTATGGGATCTTTCCGTCCGTCCGCGTGTTGCAAACATTTTGATAAAATGGATGCACGTCGATCCGTCGGTGATGGACGTATTTGTCCTATAAGTAACCAGTAAGCCTGGTTCATTCGATGTTTGAAGTCAAACATTTAAGATCGTTAGTTACAACTAATCGTTGTTATCAATTAAACACTCAAATGATGTTTAGCCGGTATCCTCTCACGACCTCGTTGAAAGACGCGCACTTAGACTGTGCCGCAAGAGTGAAGCATAGGAGCACGCAACGCGTATGGTCGTCATAACAAAACATTACCATTTCTCCGTGACAAGTATATTCGTCAATGAGAGCAAACTGGTTAAAAATCATCGCCTTTATGTATGCATGGTATATACCGCAGGTGTTGTATATGTGTATGCGACAATCAGTAATAAAGTGAAGAGTGTAAATATTGGATATACGTGGCTAACATAACTAACTAAATAGAAGTCCATAAGTCGCGGTTTAGACAAGAGTTTTAAGAGATTTTCATAAGCAAAAGGAATCGAAAACATGGTCACTATCAGCCACCTTTTTGGAGATTTCTTGACGAATTTTAATGCAGATAAGTTTCTTCTATAAAGGCAACATAACGTTGCGTACGTTAGATCCGCCACCGGAGCCTTGCCATAGATTCACTTTACAGAGGTGCCCCTTCGAATACTCATACAGTATATGTTAATTAGCGTGAATTTTTCAATCAACTAAGATCTATCCGTCTGTCCTTCTTGCTTTATACTATTCACTTTACAGAAGTGCCCCTTCTGAATACACATAGAGTAAATCTGAATTAGCGTGAATTTTCCAGTCAACTAAGATCTGTCCGTCTGTCCTTCTTCCTTTATACAATTCACTTCACAGAAGTGCCCATTCTCAATATCCATACAGTACATCGTAGTTAGCGGGAATTTTTCAATCAACTAAGATCTGTCCGTCTGTCCTTCTTCTTTTATACAACTCACTTTATAGAAGTGCCCCTTCTGAATACACAAGAAGTAAATCTTAATTAGCGGGAATTTTCCAGTCAACTAAGGTATGTCCGCCTGTCCTTCTTCCTTTATACTATTCACTTGACAGAAGTGCCCATTCTGAATATCCATAGAGTACATCGTAGTTAGCGGGAATTTTTCAATCAACTAAGATCTGTCCGTCTGTCCGTCTGTCCGTCTTCCTTTATACTTTTCACTTTACAGAAATGCCTCTTCTAAATAAACATAGAGTAAATCTTAATTAACGAGAATTTTTCAGTCAACTAAGATCTGTCCTTCTGTCCTTGTCCCTTTACATTATACTGTGTCTTTGGTTTTTTTTTTTTATCGAATTTATAAAAATTTATATATAAAGCAAAATATTGAAGCTACGTATCGATGTGGAATACAAAGGTAACCCGACCGCAATGCGATGATCAAAAAATGCCAGAAATTATTAACACAAATAGTGAAACTGGACAATATTGATTTACTGAAATATCGTAAAATTTTATGTAGAATTTTTTGTTAATTTTTCATGGATAACATGCACAGGTGTAGATGCTAAATTGGAATACTTTCAAATGTATAACGTCATGAAATGAAAGCAAGATTTATTTCCATTGTACTATCGAACATATTTTATAATAAATAATGCACCCATATGAACTAGTTTTTGTGTATAACGAACGTTTTTGGCGAACGAATTCCATTCAGAATAAGCAAATTTTTATGTAACTTAATTGCATATATATAGATGTATCTAGCTATTCAATAAAGATAAATAAAATTATGCAAAGAAGTGTAAATTGACTTAAAAGAGATCTAATAAAACTTTAAATCGAATTCATTAGCAGTAAAACAATTATTCTAGAGTTTAACTCAAACGAAACAAAAAAAAAAAACCTATCAAAGAATTATATTATACCGAGAGAAGTAGATATTTTCAAATTATGAAATAAATGTAAATTTCACTATGCAATCGTTTTAATTATGTATGAAACTTAAGTATTGAGTAGCAAATTTTTCATTTTCTTCTTATTATTGGTAGCGAGCAAATCAGCAGATAGATCGCAAGACAAAATTTAAGATCGACACCTACTACTAATGTAAATAGTCAGTTATCGACAAGACCTTCAGTGTTCGCTTTTAAATCGTTGTAATCGTTTCTGCTTCGGGGAATTTTATCCCATTTCTATTCGCTTGAGTGCTACGGACGGACGTCTGCAATGAAATACGTACATGGCGAAAACGACATAGTTATGATAGACAGACATACGAACGAAAGTACATGTGAAAATGCGAATGGACAAACGGATACAGCCACAGCACATGGGCATATGGATGGAGATATGCACGAACATACGAATGAAGAGGCAAATTTGGCATAGACCGACACACGAATGACCAGAGGTTGATGAACACATAGACCAATATGGATATGACGGACAGACGAACAGATAAAATGATGTACCAAAATGCGAATAAGTAAAAGGGTGAGGCTTACAGATGGTCATGTGGACAGATATATGTATAAATATGTGCATGTATAAACGAGTGTAGGTGTGTTCATTTAACATCTCGTCTGAATTAAGAACATATGTGCTTAATGAAATCCCTAAAGCATATTTCCGGAGGCATGAATGTTGTGAAAATTATATACCAGCTCGGCTGTTAAGTGTAGCGACCACGTGTATGCTAATGACTTTGACGCTAACGATATTTAAATACGCCCCCGAACTATGGTGAACTAAGTAGACAACACTATTTCTTTCAAAAAATGAAAGGGACGTTTTCTATGTATTTTTTTTTTTTTTTTCTTACAATACAGTTAAGATCTCCTGTTGAAACGGTTTTATACACTCAAGTCACGCGCTTTAGTCAATTTTAATAAGTTTTTCACAAACGAAACACCAAGAGTAGTGTACCATCGTCACTTGGTTGCAACATTTTATGCAAAATTTCGTCAAGAACCAGTTTATTGCATGAAATCAAAAAACTTATGCAAATTCAGTGAATAGGAAGCAATCTCAATATATCTAAGTACAGTATATGCATTTACTTTACATGTCTGCATATTCTATAAAACGTATTGTTGTGCGAGCTCAAAATGCATGATTGATTTTTCTTCTTTTTTTTTTTTCTTTTTTCGTTATATAAAAACTTTATTTAGAAAATCATTTTATGAAGTTTAATGGTCTAATCTTCAATAGAATATGTTGAAGTGCAACAAGTAAGCAAATTGTATTCGGTCATGAGCGAATCTTTTACTTACTCGTCACCGACTAAAACATGGAAAAATAAATTATATTTTCATAGTCTACAATTTTGGGTGGACGTGTCTGATTTTTGAAAACAAAGGTGTTTGCAGGTTTTGTGGCATAGGTGTGTGGACGTTTTTGGCGTGTCCTTTGTCCGGTTTGGATCATTTTTAAATACTTTTGTAAAATGTTGCAGGCGATATCTTCATTTTTGCGAATGGGAGAATCTTTGCCATAGATACCACACGGTTGGACAGACGCGCTGACGGGCATGCTTATGTGCATTCTGATTTTGAAACTGACCAAGTTTCTGAAGCTTGATTCTGCACGTTACATGGGGTAGATGTGATCAATTTTTCTCACTTTTTCACAAGCGGCATCGCCCATAGAGTATGCATACAAATTTTTGTATGTTCACATGCTGTGGTTTATAAGTAGTGAACAAAAAATCAATTTTTTATTCCTTTTGGAAAAAGTGAGATAGTCTTAGTTTACGTGGCATTGTACACGTCTCCCTTCATCGGATTTTCAATACGAACCTACGTGCGACAAGTTGCGATGCTTCTGCCGAATTAAAACTCGATAGCCTTTTCACCTATCCTTTCTTGTATACGTCAGCAATCTTCATATTTTCTCACCTTTTAGGCTCTCCTTAGATAGTAGTTGAGCTTTATTAATGGTTAACAATGGTTTGCCTTAAGCCAATTCCGTCTTCTTCATACTGGTTGTGACAAATTTGCTGCATATTAAGAATACCCTTGATCACGTCAGGTGCGTGATGCATAAAGCAATCAATGAAAAGTTGAAGAGATCCAAACACAATTTAAACAGTGATATTGAGAGGAAAACAGAAAACAAGTAAAAAAATTATATTCGGACGTGACCGAATCCTTTATACCCATTATCGTTATCCTAAAATAAGACTTAAAAAAAAGGAAAGAACTAAATTTTCAGCCTCCATAATATCGAGTGGGCGCGGCTGACTTTTTCTATTTTCAAAATAAAAATTTTTGTTCCATAGGCGTGGCCTTGGAAAAGCTTAAGGCACTGCCAAATTCTTTTGCAAATTTGTAGGCGGTATCTTCGTGTACGCTAACGCAAGAAAGTTTACCATAAAAACTACACAGTTGCGCAAACAGGCAGACAGATGGATAGACGAGCAGACAGACATGTTTAGGTGCATTCCAAACTTAAAATTGGTCAAGAGTTTATATACTATATGGGATTTCTGAAACTTGTTTCTTCGCCTTATAAAGACATTGAGAAAAAATTAAATTTTGATCCCTTATAATATTGGCTAGGCGTGGCCGATTTTTTCCATCCTACAGCATCACCCATAGAATGTGAGTTTAAATTTTTGTACATTTATTTGCTATGGTTTTTGCGTAATGAGCAAAAAACCAATTTTTCATTCCCTTTAAAAAACAGAGGTCTCCTCAGTTTACGTGAGACTGTGAGCGTATGCTTCAACCAATTTTGTCTATTTTGAACAGCAACTGGCGTGCAAGAGCTTCCAATATTTCTGCCAAATTTCAAGTCGATATCTTCATTTTTGCTGCTAGGAGTGTGTTTACAACAGTCATTATACAGACGGACAGACACACAAACGGACAGGCGGAAATGCTTCAAGCGAATCGGACATGCTGGTCACGAATATATATACTTTGTGGTGTTTCTGAAACTTCCTTCTGGGCGTGGTAAACGTTTTGATGAAACAAATACACCTCCCATCATAAATATGAAAAAAATAAAAATTGCCAAGCATAGGATATATGAAATTATGTTACAACTGCAAGCATATGTACTTAAGCTTATTTATATAAGTGTGTACGTGCACCGAAACGCTCAGTAAGGATGTCTCGAAATAACCTTAAATTTTAAATAAGATAAAATGCTTCGAATGTATAGCAAAAATGTGCAGTGTAATGTGAAAATTCTTTCGGTTGGTTGAAAACGTCTTTGCTTTTATTCACTTGCTTGATGCAAATCCGGAATGAGAAGAATGTAACAATAAAAGTTAACAACTAAAAGACAAAACACGCGATATATTATTTTAAGTTGTTGACTGTTATTATATTTTAGAGAACATTAATAACTTTGTTTATCTCTTTTGTTTACACAACCACCCGCGACCAATGAATACACACTCGTTCCTCCTTTAACACGGCTAACTCCTATCGTTCGGTATTAAAGCCGTGCTGTACGAAACTTTTTGATTAAATTTATTTCAACTAAAACATAATACGGAATAACATAAATTGAACTGAATATAATATACATCAAGGATATGTAGAGTGTGTTGTATCGAAAGCGTGCTTTACAAGCACCGTGTTAAATGGAACGGCGTTTATACAATAATTTTACTAGTTCGATAAATAACACCTAGAAACATACATGCATTAGAGATCATTTAATATATAATATATATTACTCAATAAGTCTCCGGTCTAAAAAAATATGCTGACATTATTGATAGACTGATATCACTTTTGGATAGTGCTAGCCTTCACACGATACACGTGAAAATTTCATGATATTTTTTGATAATTAATTTACAGATTAAAGTGGTCTTAGTGACGCTACTTTCGTTAATTTCGAAGTAATGGAAAACTGTGACTTTCTTTTCTTGACTGAACATTGGCTCAAGCTTGAAACATGTTATTGCTACTCCAGATGTTTCAAAGTTCCAAAAAACATTAAGAAAGTGCACAAAACCGTCTCGGAAAACTGGAAAGTAAATTTACTTTATATAGTTGACATCCTAAATATATCAAAAGACAGACCATCCACCATTTTGCATGAGCATTGCAAATGCCAATGTTTTCAATCATTCCGAATGTTAATCGAGCTTCTCGAGCTGAGAAGCCGGGGTTCACCGTGGTCGAAGATAATGCACCCAAATCGTTTTAACGTAGTCGTGTTGCTCTTTAAAACCACGTACTTTATGGCAACACGATACTGCAAAACACTTAGATCAACTCGCTCAAAGGACTGTCAAAGAGCAAACCTATTCTGTCAGGTTTTATGCCTAAGTGCAACCACCCTGCATGTTCAGATCGAAAAGATTTCATTCAACTTACGTGATAGGGAGCGACCGAGTTAGCATTTTCCTAAAAATCAAGTGTCACAATGGGTGTGAAGCTCTCACATATGCTCGGAAATTGTAAGGAAGGACTCAAATAAGAAACGAATTTATGTAGACTTAAATTTTCGACACAAGTACAGAGCAAAATCATGACGTCAGTTCGCCGGCAAATCCAAAGTTAATAGACAATCCTACCTTAGCCTAAGATATATTTACTAGGTGCAATTAGTATTCAAGAGAGAGCTCTAAGGTGTTTAATTAGTCTTTTTTGCTTACTTTCGTTTTTGGTCCTTGCCAGTGTTATCCAAAAATATTTTCATTTCTTAATTTCTTTTTCACTACTCGGTATGCAAGAAGCACAAAGAGAAAAAAAACAAAAAAAAAAAAGAAGAGGGAAACATATTTAGGTCATTTGCTTAATGACTGTCAATAACGATTATGACAATGATAATGACGCTTGTGCGTGCATTAATGATGGCAGATAATGGAGATTAGAGGTAACTCATTTTAATGTAATGGCCTGTCTGTCTTAAAGCATGAACATGAAACATAACGCATTTATAAGCTTCAAAATTATTTACACTGCTTCTCCTACTGCTGCTACGGTGACGTTGTCGCAAGAGGAGACATACAAATTTTCTGGTTGCATGGCTAATACTCTGTTATGGGAATCGAAAAACGTTTGCTGCTGCTGTCGTGTAGGATAATGTGTCCGCTTAAGTATGGCTTCCTAATTGTCCGTCCGTCTGTCCGTTTGTAAAAGTATCCACTTAAACTTGTTTTTGTGCGGTCTGTTTTAATGCGTTTATGCGGTCCCTATACACCGCATAAAAAAAACACCGACTGCTGAAAGTTTTTACTTTGAAAAACCAAAAGTTTAGACAAAGAGTAAATAAACGAACGATAAGCTTACGATGGTCTTAATAGAGTTTTTGGTTCATTGCTGTAATCAACAAAATAACATAATCAATGTAAAGTTAATCCACCAGCGCACGATGTAAATCACTAAAATATATATACATATATATATGTGAATATATCTATAAGAATATATAAGAATGCCTTAGAATGTTAACTTATATCAGTTAAAGGCTTTTTGTTTTTTAGATATAACAACATGTGTAATCATGATTAGAAAATTCGGACAGAAATACATACATCTAATGTTACATCAAGATGATATATATGATGATTAAACGTCATAATGGCTCATAACATACTTTTAAAGTTTTATTATTAATCAATTTTCTACTTCATTGAATATAATGAATATAAACTTATTTCGTCAAACAGGTATTGAGGAAAATGTGAATTTTCAGCTCTAATAAATTTACATTTAGTTTGCATATCCGTACATATGATGCAAGGTGTAAGGAACAGTGAATGAAAATTGATCAACTAAAAGAGAAGAATACGTTTTGTGACAAGTAAACCAATGGCATTCAATTTATTTTAAAATTTTGAATATTATTTATTACATTGATTGTATATTGTTTTTGACATTTTACCCCACTATTCAATGTTGTCGTGAGTCGTGAGTAGTGAATAACTTGAAATTTCTATTCCAAACATTTCGTACACATATGGAAAACGTATAAATTAAAGAAAGCAGTTTAATGATCATTAATGACATCATGGCGACTTTTATGATCAGTTGTGCGAATGCCGGCCACAAAGGCAAAGGTTTACACCTTCAAACCATAAAGTCATGTATGAAATTTCACGATATTCGATAAGTTAATATTTTATTTTATTTAATTACTACTTACCGCGATAGAAAAGAAAAGTGATTTTCTGTCGAAAAGTAGAGGGAGAAAGTTGCGAGGGAAACTAAAGAAAGGCTCGATAACACACCTGGCACCGTTGCATAAAATATTTAAATGGCGAATGGTTGCTTATACAAGTGCAAGTGGTGAAGAATATCGAGCTGTCTACAATCAATTCAACTGAATTCCTTTGTCGACAAGCAATAAGACGGCTAAAGGCGTAAATGTCAACGAGAAAGTTTATGCCCAACCTTTTTTTTTGGTATGCACCATCATCGTGATCATCAACAAAAGCAAATTATTTGCAAGAAACGGGCATATTTGAGGAAGAAAAAAAATTAATCCTCAATCACGACAACACATCTGCTCGTTTATCGGCCATTACATAGGGAAAAATGTATTCTTCAGATTTAGCTGCCAGCGTCTATCTCAAAAGGTAGAAAGCGCTTTGCGATGAGCTGAAAATCTCGCATGGCAAAATGAAGGATATTTTGAATTGCTCGACAAATCATAAAAGATTGAGTAATCATTGAACTAGAAGGAGATTTGTGTGAAAAGTTATGTGTCTCTTATTGACATAGTTAGTTATTACATACATTTTTACGCAGGAGTGAAGAAAAAGAAGAGTTATCAGAAGAGTGGGTTTGATCAAAATTAAAACTACTTTTGTTCAAGTTCGGCAAACTACATCATCTTTGTCCATGTCCATTGCGTCTGTCCGTGAAGAGTGCAAAAATATAAAACTTTACACAACAAAGCGCCCAGAGAAAGTGAAACACTATTGACATAATTTTTAATAAATTTGTTCTTTTATAAAGTGCGGGTTGCCTTAGGCAGCATACGAATATAACATCCGTGAATTGCTTTGTATAACAAAAAGTTCGTAATATCGAACTTATTGCATCAAAATGCCAAAATGCCACAATTTTCAAAATCCTTCAGTATGATGTTAGTTCTTGCATTCCCTGCACATAAGCACGCATATGTTTTACATACAGAAAAATGGTTTTCCTCCCTTTGCCGAAAGAATGTCATTTAAAAAAGATTTTAACAAAAATAGCAATTACGTCAAACAAGGGATAAAAAAAAAAGTTCTTCGAAGTGATGTATAAACTTTTGATTGACAGGATTTAATTTTATTTTTAAAGGTTGCTGGATAAAAGTTATGAGTTATCGAAGAAGAGAAGAAAAAAACAGAAAAGTTTCTAATAAAAGCAAAAGTAACTTTAATTATTTGTGGTCATCCACACGCTGCACATACACTTATAAGATAAGATAGTTGAAAACTTTCTTCATATTCGATATCCTCCCTTAAAAGACAACTCTGTTCGGTTCATCGTTCGCTTTGCCCGTTTTTCAAATGCACAGCATCCGCACAAACCAACTGAAAGTATTTTTGACAATTGCGATCGCTGAAGAATATAATATAGACCTATGGGGCGGTGAAGTTTTCGGATAAGCGAATCTACGCCGAATTTAATTAAACAGAACTGATGACTAAGTCGAAACCACTTGGCCATGTCTCTCTCAATAAAGGGGAACAAAATACATTATTCACTGGACACAGATTACCTACGAAAACGATCTTACGAGGATAATACAGGGTGAACAGAGTCAACATACAACTGTCGTTGAGATACCGTTCGACAAGTGAAAACTTAAACGTTTTTTCGGGTATGAAGCGTTCCTCACTCGCGCACTCCTGATATGTAGGTCACTACTGACCTATTGAGCGTTGGCAATACTTACTGTTGTTATGTGCCGTTTAAAGTTTCCACGGGAAAGCTTAATATTTTTGAATGTTTGAATTTTGAATTTCAGAATGTTGCGTGATGCGAACGCGATTGTTTGTATGTGTTGTTTGCTATGGTTTGAAAATTGTGCCCCGTCGTGAAGATTTTCGTGTTTTGATTTTTCTTTTTTCCGAACTTTCGCGCCGGTATAAGACCGTTTACGTTGTTGCTCTTGTACGCTCATCTGCGAAAGTCGTGAAGGCCCTTCAATACCAGTTGCTGTCTCTGAAAATGTTGATGCTGTGCAAAAACTAGTAATGCAAGGTCGACATATCATATACTGAGAGGTTGAGACAAAGTTTGACGCTACTTCCGCCTGCCACGAAGGTACCACCCCCCATACATCACAACATACTCCACATGCGCATGTCAAATGCGAATATCATAACCTTTCCAGCTGGCTTTTCAATTTTTGTTCGTTTTGGACGAGTTGCACCGACTGCTGACTACTCAGCTGACGAAATTCTTGATCCAGGTGCGTAGTAGCAGATCCATGCTTCATCCATTGCTACATACCGTCGGAAGAAATTATTTTTTATCTTCTTTGAACATCTCAATCAAGTCAATAATAGTTGACTTTCCTGGTGCAGCGTTTCCGAAGCGCTTATCAAGTCACTGTTTGGCTTCGACAGCCTCCCTCAAAAAACAATATTTGATCAACACACAAAATCCCCTTTTATCCATTGTTTTGAAAATTACAAAACTGGGATCAGTAAAATCGCTATAATACATAAACTAATTGTCAGAAGGTCATGAAATTTTTACACGTCATCTTTAAAAGTTGGCACTATTGAAAAATCGTATTTGTCTGTCGACAGTATTATCATATATGTTTCAAACCGGAGACTTATTGAGTAATATGTTATATAAAATATTGTCTGATCATTTAGCCTTGCAAAATACTTTTTCTGCTTGGACCCCACATAATTTGATAAAATCTCAAGAAGATGCTCGTACCGCTTTAAAAGACGTACATAAGATCGACGAATCATGGATCAATGCGTATTTGTGAGCAGCAGTCGAATGTCCGGTAATTTCAAGACAAATAAAATTCAACAAAAGTTATTCGAGCTCGAAGCACTCTAAAACAAGTGTTAGTCCGTTTTTTCGGAAAAACTGGTCATGTACCAAGAGTGCATTTAGACGAACGTCAAACGATCGCAAATTTTTGGCCGAAAGTCTTTGGTGAAATAAGGAAAACAAACAAACAAACCCCGCCGGATCTTTCTTCAACATGACAATGCAAGCCATCACACATATCCTCATCAAACAAACGACTACCTAAACACTCAAAAAATCCAGGAAGGCTTTCTTAGGCATCCAATATATTTTTTTTATTCCCGAACATCAAAGATGTGAACGACAGTTTTTTGATCAGCAGAAGAAGCCGTTGATATGTACACGGATCATATTTTGGCTGTATCCCGGATGGAATGGAAAAAATTCTATGACAGATAATTCGAACGCATGCAAAAGTGGACACATCATAAAGGGTAATATTTGAAAAAAAAATAATATTAATTATTATCCGCAATGTGTAAGCAATGACCCATACGATTTAAACAAATCTATCGTGAGTGATAAGACTGATGCATTGTCATCTGTATTGGTAAGTAAATAACGAAACTTGTCGCATCTGGATCCCCAAAAAGCAAAGACAACAACAGACGAACAACCTCTCCCATCGTGAAGAGTAATAATTTAATATGTCGAACAACCTTTCTCATCATGAAGAGTAATATTTAATACTTAATATGGTTTTTGTAGTGAGCATATAATTGAGGAGTCAGTTCATGAAAATATGAAACATGCGTGAAACATGAAACGTGCGTAAAAAGTTTAAGATAACATCTCGTATTCAAAAAAGGTTATAGGACGAACAAGGCGAACGGAAATCTCGATTTGAACATAAGTCCTTCGCATAATAATACAAACATACAAGTGTACATACAAGTGAGTTAAATTTGCTTTTAAAATGCAATTATATGCAAAGCAATATGTAGTCCTTTTTAGATGCTGTCAAGCTAATGCCGATGCCGATGCCAATGCCGGTTGAATTTTTTATTTAACCTTAAAAGAAATTTTAAATTTAGTTACTTTCTGGTGTAACACCATATATCCTAGATTTTCGTATTCTGAGTACAACAGACAAACACTCTAAAAGTAGAAAGGAAATTGAAGAAGGGAAAGGTAAACATAGCGTTTTCTCTTAAGTATTTATGCATAGGACAAGAAAAACAATGCGAAAAAGAAAACACTAAAGCTATTATATTAAGTTGACATCGAATCTTGTTGTATCCGAAATCTCTCTTCTTACTTGGTATGTGAATCTGATTAGAAAAGTAATGGTAATGGTTGTGGAGGCCTTATTACAAGCGAGTATATTAAAGAGTTGCAACAACAATCGGACTGAAGGATAAATGGACGAAAGAGCATTGGGAAGATGCGTTAGACGGGGGAGAGTAGAAGAACCGATACTCAGGTAGGCACGCAAATGTATATACAAAGAGTAAAAAAGTGCGAAAAAAGATAAAATAGAAGACTTAAAAGATGGGCAGGCGAAGAGAGGCACACATAAATAGAACAATAGATAGGAAAGCAAAAACATCGGAACAAAAAGTACTACACAGGCACAATAATTGGGTAGACAAAAGTAGCGACAACCAGAGAGATGTTAAAGCTTGGGTCTGAAGTGATATGCGAAGGCATAAGTCGTCCATTCCTGTGAACAGATGGAGAAAGGAACAAATAAAAAGGTAATGGGGACCCAAAAAAATAGAAGGAACCTTTTCCGCGTAAACTACGAATAGAAAGAGCGAAAGAAAGGCGGACGGGGACGAAAGCAAGATCAAAAAGACTGAAGAACTATGCACCGGAGGAAAAGCTAAAGTTCGAATCACTAGCAAACATAGACGGATGCCTATAATATACGCATATATATACCTGTTACAAACGAACGCATCCGGTCTTTTGACAGCAGATATAAAAATATGTGCGAACGGAAGTATGATGAACATGTAAAACCCTAAATAAATGCTTTTTGCAAACTACGTTACTATGAGTGAACGATAAGCGAACGAATTATATGTTACTGTAACTGTAACCGTAACTGCTTTGTAGATGATATTGGTAGACTTTTATACGTTTCCCTCACATTTTTCATGCTAAAGGCCATCTAATCGTAAAGTTCCACTTTTTATTATTTTCACACATCGTCTATTTGAAATTTATTCTATGCCTTACTTGATATCATTCGAAAAATAAATAAATAAACAAATAAAAGCGGCCCATACTACCACAGGTCAATGTTAATCGGCTGTGGCAACCGTGACGAGTTTCTCTCTTTAATTTGTTTTGATAATGGCTTCATACCAAAGTAAAATTTTTGCCTTCTTTTCTATATATGTATACATATCTGAGGGCGTAAATATACGTACGAGTACAATAAATTTCTGTTTACATTCTGTTTACATTTACGCTTGGATGCTTTTGAAAATTGATTAGATTGGACCCTTCTTATAATCACTAACCCATAAAATCCTTATTTAAAGAAATTGATATGAGAATGTTTTCCATTTTTACTACTTCCCGATAACGATCGGTGAAAAACAGTATTTCAGCATGTTAAAGGAATGTGGAAGTTTTTTCGAACCTCTACACTTATATGAACGTGCCTGCGAAACGTCGCGTCACTCAACAAATTCATAGAATGACCTAAGGAGATCGCCGCTATTGATGTACACCACAAAAACTACCATCTAACTTGTAATCCATTGAGAGGAGTGTTCCGTTTGAAGGTTGCTATGCTCTCCACAAATCGTATGGATTCCTTAATAGTTATCCAATATTTGTATGTCACACAAGGGACTTATTGAGTGTTGTGTTATAAGTCTTTATATACCAATAGAGTCTGATTTCTAGTATTTCGTAATGCAAATCGATATATGATGACCAGCGGTTCGGCATGTAAATTTACCTTAGAAAGTTTAGACCATATGTGAGATCCGTTGCCATATTCTTGTCCTCATCAAATCCTTTTAAATAAACTATAATTTTTAATATTTTGTAACAAAGATGAAGAGTGAAGAGGAATGGACGAAGTAATGTACGGTATTTAATAGTCAACTATGTGCAACAATCAAATTTCAATTTATTTCTTTGTATGAATAGAAAGAACCCTCACAAATGTAGAATAAAACATAACCGAACCAGTAAAACCTTTTTTCTATTATAACGATGACCACATTACCGCAGGCGCAATTTATGAGACAACAGATAATGGCTATTTATATAAAATGCTAACACAGGAAGAGGCAGAGAACGAAGGAGAGAAATTCGAAATCTGCAGACATCAGCTAGAAAGCTTATCAAAAAAAGGCTTTCATTGACAGCTGATGCCGCGGGTGTAATAAACTCTACTGGCATTCTAACACTTTTAAATGGCACATAATGTGGCCTTAAAGGATACTTGACCTTTCCAGACACACACTAATACTAATTGGGGCACAACCAAAACATATGTTATTCGGAATTAACGAGAAAGTGTTAACCTCATTCAGTTAGCATAATCTCTTGGCCGTATTGGTCGCGTTCACATTCATATCCTTCCGATCGGCCAGATAGACGTGACTATTATCGAACAACTTGAATTTACCTGGAGAATCTTAGAATTCCGTCTACTCAGCGATTACATGCAATGAAAAGAAATCGCTTGAATTTTATATAAAATAATTGCAGATAAAAAAAAAACAATGTTATAGAAAATAGACTCAATGCGGTAGTAAAGTTTTCATAATGGCCGTTATAACTAAAGGTTAAGCTTACTTTTCCAAATGATTCAACACGATTTCAAAACTGTGTGTACTCAAATTTCATTAGAATTGCATTAACATTCATTTTTACTTCGAGTATCTTGAGCTTAACGTAAACTTTTACTTGCGTCTATGAACGGATGGCAGTGCGCAGTCTTGCGGAAAATTTGCTTCTCTTCAGGGGATACTTAACATATATAGTTACATTTGAGTTTAAGAACTCTAACATTATTTGCTGACCTTCGTGCTTAGGGCACTAGGTGTGAAAAAACGTTCACTTTTGCTATACCGAAAACACTCCTTACCTAAATTCATTTCAAACGACTTTTCAAGCGACTACACATATAAGCGAACACAATAAAAATGCAATTAAATATGTATAGTGAAGGGATCAATACTTTTTAGAAAATCGCATAATTAACTTAAGGATGGAAATCTCATTTTATTTGTGTTATTGAAAATTTTTACAGCCCGCACAGTATGCAACTTGAACAGACCGCGTTTGATAATAAAATTTCTTAAGATAATTTTAATCAATTAAAACGTCATCATGTTCATTTAGGTATTTCAAGAATTAATAAACCGTAAAATATTTGCGAAGGAATCTACAAGATCGCACTCTCGCACAACAACAACGTCTTGTCTACACGCATTAAAAGTATGCTAATGTTTTTGTATCAATTTATAAACGAAGCGTATATATATATATATATATATGTGTGTGTATAAGACTGCCTTGTTGTAAACGCAACTGATTAATGATATTCAACTGGAATTTCCTGTGCAATTGTTCCCACTTACGAGACATTTACTCGATTCGCCGGCATGGCTGTTACGAGAGTGAAACGTGCCTTCATTACACACGACAATGTCTGCAGTTTGTGTTTACATTTGTGCTTAGGTTTGTGTGTTGCGTAATAATGTGGGCATAATAAATGACAGATTTAAACCCAGACATGTTTTCTTCTTTTTCCTTTTTTTTTTTTTGTTTTTTTTCTCTAAAGTTAAAACAGTCCATTGGTTACAATTTAGGTGGTAACACGAGTTTATGATGCCCGCTAGCATAGTTGAAATAAATTACCGTTAAAATATGGTTACATAACAAATGTGAAGTGTACGTCACCCGAATAGAAAATACAAAAAAAAAAAAAAAACAGGGAAAAAGGAAGAAAATTACGTAAGGAAGAGAAAAAAAAAAAAGAAAAAAAAAGCTACTAAATAAATTGCAATATTCTTCGTTTTCCATTTAGTTGGCAGCGAGAATCGTTGTTCATTTTTCCATTTGATGTCAGGATAAATTCATTTCTTTCTTTCTTTTTGCAATGATATACACTGTAAATGGCAAAAAAAGGAACCTGGTCGAGATATTTGTTGTCATCGCTTTCAATTTTGAAAGTCAAAAAAATTTCATATTTCAAACTCACAACAACGACTATCACCACATACAATAAACTGAAGAGCTAGCCTCTTATTTATTATTTAAATAGAATCAGTTGTGTGACATGTTGTCCGCATATAAAACATGAATGTTACGCCAAACACAAACACACACAGCCACATATATATATATATATATATATACATATATGTATGTATGTAGATCCATACATACCATAGTGACAGCTTTGTCACATAAATCCGTAGGAAAAAAAGGAAAAAAAAAATGAAAAAGAGGTCATGCGGTTATTCTAACAACACAAACCAAAAGTAAAAAGATTGTTTAAAAATTTTGTTCTAAGCATGGATATAAATTTAAAAAATAAAATATAATAATAATAGTAATAAAAAGGAAGTAGAAATTTTCTTGGTGAACAAACGCATTAGGGGAAGAAAAACTTTGCAAATTCATATAATGCTTTTTAACAACTCAAGCCATTGTCTTGTACTTTAGACCGACCTTCTTATACACTCACATAGCCATTCTCTCTCTCTCTCTCTCTCTCTCTCTCTCTCTCTCTGCTGTGCACAAAACACAGAGTACATTGGTACTTAGTTAAAACCTAGTCAGACGGAAAAATGCTTAAACCAGACTGCATGCCTAGTCATCTTAAAGTTACCCTAAATTGTGTGGGCATATACAACAATATATACAACAATATATATATACATATATATATATAAATATATATATATATATATATATATAAATAATTTTTAGATGTCAAAACCCAAGGTAAACGATAAGTGACATAATAAAATCTATACACGAACAGAACCGTACACTTACGTACACTTACCGACCCAAGCTAATAGACATTTTTTTGCATGAATTGCAAGTGTATTCTAAAGAGAAACTATTTTTAGAGTATTTTAACACAATGTAAACGACATATGAATGGAATGCTTCCGAACGCATACGCACACATATCAGCAACCGTTGCATAAAACTTCAGATGTAATCATTTTGCCAACAACACTTCTAACCGAACAGAAAACCCATATAGAATACCAGGATGTAAAGCACATGCAAACGTACAAAGAACGTACTTTCGTAAGTATGAGAGAATGAAAAAACATTATTTGCCGAGTATAGCACATGAATAATACGTATATGTATATATATATATGTATAATCGCGTAAACACATGACTGGCTTTAATGTTGTTCCATTTCTATAGGAATTAGCGTGAAGTGATAGATCTGAGTGATGTCATTTCGCTTGTAATATTTGAATAATAGATCGAGGAAAAAGTCCGCGGCGCTTTAAAGTCGCATCCATAAATAATTTGAAAAGAAAAAACCAAACATGACATGACATTTGTTAATTCATTCGAAAATGAGGTCAAAAGAATAGCATTTTACCGGATGATGAAAAAATTCGCGGTATTTATGCAGTAGTAGGCGGATAATTTGCTTACTTTCGCCAAGTTTGGAAAATTTCAATGATAAAGACATTCCGGTCTCTGATCGATCAAGCGTTAATAATCCTAAGCGAACCATATGCTTTTACAACGTATCATACCGCGTTGTGCCTCTTAGGTTCATGATTGAAAAGCGATCCCCGTATCTTCAATAGGCCGGAAATTTAAGAGAGAGAAAGAAAGAGTGTGTGAGATGTGCTGAGGGACTGTGCACACCATTTAATTTGATAAAATAAGAAAATTTTCAAGAGATAAAAAAAAAAATTATTTCCATGAAATTTTTCAAAAATTTGTATATGTTGGCCCAAATTATATAAAGCGGACGATCAATATTTAGGCACCATATCAGTAAATGAACACACTTGCCCTTTACGAATCGCTGCTGAAACGCATACGAAATCTGAAGACTTTTCCCGCCTTTCGTAAAAGCGAAGCCTCTGCAATATTCGCTCGCACCTTTCGTTGGCTACTTACACCTGACACTCTTACAACTTCGCATCGTGCAACTGTTCTATCCCGCAATTTTAGCCAACCACTAGCCAGTAGACTTATATGCTCATATAATGTAATTAAGTTAGAAAGTGTAGTAAATGCGATGAGAAATTGCGTTGAAATGCAAAACAACTGTGAACACCAATAACGAACACTTACGCAACATAATGACAAAAGCAGTGCAAGAAATATGAAAAATTGTTATCAATAATGATTTTATTGTCAATTTCAATTACAGTCAGGCAATAATTTCGGAAATTTCTTCAATATTTTTTTAAAAACAAAACAAAACACAAGGTATTTATACATAAATCATTTAATTTTGAAAATGTAAACAATATTTTCAAGTGATATGGAAATTATTTTACATAGTAATCACGTAATAACAAAAGCAATCACTCTTTTTATATACATAAATGTGTGTGTATGTGCTTAGAGTTAAAATAATGTGGAAAATATTGGAAATTATTGAAATTTCATAAGAAGATTTGCACACAACACACACACACGCACACGCACACACACAACATAAACGGGCAGTTTTTAATTGATTTCCTATGAATTGTGTATGGACATGCGAGGATTGGTTGAAAAGTGCCTGATAAATGCAACTTTATTCGTCAAAGTCTGTCAGTCTACTGCAAGATCGATACAATTAATCCCAGGATTCTCGAACACCTTTCTATCATCGGACTTTTTTTGCAGAACGATTTCTGTCAAGACCCCCATGAACTTATCATTCGATCTAAATCTTCTTCTCTCGAGCATACTTTCGAGATTTGTCTACGGGTAATAGTCGCCGGATTGATTAGATCTGAAGATCTAAGAATGATGGATGCAGTAGCAATACAAACTTCTATTCATATAATTTTTCCATTAAATTCTTACTCGGTGTTCTTGTTCCACTGTAAGCAAAAGCGGCACTCAACATACGTTCATGCATTTTTCATGCCTAAATTTTGATTTTGTGTGTGGCAAACACGTTCGTTGACCACACGTTCATAGCCTTTGCTGTTTCTCTACTCTTAACAATGCGGTCGGCCAACACTGTTCGCTGAACTTAAGCGGTGTTTTTGTCAGTGGTTACTGCATTCACTATTTCGAATATGTATCCTCATCCACGCTGATACGGCCACGTTTCACACCATCTATGCAAATTTTGACCATAGCATTATGTGCTTGCATATATTTTGATAATTTTTTAACTTGAAAAGGGTATATATGGAGAAAATTTGGCACAATCTATATTAATTAATATATTTTCCATCAACTTTTCTCGTTCATCCTTCCGGCAACATGGCGGGCCGAAAGAAAGATATTGGTTTGGCAGCGATCCAATCATCGACCCATTTTCGCACTTCTTCAGCACTTCGGAACCGCTTGCCAGATAAACCATCCTGCATCGATGTGAACAAGTGATAAACAGAAGGCGCTACATCGAGTGGGTACGCTGGGTGCGACAGAACCTCCCATTCAAGCTGCAATGCATGCTTGAAAACTCTTGCAACGTGTGGACGAGCGTTGTCATGCAAGAGGATGACTTCGCTTTTGTTAACCACTATTAGTGGTCTTTTTCGGAACAAGACA
Organism: Glossina pallidipes; assembly: GCA_000688715.1. Classification (NCBI taxonomy): domain Eukaryota; kingdom Metazoa; phylum Arthropoda; class Insecta; order Diptera; family Glossinidae; genus Glossina; species Glossina pallidipes. Next base: position 1,416,012 of record KK499802.1, on the reverse strand, counting down.
TCTGCCGTAACAGTTTCATTCGGTTTTAGCAGCTCGTAACACACCCTATCTTGCTCATCCTACCATATGCGTAGCAAAACTTTGTGGCCATGACTTAGGATTGTTGTAGTAGATCCACTTTTCATCGCCAGTCACAATACGCGACAGAAAATTCTTCGTCTTTGAATGGCAAACCATGGAGCAGCGGTGTTAAGGCGGTTCGAAATGGCATTCTCCGTCAATTCGTACGCCAGATTTTTCCCTCTTTTTAGATCTTTCCCTTCACACGTAAATGTCTAGAAACGTGTAATGGATTCATCAACTGCTAAGCTTTTCGATACTTCCTTGAGAGTTTGGGTTTTTTCGGTTCCCCAGATTTTTCGTTCTTTGTCATTGAGACGAAAATTACCGCATTTGAACCGATGAAATCGCAAACAACATTTGATGGATCAGCATTACGATAAGTAATGCTAAAAGTGTTTGATGGGCTTCGATAGCAGATTTCTGCAAATCAAACGACAAAAATGATGAATGTGGAAAATGCAATCTTGAGCGTTCCATGATTAGCGTCTCTATGCACTGAGTAACTCAATAATACTAAATGGAACTGTTACTGAGTATGGAAAAAGATCAAAATCATCGAATTTAACTATCGTGTGCATTGATACTTTGCATCACTGTATCATTTTCGTCATGAGTAGCCAACATCTCCGCATACCTTCAAATCGTGCGGGTAAGTGCTGCAACCCTCATGTTCAGGTTGGAAATTGTTCAGACAACTTGCATATATACACAGATGTGTGTGTATGTGTGTGTGTGTGTGTGTGTGTGTGTGAACAAGTATATATATAATATATATATACATTTTGTTGTGTAATTATACTAAATATTTTCATACTCGTGCCTTTACATATGCATTAGTACGTGCTTGCATGTTCATGTTTTACTTATAACTAAAATAGCTGCTGCTTAGAATCACATATTTTTCAATTAACTTTTATGCAAAGAGTATAAGTTTATCTAAAAAAAAATTGATTGTTTTACGATAACTCAGAAAGTATTCCCATGAAAATAGTTCAAAAGATTTAAATAAAGAAATGTGTTTATGTTTAAGTGCGTGTAAATGTGCGTGCAACTATTCCATCAACCTGGAATTATTAAAACTTCCCCGGTGAAGTAGCACTAAAGCGAATAAACAATTCACTCAAATTCATTTCTTTTTTTTTTTTTTTTAATAGCACAGGAAACGGAAATCAGATTAAAGCTAACCAGGAACTGTAACAAAGTAAATGATAGGCTTTATGTACAAGTCTTTATATCTAAGTGAATGAAATGAAAAATGTTGATAGCGGCTAAGATACAGCATTTGTACCGTAATCAGTTTTATATACAATTTGCAATGAGTGGATGATGGTGAAAAGGAATACGAGCCTCAGGCCTTTCTTAATACAACAATTACAGCAATGTCAGCATATGTAACAATTTAAAATATAAACTGAACGTATATACAATCGTATACATCGTGTACATAGACACCAAGCAAACATTCATTTTTATGTTCATCAACGAAGAAGAGGAGGAGGAGGAGTGGATTAGTTACAGCAATCACCAAAGGTTGAGAATATATTCGTTCTGTTATATCATCGTTTTCTTTCTTTTCATTGTAATCCTTGGAGAGGAGCATTACAGGCCCTATATATAGAAACATATGTGTATACGAATGTACGTATATATGTATGTATGTGTGTGTGTATGTAAAGCTTATGTTGGACATTTGAGTAAAGTTAAATATGTAGCTGCGATATCTAGAGAATACTTTTTTCATTTTCATTGTCATTTCAGTGAAATTATCAGTGGATATATAAAAAGTAACGCGAGCAATAAGAAATCATATAAGTATCGTCGATATAGGGTTTAGAAAACTTCATTTTCCTCAATTCCGACAAGGTTCGTCATAAGTTCGAAACATCAGCGGGCTTTTAGGCGGCTACTGGGGATACACAATTTGTACAACAAGTGCCGAAGCTTTTCGAAGTTATTGGAGAACGATTAAGATTGCAATTTGGTTCTTAAAATTTCTGAGGGCCTAATCCATTAAATTGTCCGCGAAAATGTCGTATGTCAAGCGCAGAAAGGCGATTTAGATCAGCTCAGCCTCCTGAACAGCGTTTAACGGGAGGAAAAATGTTTCTTATACAAGTTGAAAAGACACAAATATTGTGATATTATTTTGATGAGAGAGTTTTCATTAAAATCAAAAAAAAAAACAATCAGAGAAATGACAACTGCTTATAGCTCGCAGACTCCTTGTTACACACATCAAGTTTTATTAATAGTCACAGTTTTTGAAGAGTGTGTGAGCAACAAAGTACATGTTATGCCATCGCTCTTCTACCAGCAGGGAGCTTCGGGCGACGAATGCTGCCGCATGTACGGATGTTTACGAGACAATGTACATCAAAATAAAACGACCGGATGGTCGAAAATTTCGATAATCTTGTCACCTTTCCATGAACTTAATAGTCACAGGAGTTTAGGTAATCAAACCTTAATACCTTAGCGAGCAGTACCTCTTTGCAAAATAAATTAACATGTATGTACGTATGTAGTAATAATAAAATGTGTGCATATCGTTTGATTTTTGGAAAGTTTATAAAGAAAACTTTTACACTACATTTACTAATACAAAAATTTGGATAGAAATAAACTTCGCTTAAGTATTCTTAGCTTACGTTCACAAATCAAGTTTAAAAGGGACGTAATACGTTTACGAACGCATCTAATAAAATAAAAAAAAGTACAAAAACCCACCACAGATTTCCTAGAACTCTGGAACTGTCCACAGGACTACTAATAGATCTAACTGTAAGTAATAGAAGGTCTAAATTATGCACAACATGAGATTCTCACGGCCTTGTCGTCACATTATCATCGTTCGACAGCCCGAAAATTAGTGTTTGCTTGAGGTTGTCATCGTTTCGGTCACTTTGCATCGAATTGGGTGTACAGTAACAACACAGCTCTCTTGTATCAATTTTGCCCTAGAACAGGGTTGTTAACTTAATATGCCAAACCAAAGGGATAGCGTTACAAAATGAGGCACACTTAAGATAAACTATTAAATTGTTGTTATACCCTACACAGCTTGAGCAGCTTATGGTTAGTAATGTATCAGCGATTGCTCTCAGAATAAAGGGGTTCGTCGATCAGGCAAAGCCCGTCCGCTTAAGAAGGTAAAAACTTTCAATATATAACTGTAGAGCCAGTTTCGAACAGAGTACACATCCCCTCTTAAGCGTATTCTCTTTGCATAAATTCGGGAACAATTGGAGGCTTAAAGTATATACGACTTTTTCTCTTTTTTCTTTCACATTTAATGTAAAGTCTAACCTATAAGAGCAAATGTAATTAAAATTAATTTTTTAAGAATAAGTAGGAAGCTTCTCTACTGTTGGGTAGGCGTCGCATCAAAATGATTTACTTTGAAATAAACTATAAACATAGACTAAATAGTCTGTGATATCTGGAAAATGAAAAATCTCATAAAGCGTTAGGCGTATAAATAAGTCCCCTGTGTTTTTTGATACGATGCAAGTTCATTGAAAATATGCTTTTTACAAAGTTTAATACCGGAAATATTCATCATCACCATCATAATCGTTCGCCTTTGCCACTTATCACTTAGGATGCGGATGCTCTCGCGGCGAAATAGTTATTCGCACACTTTCACAGAACCGCTATGATCTGATAAATGATGATCGCATTGATCTGAGCCATTCCTGATCAGGAGAAGGTGGTCCGCAATCGGGAGATGCTCCCTGCCCAGATTGAAGATCACTTCTTGGATTTCTTTTTGCTGGAGATGGACGGGCATATGAGAATTTGCATTGTTTTCAAGACGAATATTTTTTGCACGATATCCCGCAAGCCACTGTTCACCCTTTTTCATAGCTTGGGCCACATTTTAACTTCAAGCCAACTTAATCATTCCCGCAGCTTCAGTTGTATTTCTTTTCAGTTCAGTCAGCCATAAATGACATCCACGTCGTTACGCTTCGGTGTACACTGAACAATCATTTATAAACAACTAATACTCATGCTGTATAAACATGAGAGAGTTGTCAGAGTTGTCGATATCGAAAATTGTGGAAGCAATAAACACGCCAGATATGTTTTATAAAGCAACCAAGTCCAAGGCAACGAGTTTGTCTCTTCCCCTAATATATCAGACGCAAGAATAATTGCTTATCCCTATTACATTGTCTGTGAGTTTGATGTCCGCATATTAGCAAAATATGCCGAGCATAGCTTTTGGAAGCTTTAAATAAGTCGATGACAAACAATGGATTTGTGACAATAACCGAAGCGCAACTTTGCGTCTGTTGCAGACTAAAGAACCACTAATAGCGACGATAAATCTGACGCTCCTAATCGAGGGGATCACTTGATAGTAGTAGTAGTGTTATAACCAAAACTGAGCCATCAGCATGAAGTGCCACCCACAACAACTTAGATAATTAAGGTGAACAACGCGAAGAATATGTGAAAAGCTATGGCATCGAAAATTTTCAAGATGATGACATGGGGTGCCATATGGCAAAAGGCAAAAGGCATTTCTCGGCAGAGTGCACTTGGAATGTCCTAACTTACCCGCGTTACGCCTTTTGATTATCACTGGTTTTACTTCATAACTTATTATCACCCGAAAGACGAGACGTTTTGCGAGTAGCGTCAAAAAATCAATTAATTTGGATGAAATTGAATTTGATTCAGGCAGAAAAATGGAAAAAAAGTGTAGATATAACGATCTCTTGATGTAAACGCATTTTTTCCAAAAAAAAACAAAAAACTGTTGAGATTAATTTTATCATCAAATTCTGGATGGTAGAGCTTTTGAAAGTAAAAATTTAAAACTCGGCATAACTCATGGACTCTATTTGACCGTTTTAGAGGGCGGACTATCATAACGTCTATATAACACTTAGCGATTTGAAATTTTATAAATTAAGCCCTTGATTGACTCACAGAGAGCTTTATAATATTTATATAGTTTCTACAACTGAGAGGGAGTCAAAGTTTCGTTTTAAACAAAATTCAACTTTTTTTCACATTTTTTTTTCTTACTTTTTTTTTATTGTTATAACAATATATCATACATTATGTATAACAGTGCGCAGGCATATAAGCACAATAGGTAAATGTATAGACTAGTCAATGCGGACAAACAAATCAAGATTATTGTACATGACAACGCTTACGGAAATTGGTAGGGACAACAACAATTTCTACAAACTATATACAACTACGTATACAAGCATACACACATGTATATACGTACGTGTGGATTTATTTACATACATTTCTACATAGGTTTATATACATTTATATATAATATATAAATATGCACACGCACACACACATAGATACACGAATATATATATATATATATATATATATATATAAATACATTTCTACAAAAGATATATACACACGTGTACATTTATATGCGTATACGTATACCCACATATACGTATATACGAAATGACATACGAAAAGCGACTGCTTGAAGTGCTTCAACAGTAAATAAAACGAATCCTAGGAGAACAATATCCACAATATTAAGTTTTTATATTCACATATCCAAACGCACGCAATAATATAAGTTTACATCTGCTATCTATGCTTACTTATAATTATCTTTACATATGTATACATTTGCTATATAAAATGTCGGATGAAGGTATCCATTTATGCTAAAAAAGATACAATGAAAAAATAAATATTGTATTTGGCTATGACCGAATCATTTCATACACCTATATATAGATATATATATATATATATATATATATGGCAGCTTTATCTTAAAATCAAGAATATTCGATTCGATTCGATTCTAAACCAGAACTGTAGGATCACACATGGAATAAATGGAGAAATTGTTATCGTTCTACCTATATATATATATATATGTTTATAAGTAAAAAGTTAAAAACAGACATGTTCTTAATTTACCTTGTACAGCGGGCGTGTCTTTTTAGTGACATGGCCTGTGTTCAATATCATGCTGTGTGCAAGAACATTCAACACTTTTTGTCCAGCTTAAAACCGATTTTTTTGTTCTTCATAAATTGACAGATGGGCAGACATTTACGAAAAAGAGCATATATATATATATATATATATATGTGTATACTCTATAGGATTATTGAAGCTGCTTGTTAAGTGTTACAAATATTGTGACAACACGAAGATTAGCCCCAACCTTCGATGATGGATATGAGAATAAAAGATTGGTTTTAGTCAATTTATAAAAAAAAGCAAAAGAAAAAAAAAAAAGAAACGAAAAAAAAATAAAATAAAATAGAAAGGAAATTAATGGAAATTCATTCTATTTTGCTGAATAAGTAAACGACGGCTACACTCTGTCTATGTAAAAGCATTGATTACTTTATTCTTTCTATCTATCGATTCATTCATTGCTTTGTATTTCTTTAAAGCGGGGAAAAAAAAAAAGGAAAAAAGAAAAGTTTTTCTCTCACTCTCGTACACTCGTATAGATATAAAATGCAGTATATATATATATATATATATATGTATGTGCTACACTTGTTATAATAGATAGCGAGATTTGTTTAGTTTTCATTTTTGCACGATTTTCTATTGCTTTTGTAATTACAATCATCGCTGAGAATTAAACAATTTGCTCAAACCCTTTTAATTAAATACTAAACGTAAATTGATACTCACTCAATTTACAATTAGAATTGTTTTAATTTTTTTTTTTTTTTTTTTTTTTTTTTTATTTTCATTTTTGAATTAAGCAAACTCTGCATAATTTGCATGAAATTTGTGAAATAGATTTACTATCAGGTAAATAAATGTCTTTAAAAATTGGGGAAAAAAATAAATTTTAATTATATTCATGTCATACATACATTGGCCAATTGGGAATAATTTTCACTAAACTTTTAGATAAAATGAATTTGCAAATCGATTTTTTTTTTTTGCTAAAAATGTTGAATATATTCACGCACACATTTTCACATTTTTTTCATTTCCATCCGGGATTATGTGAAATGTATTATTAAGCCTGACGTTCAGACGTCCATCTGTCTTTTAGTCTGTCCATCGTTCAATTTTGGAATGTTAGTAGTTGAAAATGGTAGTGATGTGATCGCAATAACATCCGCAATATGCGAAAATTCCCATCACTTGTGTACACATACATGTACACATGATCTGAAATTCGCTAAAAATATTTTGTAAAGTTCACCGAACGCTGCGCTGAAAAGATGGGCGCAACAATAGATAAACAAATAAACAAACTGGAACATAGAGTCCATCATTGATTTTATAATGTCTGCTAGTGTCAGGTAAACAATTCGCCCGACTGACCAACTGACACGCTCGCATTTAACAAAATATTTCACAATTCTCAATATTGATTAGAGATGACTATTATAGAGTATCAAAGTATCATCCCAAAGTGATTTGTGCTTATTCCGCTTTTTCTTTTTAAACATCATTTTTAGTTGTTTGGTTGCGATGTTGACCGTATAACACATCCGCACTTACAAACTACAACAGTTTTGATTGAGGCTTAACGCAACCACAGTAACGGGATGAGGGCGCTGCAATTTTTGTTATTTTAACTTTTGCTAATCGAATTCGGGCATAAATCGCTGGCGGATAAATTTAAAAACATGTCATTAAAGTTGATGGATGAATGTACTAGTTTTTTAAATATTAGTATAATTACAATGCTTTCGCAATCAACATTGCATAAATATTCAATTGTTTGATCTGCGTGAGCTTTGCCTTTTAATATATATCGTGCAAGTTGATCGGTTCTCGTAAGGAAAAAAGTTATTACAACGGTTTAGAAATTGAATTCAATTCTCTCTCACTCTCTCTCCTTCTCTCTCACTCTCTCACTCTCTCACTCTCTCACTCTCTCTCTTTGTTTTGAAAGTGCCAGCACTCAATTGTCGCCTGCTAAAATTTACGGGCGTGCGAGATCGGCTCACAGTGCCCAGTCCATTTTTGGTCTTTGTTAAAAGAGAGACTTCGCTAGATCTTCGCACATGTGGGCATCTTTCTTAAGATAATTGATGATAGAATGACTTTCAAAATGGAACAAGAACAAGCATGGTGGATAGTGCTTAAAATTAAGATATTTCCGATTTTATAAATTTCGTATTCAACACAAGTCATAAGTGGAAGTCATAATAGTTACGAAAAGATGAAATCATGCGACTTTCGACGATCGTTGTCAGACCTACGGATTCATGTTGCTAATTGTCGAGCCGGATTTTAAGAGAGAGCGAAGGAGAAAATTTTCAGGCCAAGTTTGTTCTTTTAGATAAAATTTGAACGATCGGATCAAGGCAATAAGCTATGCGACATTTGCAAGAATATCTTCCTTACGACAAACAAAAGAATCTTACTTGAGAAGCGCACAAGAAAACAAACCGTTATTTCCAATTTACCTACACTGGTAAGCTTACATCGCCAAACATATGATGGTCTATCCCAGCCCCAGGAATCGAGTTCGTATCTAATCGTGAAAATTGGAACAATTTCCTTTTAAATGGAAAACTGCAGTTAAATTCCCCAAAAGGAATTACAAAATAACTTACCAATCGTTAGAGGTGTCGCAGTTGATAGGCGGCTTGCCGTTGTTCACATTGGACGGACTTGAAGTACATATCCTATACCGCTTGTCATGCAAGAATACGAGAGAATGCATGCAATACTTCCAAGGACTTGGGATAAACTCTTTTATCACATCATTTGTCTGTCCGGCTGTCCGTCTTGTTGTCCTGTGTTCAAACTACAGGTCGCAATTTTCGAGATATTAGGATGAAATTTGATACACTAGCGCGTTTTGACTTTCATTATGCCGGTATAAACTTGTCTATGTGGCAGTTCGTCTTGTTTTCTTGTATTCAACTTAGAGGTCGAAATTTTTGAGATGCGTTGATGAGATTTTGATTATTGAAAATTGTAGTACGATATCCCGAATAACACATTATTTTGAAAGCTCGTTATGTGAATAACAATATTAAGCGAGGTGATGTAGTGTATTTAGTGGTGGGCCGTAGCCCGCTGCTTTGACTTGTTTTTGTTATAATTCACAAGCCAAGGATGTGAATCTGAATAAATTATTTGCAGTATATACAACGCAAGGAATTAAGCGTCGATAAGATAAGATAAAGTTCTGCAATTTTCATCTGTTAGTGAGTTCGAGAATGATTTTTATGCGGCAGCAATTTTCCGAATGCATGATTGATTTGTTATTTATTTATTCATTTATGTAAAATTATTTCACTACAATCAGCATTAAATTTGTTGTTAATAGTGGGTATTTTTAAAAGAGGATATTTTTAATTACATTTTGCTATGATCCGAGAGCTTGAATTATTGGAAAATTTAAATAACTTTTTTTATCAGACGTATTTGCGTTTGCATCACCCTCGTTTTATTCATTCGAGTTACTGCTGTCATTATCGGATTAAAGCATAATAATAAACTTACTCCAGCAGGCAGAAATATGATAGCGGATGACATTTAAAAAAAGCAAAGAAAAAAAAAATGAACAAAGCAGATAAGATATAAATACCTATAATACATCGCTTAATAATTCGCGGAAGTAAGTAAGAAAAAAATATTTTCATTGCACAACTTGACTTTATTGACCTACGTAATCTCCTTAAAAAGTGATGTACGAAAAATCCTAGTCTTCTCTACTATTTCGGTGTATTTTTTTATGGAACGATTTGTCAAGATTCTCGAAATGTTTTCCAGTTTCCACGATAAGCTCATCGTTTAAATCGAATCTTTTTCCTTGAAGGATCTTTTCGAGATTTATCAACAAACAACCGCCTTCGGATATTTCAACTATGTGAACCTTAATTTTCATAATTTTAGCATTGTAGTCACGGACTTGTGAAATGGCCCATATATTCCGGTGTGAGCAAACGCGATACCCATATGGAGGCCAGCTTACTCATGACAAAATCTTCATCCAAAATAGTGGACGTCCTATCTTTTGATATCTTTAGGACGACAATTTTCTTTTATGGAAAATAAATTCCTGGGCCTTTCCTTATGTCTTCTTGTCTAACCATCTTTTTTGGGCATCCACTGCGTGCCGCATGATTGGTGTCCGTACTAACTCGTTTAAAATCGGCTAATCACCGACAAATTTTTACTTTCATCAGAGATGAGCTGTCATAATAACACTTTTCAAGCCAATGAATTTGTATTTGTATCCTTTCCCATCAGGAAGCAAATATTCAATCAATACATGAAATGCGAATGTTCGCCTCATTTTGAAAATAAAACAAGTAAATACAATGACGATCCACTATTAAATATCCTACACCAGTTCGCTTAATACGATTATTCCAATAAGGCATTATATAGGAGATGGGAGAAAATGTGATCCGATTCGTACCATAACATGTTTGTCGTTGGGCTAAGGCACGTCGGTGTACCAGATTTTGTTAATATCTCGTAAAAATTGTGCGTGCATGTGTAAGTTGAACAAAAGAAAGCACGACGGACAGATGGACAAACAGGTTTAGATCGATTCAGAAAATGATTATGATAATGGGGTCCTTTTGGGTGTTGTGTACACCTTTGCATACTTGTATAGAGCATAATAACCCACAAACACAATATTCATGAATTCGTGAATAAATCATTGAAATGATATGAAATGAAATGCATCATGTGAAGATAACCATTTTCGATGACGATATCTAATTGCTAGTACGGGGCCTTATTGATCGATGTTCTATGCATGTGTAGGCAATCAGCGCACAAATTTTATATTAAGAGGGAAATTTTTATTTTGACAATCCATCGTTTTACCGGAGGGAAAATATATTTAAAGATTCTTTCCGAGCAGAGCTCGTTAAATATTTCGAAACATCAATTTATCAATAGTTTCGAAGAGACGAAGAGACAGCGGTACAAGAAGACTTTCATAATAATTGCGACATTGTACAGGCGGACGCGTTAAAGAACGATTAACATCAACGATATCCCTCTCTTTGCGGTTTTCATGAGGTAACTTATTTAAGTTGTTGATGCTGTTCTGCGTAAATAAGTCAAGTGCAAAAATAAATGTCAATAGCAGTCAATAAGTGGGTTAGGCTTAGTGGTAAATTTAGTTTCACAAACTAGTGCGAGGGCCATCAACAGTATATATATATATATATGTAAGAATGTTGTTTCGAATCTTTTAGCAGGAAAATGTCGAAACCTAAAAAATGGTAAATTAATTTATGCCCTCTTTATATGGTATTCACTTTGTCCTTGTCTTTGCTTTCGTATGCAAAGTGTAACTACTTGCAAAATAAAAAAAATAATTCGTTCGCTACGAAATAAACGATTCTGTTAATTTTTGCAAATTTCTTTGTCTATCTTTCCGTCCTCATTTCAGGATGAAAATGTTGCAGGAATGAATATTCCTCGAACCAAATTAATGCGTCTTCTTTTACAGAGTCTTTACGTTGTCGCTGCTCAAGCAACGCTTGGACACAACGACAGATAGATGAAGCGAGAAGCAGAGAAAGAGTGTGGAAATAAATTTTATTATTCTGCACATTGCGAAAACTTTCAAAGCAATACATAAATTTTACAGATTCTCTACATTTTTAAAAACTGGCCAAAGAGAAAAGATTTTCCATTCGTTACCTTCTACTTACACACATCTAACAAGAAATAACTTTAGCTTGAAGGTTTAGATAAGCAGTTACAGCTGACATGTGCATGCGTACACATAAAACGTATTTATGTTTTTGTTTTGATTTATAGGTATTAGCAGTCTGTCCCGGTACCGCGTATACGTGCATTCACACACGCACACATTAACCCTTCAAGTAACACACTCTTCTTCACCGCATCAATCGCTAGACATTATTTCGCGAAAACTTGTTGCAATCAAACCCTGCGTTCCATGTGTTGAAAAGTTGGGAACATTTGTTAAATCCCTCTATTTGGCCCCTTGCTTTCCAACTATCGTACATCAAAATTATTCAAATGCCAAAAATTTTTTTCATATAATAACACACTAATCTCCGTGGACCCTATATGGCGATTGGTATTCCCATTTCCATTCCCTTCGTAACAGAGTTCGGCCGTGGACAGAAACAGCCCAGTATCTTATTTGCCACCGAAATAGTTTAAAAATTACAACCTGTAGCTTGAACACAAAAAGCTACACAGGGAGGCATGAGCGGAACGAATAACCTTAAGTCGCCATAGTAAGAAGATGATCGATCTCAAGTCTTTCTAACTATTGCATACAATCGCGCAAAATTATTATCCTGTGTGCCAAGTGGTGCAAGCTAGAAACTCATTTGAAAAAGGTTTACGTACTTATAAGGCATTGCTTTAAGATGACAGATATGAGAGACTCGCCGTCTTACTTAACTCATTCATTAAGATCAACTACCACCTTCAAAAGACATTAAACTTCGCGTCTTAACATAGCGACACAATCAAGGAAGCCGATCATGTAGTAGTGATTCCCAAAGAATCACTGGAATAGTGATTAGTCGAGTTCTCTTACTTCGATGGGAATAACTAATAAATGACAGAGAAAGAGTCTCCACCTAGAGTATGACCTAAACCATAAGGAAACGTAAGCATTTGAAATTTTTCTTTGAACGGCTGACTGCCTCCAACACTCGATCAAGAGTTTCGAGAAATTGTGTTTATAATGCCATCAATTGTTTGATTAGATTACAGGAACAAAACATCACCTTAAATGTACGAATACGCGGGTTTTGCTGTTGGGGTTCGCAAGATTACAATATACGTTTGGCCCCCTCGACTTTAGGTTAATCTCATTGTAACAAACCTGCCTTCCAGCGGTACGATGCAAATGTGCCTTTCAAGCACCTAAAGCAGGGTTTTGCAGAAAGTAAAATATTATTGGACTGGGGTTTTACACTCGATTGTCACTTGTTTTTAAAAACGGCCATCATCCTTACAATATGGACGAACTAACGGTGTAATAGTCACATAATTATACTTGTATGAACTTCACCTTGGTCGAGGTTCAACACAGCCTAGAATTCCTCGCCTTTAAAATTTTTCCGCCCACTTTTGCTCTAACGTTAAAGTCATGTGCTATATATCTATAGTATTCTGAACGATAACCTTTTGGTATTTTTCTAGTGAAGCCATGATGTCATGATGGCAGAGATTCCGTCTGAAATTGGGGGCGAAAAACTGAATAGCAAGTGATTTCCACAAGCCTCTTGTGAAATCGTCCGTGTAGCGTTAAGAGAGTTCTGCGTAAAGCGAAAGAAATGATAGTCAGACGATACAACTTCGCCTCCAACTAATTCCAATTTCTGGTGAGTCGTTAAAGATGTGTGTGGTCCATCATTGCAATGAGCGAAGACGATGCTTGCGTTAATCACATTAACGATTGACAAAAGAGTGTGAATTCAACCGCCTACCCATTTTAAACTATTGAAAGAGTTGCTTACGTAGGTAGCATCAATCCGAGCTTTGTCACAATTTTCGTAGCTTCATTCGTCTTGGAGCACGATACGTTTTTTTTTTTTTTTTTGTAGCATTATTGTCCACTTTTCTCTTCAAAGGTGACTGAATTTCGCTTCGTTTCAGAAAATTCGTAAATCGAAATTCAGTTCATTACGGCTTTCGGTGTTTTGTGTTCAGTCTGCTTACAAATGATTGAAAACTCTTTCGTAGTTAATTCTGATCCGATGTCATAGGGTAAACTGCTATTCTATCTTTGCGAATTTCTTTGAAGGATTTCAACAACTTTATTAACGATTAGGAACTAACGATCAGAAAGCAGCAAGAGTTTATCAATGAAACGTTTTCGTTGTCGATGTACGAAACGTTATCGCTTCGATCGAAACGATATTGTAAATAATATATTTTTTCAATATAATTGTTTTTAGCATTTTGGCTCGTTTTCCAAACACAATTACATTCGACTGTTCGACGAATTGTTACTTTCCACACACATGCCACAGTATAAGCTTGGTAGGATTAGTGTTGCCAAAGCTGTTAGGGGAAACGTCACAAAGTTTTTCTCTCTTGACCTATTAAAAGTACTTACTTCGATTAGCTTTCCTTCACTTACAGAATCGAGTAAATCATTGCCTTTCGTACAAAGCATTTCTCTCGAACAAGCCAAGCCCAGCCGCCTTTTAAAACCAGTTGAACGGTTACACATACAAATGTTAATTGATTTGAAGTTGTGTGTGATAACATAAATCTGAAAACTATTGAATATTATGTGAATGGAATTTATGAGTGCTACGCAATCGAGGACACTCACTCGCGAATCGCACGCATCAAGTGGCAACAACTCATGATATTTTCATTGCAAAGCACACTTCGTATACCATTTATTTTATAAAGAAGTGTTATGTAATTTATGATTTTTATAAGCACCACGAACTCGGAGTGAGAACTAGTTGCAGTAAAAAAAAAAAAAGAAAGAAAAATTACTTTACTGAGCATTGGTTTAATACCATCAGAAAATTGGTTTTACAAACTTCAAGGTTTAAAAACAAAGTATTTCTCGTATGTTTTTATTTAATGCAACAGCAGCAGCATAATACGTAACTAACTAATTTAAAGTTCAAAGCCAAAGTACTTTAGTAAACTACGTTACTGACTAATTGCAAGGGATATTCTAGCTCACATCCAACGCGAGCTTCGATAGTCATCACTATTTTGCGATACTGGCTACTAAAATTAAAGTTAAGGGAGAAAGATAGAGAGAGAGAGAGAGAGAGAGAGAGAGAGAGAGATAAAAATTGTATTCGAAATCAAAAGAGTTTACAGTAAGAGTGTATGGAAATATATGCAAACTTATGCAAAACATCTAATAAACATATTGCTTTGATTATTTGTATATCCATCACCCAAGGATGAGGGGTATGTTCATTTTGTCAAAACGTTCGCAACGCCCAGAAGGAAGCATCAAAGGCTCCACAAACGTATATAATGCATATAATCTTGATCAATATCAAATTCTAAATCGATTTAAGTTTGTCCGTCTGTCCGTCTGTCCATCTGTCCGTCTGTCCATCTGACCAACTCTCCGTCTGTGTAAGGTCTGTTGTAAACATTCTCTTGGCCGCAAAGATTAAGCAGAGACATTGGAAATTGTTGTACGCAGTTTGGGATTGCAAATGGGCTAAATCGATCCAAAAATGCGTCCACAACACCCCGTAAACTGATAATACATCTGTTTTTCAAAAAAAATAAAAAATTGGTTTTTTGCCTATCGCTCATAAACTATAGCAAATAAATGTACAAAAATTTGAGCGCATACTGTATGAGCGATGCTGTAGCATCTATGCGTAAAAATGGAAAATTTGACCACGCTTACCCAATATTATAGGGTATCAAAATTTAACTCTTTTTTCAATGCCTTTATAACACGCAGAAACAAGCTTCACAAACGCCATAAAGTATACAAATTCGTGGCCAGTTACAATCCTTGAATGCACCTAAACAAGTCCGCTTGTTCGTCTGTCCATCTGTCTGTTTACGTAACTTTGTAGTATTTGTGATGAACATTCTCCCGTTAGAGAAAATGAAGATATCGCCTAAAAATCGCCTAAAAAAAGAAATTGAAATTGACCTAAACTTTTTAAAGAGCACGCCTACAACGCCCACATGCTTCTACGACAAAAACTTTTATTGTGAAAATAGAAGAATTCAACTGCGCCCTCTCCACATTATAGAGTGTAAGAATTTTGTTCTTCTACTTCTTTTGTCTTTTTTTGGGGGTAAATGTTGATGGGTATAAAAGATTCGGTCCCGACCGAATTTAATTTTCTTACTTGTTATATATTGGAATACAATATATTTGCACCGTCAATTTATTCATGCACTCCTCTGTTAGCAATTGGAAATTGCGAACAATTAGATGCGAAACTAATTCTCGCCACTTATACGCTTAATTAAGTTCCTCTGAATAGAATTGCGAAATGTAAGGTAGCCGCCCACAATCACACTTATAATGAATAAAAAAACTTCAATTACAAAGAAAAAAAAAGTAAGAACATTTTAGTCAGTCAAGGCAGATAGTTAGATACTCTACACCGCTTCGGTTAGCACAGTCATTCATTCATCTCTCTCGTGATAATGCATCGGATATTATAATTTATTTTTGGTTGCTTTTCGTGAGAGCCGCTATATATGCTAGAATCAGATTTGTTTGAGTTCGTTTGTATGTCAAACTACTGTTACGGGCAAATTTTTCTCATAAAAAATCGAAAATTGAAAATTTTTTCCATATAAAGGCCTATTTTTCATTCAAACCCTTAAATGGAGTGGTACCAAAAAAAAATGGACCTAGGTGGTTCAAATCCGGCAAGGATAGAGCCTATGTCAAATTATTATTATAGACCAATTTTCCCTAAGAAATGTATAAGAAAGTAAAATTAAGTTATCGTAGGAACAACCATATGAGGGGGGGGTTCAAAAAACTACCCCATCCGATCGAAATTTTGCACACCAATTTGGAATGCTGAAATGCTGTTACTTTTTAATTTATATTATAATTTTTCAAAATAATGCTTTTTATGGAGAGCGGTCGGGAAAGTTGTCCGATCTAAATCAGTTTGATTAGGATTCGTCCATAGGCCACAACCCGTTAGTGTAGCAAGTTTCCTCAAAATATCTTAAAAGCTCTAAACTTAACACAAGAACACATGCACCCACGTCAGACGGACATGCAGACAGGCACATAGCTTAATTCGGTTGGTGTCATAAAATCTGCAACTCTGTCAAATCCTTCTGGTTGTTGTGCTATATGTATCACACTTGTATCACAAGCGGTATAGGGTATAAAAAACAAAAATTATAAACTAATGGCATCAATACTTGGCATTATTCATCAATCCAAGTTAGAAGGAAATTTTTTTGGGAAATTAGTAATTTTTGTGTCTGCCCTCTAAGGTGATCCCATCGAGAAATCGAGAAATCAATCAGTCTTCTTAGATTTGCAGTAAAAATCTGTACAGACCTACTCCATGGTGTAAGCAATTTATGCAATTTCTACGCACTCTCTCGTAAATAATCATGGATCTAGATGTAGATCGAAACTATACAAATAGTACGATATATTCTCTAGAGATTAGAAGAAATTACTTCCAAAATAATACAAGTATGCGCTATAAGAAAGATAAGTGAACTTGCCGAGAGAAAGCTCCATACTAACGGGTTTGGTCACTTGCCCGAAAAAATTCAAATTCCGCGAGCTTAGTGGCATTAATCGAGTGCGGATATTACATAGAAAGTAAAAGAACCTTCAGGTCTAATCATTTGCCCAAAGTAGAAAATCCACGGCTTCTTTTTAACAAATAATTCCATTCAATTTCATACAAATGTTGCATTGATGTTTCATTGATGTTGCTAACGTAGCCGTTGTATGTCTTGTTACTACCATAAGTATTAGAAAAGAAAAGTGAATTTAAAAAGTGTTGAAGTATGCACATATTATGTTTATTATTGCGCTTGCATTACTTCAAAATAAGCACTGAAGGACTTATTAGACAAAGTATGGGACACATCACTCAAGAAGTTGGCAGGATAATATATAGCTGCCGCCACTATTGTTGAGCCCATATGATTATTAGATAGCGGCAACGAAGTATGACAAAATGTCATGACACCCGACCATTGGTTCCAAATTACTGACTGAAAACTTCTGAATTTGATGGGTTGATAAAACATTGGTTTTTTTAGTGGGAAAGAGTATCGTTCAAGCAGAAAAGATGGTATGTTTCATCAAAAATAAGGGTAGAGAACTCATATGTTCATTTTAAAGGCGGCCGTAAGAACTCGGATAATGCTGAACACTCTGGCCGTTCGAACTCGACATCTGCTCTCAGAAACATAAAAAGCGTGCAAAAAATCATTTTCGAAGACCGAAAAGAGAAGTTGCATGAAGTAGCTGACACCATAATGATGTTACAGAAAAAATATTTGTCCTTGATATAAATCAGTTGGAAATAAGTATCAAGTGAGTTTACCTACTTCTGACCAAAAACAACAGCGTGTCCATGAGACCAAACCGCTGTTTGGAACTGTTTCGTTTTCATGCGCGCGTTTTGGGACAATGAGTAAGACATGAATTCATCGCTACACCCCAGAATCAAATTGGCCGTCGATTGAGTGGTTGAGCAACCGGCGAAACCATCTTAAATGACGAAAAGGGCAAAAGTCGATCGGGAAGGTTATGGCGATGCGTTTGGTATAATGCTCGTTGATTATTTTGAAAAGTAAGAAAAGATCAACAGTGCATATGATATAGCGTTAGCAGTGCTTTTGACTGATAAGAAAGCGTAAGCAACGGTCAATATCCTACGAACTTATTGAGTAATGCACTATGTAACTTCTAATCGACGTCAAATTTTATAATTTTTCATAAAATCCTTACTTTGTACTTGTTTTTTTTTTACTCGGCATGCTCGTCCATCTCGACAAGTGACATATTTAAAATGTATTTTTAAATCTGTATAAGTTTTTCACATCTTTCTTTTTTTTGCTTTTTTTTCTTTTTTTTTTTTTGTGTGCATTTTATTTATAAAGAACGAATGTTAATTAAATTTTTCTCGTGTCATAACTGTTTGTTGTTGTTGACTGCAAAGTATTTTAAAAGTTTCGTAATTTAAATCCCAAAAAAACAAACTTAATTGAAATTGGCCAAAAGAGTTGACTTTAAGACTCTTGAGACTTTCGCAGTAGTAAGACAAAACGAAAACTTCAAAGTAAAACTAAAGTTTTGTGAATAGCAAAACCGTAATAATTTTATTTAAGCAATTCAAAGTTAATTAAATTTTCAATTGTATTTAAGCAAAATTGATTTTAAATCTGACTCGCATTAAAAATTAATGCAAAACAAGTAAGAAAATTATATATTCGATCGTGATCGCATCTTTTATACCCAACACCGTTATCCTAAAAGAAACGAAGAAAGTAAAATAAGTAAATGTTCATGCCTCTATAGTATGCAGTGGGCGTGGTTGGTTTTTTCTATTTTCAATATAAACGTTTTTGTTGCATAAGTGGGCGTGTCCTTTGGAAAAGTTTGCCTCTCTTCCAAATTCTTTTGCAAATTTGTAGTCGGTATCTCCATTTCCGCTAAGGCGCGAATATTTCCAGAGATACTACACAGTTGGGCAGTTGGACAGACGAACAGACAGACATGTTTAGATGCATTGAATGCCAATAATTTATATACTTTATAACGGGAGAATATTTCCATAGATACTACACAGTTGGGCAGTAGGACAGACGAACAGACAGACATGTTTAAATGGCAAGAATTTATATACTCTATAGGGGTTTTGAAGCTTGTTTCCTTGCGCTATGAAGATATTCATACTATAATAAAAGGTAGTCGTGGGCAATTTTTCCCCATCTTCCTACAGGTTTTGCAGCATTGCCCCATAAAATGTGCGTTCATATTTTCGTGCATTTATCTGCTATAGTTTGTGGGTAATGGGCAAAAACCCAAATTTTTTAATTTTTTTTTTAAAAACAGAGGTGTTCTCAGTTTACGTGGTGCTGTGGGCGTGTCCTTTGTCAGATTTGACCCAAACTGCATGCACGAACTTCCAATGTTTCTGACAACTTTGACGCCAATAGCTTCATTCTTTGCGGCCATGAGAATGTTTACAACAGACATTACACAGCCTCTCATCCTTCACTGATGGGTGTAAAAGTCTCCAATATCGACGGTGTGATAGTGTAGATAGTAGATGTGTGAGGAAGTTTTTTGATTTTCATGTCATTCTAAATTTTTTTATTGCCTTTCTATTGCAAGATCAATTCTAAAGGGGAATTCTGACAAATTGCTAGAAGAGGGCCATGAGTCGCTCCCTACTTATCAAATATTTTGGTTATCTTTTTCGCAATCTTTTACGCCGCAAATCGGTGGCACTGCTTGGAAGTTTTATAAAGTTTTCATATACGCGTTTCCCTTTCTCTTTGCTTATTTTCCTTAAATCACATAAAAATCTTGCAGGTATCTTTTCTTCCATTTTTTTTCTTCTAAATTTCCATTTTAGTAGATATTATAGTAAGGAAAACTCGTTTGCCACTTGCTCAACAAATGATCACAACTTTGTTATTTCCTTTTTTTTTAGTCAATAATTAGAGCGTGGAATACCAAAAAATCGCAAAATAATTTTAATGTTCTTTTATGCCCTGTAACATCTCTGCGATGATAGTCAGAGTGCGGCTGTTGGGGAGGTCGCTATTTCATCAAAATCTCTCTTGTAGATTTAATTTGGAACACATGATCCATCCAAAAAAAAAAAAAAACCTCTTCGGTAACAATTGACTTTTTACGAACTTCTAGTAGGTAGTCGTGCAAAATTTCACAGCAATTGTACGTCGTTCGCTTTCTCTAGACACATCTGTAGGCAGATCATTCCCATTTAATACATCGGTCAATAATTCCCTGAATAGAGCCATAGATAGGAATGGTATCTCCTAAAATGTCCATATTACTTATAGAAAGGTTGCAAACATTTGAAGAGCGCCTATGCAAAGGTTATGTCACTCCCAATTATTCGTTTACGAGTTACGATAATTTCACTGGCACTACATTTGTTATTTTCCTAACAATGAGAAAATCCGAAATACATTTAACTGAAAAATATTGCTTTTTGGTGGGAAAAGAGACAGCGGCTTACAAAATTTCGGGAGTCTTTCTTCGTTGAAAAAACCAATCTATTATTAGTTTGCTAATTTGAAACGAGATGGTATGAGTACCAATTACGCTGAAGGCTGCGAATCCCCAAACACAAGGACATCGGAAATCGCTAACAAAAAATGCTGAAATCCAGCCTTAATAGTCAAAAAGTGAAATTACAAAGCAATATCGGCATTACGTTGCCATGGAAGGCTGTTTCAAAACCGATGCCGCATTCAGTCATAATGAAACACATAATGGGCTCAGATTTTAAGTAGCACTTTAAGAGAATTGGAGGCTGTAGAGACGAAAGCACATGTCATAGCTTAATAAGCTAGGTCGGGAGGTATGGACAAGGAAATTTCTACGGGATGATTTCTCATATTAGACCCGGAAGGCGACCACAGATACGTTCGGGGCCGGAATAGCCCAAGGCTTAAGATCTGCAAGTTCGGTAAGTAGGTTTCCGTTCCGGTTTCTGCTTGTTCTGATAAGGGTAAGGGATACGCGTTTCTTTTAGTTGTAGTCGTCTGTGGAGTGTCCGTGGGACAAAAATTTGTGACCTCAAGTGTATTAAATATGCTTTTAACGAAAGCGCTAAGTAAGAGGGCGAATCTTTGATGTTTGCTGTTATTTCAAGACAAACTGCGAACAAAAACAAAATGTGTGTCAAGCTTTAAACCAATGCCTCTTGTTGTTGATTTTTTTTTTATATGAACAATCACTTAGGAAAAGTCTCCTAGTCGCCTAACGCGGCCAAGAAGAAGTGAGGAAAGAGAAAGTAGAAAAGGAATAAGGAGGTGGTGGCCGCAACCCAGTGGATGACTGTCCAATCGTTAAGTGGAATATGTCTTCACCGACTGAGCACTCACTAGAGCTACCGCCAAAGTAAATTCTACCGCATTGAGCTTTGGTAGTTTTGACTCTTACCTACTCGGCTATTATTCATGCGGATAATGTGGATCACGTGGACCTCAAGTTACAATTCTTCCTCATGTTTTCATTTCAAATTTTTGCGATCGTGAACGTTTCAAAAACATGCAAAAATTGATGCAAGGATGGATATGCTTATGGTATCTGTAGTGCTCTAATCTATTTTAATGCCTTCATCTATTTAATATTCAAAGATGTCAACTAGAAAGGAAAACTTGGAAGGAGATAAGAAGAGCAGCGAAAAAGCAAAATGAGATTTTTTCCATTTAAATAAATCTATAAAAAAATTAAATTATTTTTATTAATTTCTCTACTGTTGTCGATACATACATCCATCGCAGTTGGTTAAACTCGAAAATGCCTTTTTAAAGGCAAGTAAATTATTTGCAATAAAATGATTTACATAATCATGTCGCACGTTTACATTAACAATTCCGGTATCGCAATGTGTTCGTCATTGAAATTGTTTTGATGATGAATAAAATAAAATAAAAATTTTGATATCATTGATTTATATTAAATCTTATGGTTCTTTTATGGGCTTTGAAAGGGTTGCAGTTATATTCCGCTTTGACTGCGTACTTGGATACCATTTGCGCAATCAATTATTGAGCGAATTTTCATTTAGTTTGAAATGAACAAACATTATATTCTACTTATATTATTGAATATGCAAATTTCATTAAAGATTAACTCATTTTAAAATCCGCAAACCGTTCAAATAACCACATTTGGTATTTAATTACGTTGGTTATCTTGTGTACGTAATTATAACTGCATTTAGTTTCGAATAATAAACTTATTTGCCTTTTCTTTTTTTTGGCATATTTGTGTTTTTATATACTAATGGATTCTCTCTCTCTCTCTCTCTCTCTCTCTCTCTTGTCTCTCTCCTTTCTCGCCCTCTCTCTCTCTCTCTTTTTTTCCCTTATATATTTGAATTATCTCATTTTTCCTTTCCTGACAATAACATATGTATTCGCCAACGCAATCAATGGCATTAACACAACACATACATATATATATATATATATATATGTATATATATACATTTAGCAATTTTAAGTACACTCTGTAAGGAGTTCCTACAATTTAATGTATCCGCAATACTGTATATGATGAACAATGAGCAGTTTGGCCATAGTACAGCGTCCGCACAATATTTCTTGCAATTGGCCGGTTATTTGGGTATACCGGTAATTTCATGGAACGCTGATAACTCAGGTTTGGAGCGGCGTGCTTCACAATCGACGCTTCAACTTCAGCTAGCTCCAAGTATAGAACATCAAAGTGCGGCAATGTTAAGCATATTAGAACGTTACAAATGGCATCAATTTTCGGTGGTCACGTCCCAAATAGCTGGACACGATGACTTTGTACAGGCGGTACGAGAACGTGTTGCAGAGATGCAAGATCATTTCAAGTTTACCATTTTAAATGCGATCGTCGTAACGCGCACAAGCGATTTAATGGAACTTGTTAACAGTGAGGCTAGAGTGATGCTACTCTACGCTACGCAAACTGAAGCCATAACTATTCTTAGAGCTGCTGAGGATTTGAAGTTAACAGGTGAAAATTATGTATGGGTAGTCAGTCAATCGGTTATCGAAAAGAAAGATGCCCATCCGCAATTTCCGATTGGCATGTTGGGAGTGCACTTCGATACAAGCAGTGCCGCTTTGATGAGTGAAATATCGAATGCTATTAAAATATATGGTTACGGTGTTGAGGCTTACGTTTCCGATCCAGCAAATCGGGGGAAAAAGCTCAACACTCAATCGTTGTCGTGCGAGGATGAAGGTCGTGGCCGCTGGGACAATGGCGAACTGTAACTATTTTATTATATCTTTCTTTTTCTTCCTCCCTCCCTATATGTGTATATATATATATATATATATATATCAACTTTTATTTTTCATATAGATTTTTTAGATATTTGCGCAATGTTTCTATCGAGGGTGACCTAAATAAACCCAATATTGAGTTTACGGCCGATGGTGATTTAAAGTCGGCTGAACTGAAAATTATGAATTTACGTCCAAGCGCTAACAATAAAAATCTAGTTTGGGAAGAGGTAAATATAAGCCTAGCACCGCATATGATTATAATTTAAATTTTTTATTTGTTTATTTTTTTTTGATTTTACTTTTATTGATTAGATCGGCGTATGGAAATCGTGGGAAACACAAAAATTGGATATTCGCGATATTGCCTGGCCAGGTAATTCGCATGCTCCGCCACAAGGTGTACCCGAAAAATTCCATTTAAAAATCACATTTCTCGAAGAGGCACCCTATATCAATCTATCACCCGCCGACCCAGTTAGTGGCAAATGTCTCATGGATCGCGGTGTCCTGTGTCGAGTGGCAGCTGATCATGAGATGGCTGACATTGATGTGGGACAGGCACATCGCAACGGATCTTTCTATCAATGTTGCAGTGGTTTTTGCATCGATCTTCTCGAGAAGTTTGCCGAAGAGCTGGGTTTCACCTATGAACTGGTACGGGTCGAAGATGGTAAATGGGGTACACTTGAGAATGGTAAATGGAATGGTTTGATTGCTGACTTAGTTAATCGTAAAACCGATATGGTACTCACGTCGCTGATGATCAATACAGAGCGCGAGGCTGTGGTAGACTTTAGTGAACCATTCATGGAGACTGGCATAGCTATTGTTGTAGCGAAACGGACTGGTATAATTTCGCCTACTGCCTTTTTGGAACCTTTCGATACCGCTTCTTGGATGCTAGTAGGCATAGTGGCTATACAAGCGGCCACGTTCATGATATTCCTATTTGAATGGCTATCGCCCAGTGGCTACGATATGAAACTCTATTTACAAAACACTAATGTAACACCGTACCGCTTTTCATTGTTTCGCACGTATTGGTTAGTTTGGGCGGTACTCTTTCAAGCTGCCGTACACGTCGACTCACCGCGTGGTTTCACCTCACGATTCATGACGAACGTCTGGGCCCTTTTTGCTGTGGTGTTTCTAGCCATATACACTGCCAACTTGGCGGCCTTCATGATAACCAGGTATGTGAATTTTAAATTTACCTTAATCTCTTGCCTCTATCTACCTCTCTTCCTTTTTTTCTATCTCTTCCTCTTTCTCTCTCTCTCTCTCTCTCTCTCTCTCTCTCTCTCTCTCTCTCCCTCTCTCTCTCTCTATATATATTTATACATATATATATATATATATATGCTTTCTCTCTTTCTTTTACTGTCTTACACATTGGCTTCGGCTATTGCAGAGAAGAATTTCATGAGTTCACTGGTTTGAACGATAGCCGTTTGGTGCATCCGTACTCCCATAAACCTTCTTTTAAATTTGGCACCATTCCCTACAGTCACACAGACTCTACCATCAACAAATACTTTAAGGAAATGCATTACTACATGAAACAGTATGTCAACACAAATCGAATTTCCTAATCCTATTTACCGACAAATAATCATGCAATATGTATCATTGTATTTTTGCTTGGTCATCTTCCGTAGACATAATAAATCTAGTGTAGCCGATGGGGTAGCAGATGTGTTAAGCGGCAGCTTGGATGCTTTCATATACGACGGCACTGTACTGGATTATCTCGTGGCACAAGATGAGGATTGTCGTTTAATGACAGTCGGCAGTTGGTATGCCATGACAGGTAGGTAATGATGACCTAACAGGAAAACGAAACCGAAACCTAAACCAAACAGAAATGAAATGATATAAGAAATTTCGTTTCGTTGTAAAAGCACTATAGTTGTTTGTAGCAACCTTGATAAAGTATATGCAGGCGTACAATATTATATTTCCGATACTATTTCTCTTTTTCTTATTTTCCTTGTGCCATAATACAAAAAAAATAAACAAAATGAAAAATGAAAAAAAAGGTTACGGTTTAGCTTTTAGCCGCAATTCAAAATACGTCCAAATGTTTAATAAACGCTTACTCGAGTTCCGAGCAAATGGCGATCTGGAACGTTTGCGTCGCTACTGGATGACGGGCACATGCCGTCCCGGTAAACAAGAACACAAATCCTCTGATCCCCTGGCTTTAGAACAATTTTTATCAGCATTTTTACTCCTCATGGCTGGCATTTTATTAGCAGCTCTACTACTGCTGCTCGAACATGTCTATTTTAAGTATATACGCAAACGTATTGCCAAAAAAGACGGCGGTCACTGTTGCGCTCTGATTTCCCTCTCAATGGGCAAATCGTTAACGTTCCGCGGTGCCGTATACGAAGCGACTGAAATATTGAAAAAACATCGCTGCAACGATCCCATATGTGATACGCATTTGTGGAAAGTTAAGCATGAACTAGATATGACACGTTTACGTGTACGACAATTGGAAAAGGCGTTGGACAAACACGGCATTAAAACGCCACAATTAAGGTAAATAAGTTTAATTGTGAATTTAGAACAAAAAAAAAATAAATAAATAAAAATAAATAAACCGGCGGGATTTTAGTGAAAATATATGTCCTTTAAACGAAAAGTTATGTTGACTGAATCGATGTGTGTGTGTTTGTGTGTGTGTGTGCTTCGTACTTGTAATACGAAGCAAAGCAAAGGATGTTTAGAAAATGTAATAAGCACGCATCCAAGCGAAGGAAAACAATAAAATGATGTGTGATAGAGAGATGACCAGAACATTTTCAGGAAAAGAGTACACCTGCGTCCTTTTGTTTTACGTTACAGTTTTAACTTAATTCCACTCACTGTCAATGCATGAAATTTATTTATTTCAACTACATTAGGTTCTAGGGTCTAGGCTTCGACATACATATAACAAATTTAGAAAAAAATTTGAAATTCATGTTGAATTAAGCTGACACACGCTTTGTCTATATAGCTGGTAAATATCTGGGTTCACCTCTTCTGTGGTTTGTCTAGCTATTTTACCCTATGCTTCAATAACTATTTTATCATACACTGCTGCACTCGCTTACTCTCTGTCCGAACTTCCATATGCCATCGCTAGCTCGTTTCAATAATTCTTTTTAATTTTTGCCTACAGCTGCTATGATCGGCACGTGTCTTCGTAGGTTCCTGTACTCTCTCTTTACCCGTCAATCAAGTCAAACACCACCTGCTTTCTTCATCTCTTTCCCCACCTCTTTCTAAACATCACCATCTTAGACTTATATGGGCCATGCCCTGAACGAGTAAATCGTTAAGACCTTTGTCCCGTTAAGTCCTTTGTCCGTTCGCAGGATTTGTCCCTCCATCTTTATGCCTCCCTGCGCGTCCTGCTTGCACATTATGTTCTTTCGTTCGTCTCTCCCGGCGTCTGTTCATTTGTCAATGTGTATGCGGTTTGTCTGTCTAATTTCACCTTCGTTTCTTTCTTCTTCGTCCACCATTTGTAGCCCCATCTGTCTTACCATCATCCCCTCTCGCTAACTAAATTTCATTTTCTAACTGTTCTTTTGCGCATTGATTCGTTTTTTTGACCATTCGTTTTCCTGGCACCATTCTTTTTAAGGCTTAGATCAAACGATCCGTTAACGTTATCTAAAGTCTGCGTTGTCTTATGGATAGGTTACCAGTTCACTAAAAATTCGAATGATTCTCCCTCTAAGCAACACCCGTAAATATTAGGATGGAGAAAAAAGAAATCCATTATTTTTTCGATAGGTGACTGTGGTGATCGATATCTCGCAAAGTGTCGATGAAACAATTTCGGATTTATGCTCGTTAGGGAGGTGACATTTTCCACCAAAAAAATTATTTTACTATTTTTGGTTTGGTCCATTCAGTTGTGCGTTACAGGTTATAAAAAATTGTAGACAAAAAAGAGAAAGTTCAGCACATTCACACAGTTTTTCAACTGCAAGCCAGGCGGCTGAAATTGTGAATGATGTTTACGGCTCGCACATGTCGATAAAATCGCAGAAATGATCGAGGTTGACGGGCATGTTAGCAGTCGTAGCATCGCCCAACTTTAACACAAAAAAGCATAATGGATCGAATTTGCATCCGCAAAGCCTTGGTCAAATCGCGTGGAATCTACGCTTTTCTTAAACGGACGGTGGCCGAGGATGAGAAATGGGTCACATGCGACAACATTCTGCGAAAACGATTGTGGCCAAAGCGCGGTGAAGCAGGTCAGATCTGGTAGCCAGACCAGAACTAACAGCCAGGATAGATCTGCTGTGCACTTGGGGGGAGGGGAAAGGAATAATTTGGAGTTATATGGTCAAACCCTAAATTCGGATCACTGCTGTCAACAACTTGACGGTTTGAAGTTAGCGATTGACGGAGGGAGAGAAAGAGAGAGAGAGAGAGAGAGAGAGAGGTGTTGTGTTCCATCAGGACAACGCCAGGCCCCACACGTCTACAGTGGCTCGTAGCAAAATTCGGGAGCTTAGTTGGTAAGTTTTCCACCATACAGTCCGGATGTGGCACCAAGCGAATTACCATGTGATGATGATCTCTTGAGAAAGGCATCGTGAAGCTAACAAATTGTAGAACAAAACGATGCACATTCGACCTAAATCGGTCATCCAAAGCAGTTTAAATCAAGTCTTGGAGTTCATGTAAAAATAATGTCGTAAATCAAACCTAGACCCGAAACGATCGATTGGCAAAACAATGTAAACATGAAAACAAGTTTAAAAATGTTGTTATATCGTATGCCAACCTTTTTGAGTTAAAGTAGGGAAAATAATAAAATCTCAGTTCCCAGTGCAAGGAAGTAGCTATGGTTTGCTTTTATTTCTTAAGTATGCCTATAGGGTATTTAGATGACAAAAGCTATATGTGAAAAATTGATGAGAGTAACAACGCGGGTGATATATCTAATGTAAGCGATAAGAGCGCGATTATTCTATTTGATATGAATGCTTCATTTGCCAAATCGATTAACTGCATTTTTGGAATTTTATTAAATTTTAATATCAAAGCACACTACACCAACACCACAAATGACAAAATCGTTTTAAACATTTAGTCAATTTTAAAAAACAACATGTAATAATTTATCATTTCTCTCAACTTCTTGTTTTATAGAGTTAATCGATTTGGCAATTGAAGCATCCATATAACAATTTTTAACATCGAATTCATTTATTTATTTATTTATTTATTTCGCTTTCTCTCTGTGTGCATAGACTTGCTTCCTCATCCGATTTACTGAATCATCATCATTTAAAAGAACGCCCTCCTCTGTTGGGTAATCTCAGCTTAGCGGCCAGTGCACAAGATCTATACAGGTGGTAAGTTTTTTGTTTATCAACCGTAGATTAGCATGTGCATAAAACACTACCTCATCCCTTTCACACCTTTGTTTTTTTTTTCTTAATTTCGCTATCTCTCTTCCACCCTTTTGCTTAAGTCGATGTCTCTTTATGTCAAAGATCTGCATGAATATAAGTTAAAAGAAGAAAAAGAAAAAGAAACTTATTTCAATATAATAACAATTCTTCTCACAGTTTACTGTATACGTAAAGTAAGTCGCATATAAATAAATATGAACATCATAAAAACGTGTATGTATGTATGTATGTATATATGTATGTATGTATATGTATCTAAATATATGTGCAATTATATGCAGACGTCAAACTTGTCAAAGCTTTTCTTTTCTTTTCTTTTTTTTTTTTGTTTACTAAAGCAAAACCAAAACCAAAACATTTAATTATGATTTCAGCAACACCTTGACATTGTTGTAACGCTTGTATGCACTTCACTATAATTTGGAAATATGTTTACCAATGTCTTCAACAAAATTGTTATCCTTATGTTAACATTCACAGGCATCGGAAGCAAAATGTAAACAAACAGATAGATATACACATCCGTACAGAAGATACATATACATGATTACGTAAAATAGCTGTAACCTGTAACTTGTAACCTCTAACCTGTAACCAATCACCCATCTAGTGAAAGGATGTTATGCTATATGATATATGATAATGACTTTATTTATTTATTTATTTATTTATTTATTAAAAAATGGGTATTCACTTACTCTGATAACGGATCCTGTTATGATATAACCAATATTCAAATACAAAATATTATTCATTGCTTAATTGATAAAATTGAAACTAAGCCAATGAAGTGGATCCACTATACTAAAGCTATTCCGTTGAAATGATTGTAATTTTATTATTCTTTTAATTAACAAACTCTTTTGTTCGTACCTACGATCGCACGTATTTCAACTGAATATGAATAGTGGAAAATATAAACAATGGCTTCGCATCACAATAGATGTATGTACATATATATATATATATATATAATACATGCAATAATATATACAATAGAATAAATACCATTAATGAACACAATAGTTGCAACGTTACGTTACTTTATCCTTAATATCGGATATTAGCATATTGTTCTTGATACTCTTTTTGTTATGCATATGCACGCAAAGTAAGGTAATGTCGAGCAAGGTAATGGATGTACAGTGAAATCTCCCAATAGCTGCCATATTGTACGGCTTCGTCAGAATCGATCAGATTACATGGCTTCTTGTCTAAAGCAAGATGCCTGATGCGTTCAACAGTCTTGCACAGAAATTATTTGTGAATACAAAAAAAAGTCACATCTAACTCATTGTTTCACTTAATCGGTGCATTAATAATTAGATGCGTGCTTAAAAAATTCATTTAGTCTCGAACCGCAAGTCAATCGAAACCGCATATAATTTACCGAATTCATTATGCATATATATCTGTGTGAGTACAAATCCTCTCATCTTTCGTGATTAGAAAAAAAAAAACAACAACTCAAACGATTATAGTCGGGCAAGGTCGACAGTGAAACACCCTAAATGATTGGACACAATGCAATTTTGCATTTATTCTCTTGGTATCATTACCACGTAAGTCATACTTTCCGCGAGCTGAAAGCGGAGCAGCTATAAACTGCTGAGCTGATATGATGCAAATTTAGTAAAACTAATTTTCTTCTTATTATTCTTTACCCAATTTCGCCATAAATTGCTAGAAGCTACACCTATTTACCATATGAAGGCTTATATTTTACGGGAACTTTCATGTGGTGTGGGGTCCAAATAAAAGACTTACGTATTTCGAAGAACGTGACGCAGTAAATTTATATATTAAATCATCATAAGAGATTCCAAAATTATATTTTTCTGCCGGGGATATTCAAAAAATTGTCTCATCCGATACAAATTTCTCATAACATTCACGATGTTTGTCGAGAGAAGCTTTAAAAACTCGGTTTTTCCTAGAGATAAAAGTGACAGTTGCCATGAGAATTGGTTGAGCAAGTTCGACTTCCTCCTGTGAAGTTGTTGTCTGTTAAGCGGATTTAAGTGAAGGTAAAATTTATTTCACTGTAGAGCAAATGACTTCATTCCTTTGAGCAAAGTGCCTTCTGCGCGAAAAAGGAGAAAGTGAAGCATCTTACTTTTCGCACTTAATTCAAAAGGTAGTGGTGTGGAACGATGACAGGTGGTAAACAGCGAACGGGTTAAAGCCCGGAAAACTCTGTGCCATTAACGTCGATAATTTATGGAGGATCAGATGGGTGTAGAGTATTATATCAATTTCTCGAACCAAACGAAGTCTTCGCTAGTGCACCCAAGCACAACAGGTGGAATTAAGTCAAACAATGGGAGCAACATACTAAAAGTCTTGGTACTGTGACATTTTCGCATTACGAATCTCGACGTTACATGACATAACTCGTTTAGGAAAAAATTGGCAGCACTCTTATTACTATTAGCCACTATATCTTCCGATTTTCCCGCTTATCTGCTTGACCATTGCTACAATTGGACTGCGAAAACCACGCGCACAATAGATAGATGGAAAACTATAACTTTCAGTTCATAGCAGATATTAGTCATGATTTCGTAAAAACATTAACGCGAATTATTTAATGAGAAATGGTCGAGCTTCTAAGCCTTAAAACAAAGGCTGTTTATATTAAATGTGCTCGTTATCATTATTACAAATAAATTGCATCTGTACATAAGTATAAGTGTAAGTCAAAAAATATCGAAACATTTAATGGATCAGGACGCAGCATTCACTTAATCTACACTCATTTATGCACGAACAGTATTTGATCGAACATCAATCGAAATTTCGCGGTAGTATTATACATACGGAATAGTTTCTACAATTTATTATAATTATATATACATATGTATTTACTATAATTCTTTTCAATCCTAAGCGTTTCCATTTCCAATCCTTTACAATGAACCAGAGCCAATATCGCATATTTAAGTAGATAAACGGCATAAATATTTAATACCACGTTATTAATACTTTGACCACATGAATTTTATATATGTGTGTATATTTGATTTATAGGTATGCACTTGTGTATGTATATGTGTATGTAAATATTAGTATATAGCATAAGTAAACAAATTGTGTTCGCCTTATGGCGAATCTTGAATAACCGTCATCCGAAATATATTTGTATTTATATATATATGTATATGTATATATACATATGTACATATACCGAAAAAATTATTGATAGTTAATAGTCGGTCTCGAAATTGTTACATCGGAATGATTTTCGTCCAAGCATTTTGAAAACTCTGAATAACTCATTATGCCAGAGTTTAAATGCACATCTGCAGTGGGGTTTCAATCTTACGGAGGGCAAGCTGAGACCACACAATTTTTGTGATTATAAGAACGGTTACCATGTAAGACGGATGGACGGACGGAGATATGGACGGGCGGGTGAATGAATGGACGAATAGACGGACGGACTGACTTGCCTACACCTGTTTCGAATCTTATATACGCACCGTATGAAGTCTCAAATACGCAAGTCCGTTATTGCGAATGAAAAAGCAAAACTATTGCACTTGTGAATGGATGTGTACCTCTTCTAAATTTGGGAGCCGCTGTTGATAGCTGTCGATATCGAATAAATTCGATCGTAACTTGGATATGTTACTCAGCAGCAGCTTTTTCATTCTATACTAAGAAAAATTGATAGTTTATCGATGAATTTAAGGTCACTACTCACGTTACAGTGAGCCGATAATCGACATCTTTGTTTTTGAGTCTACTCGATTGCTTTTACTGGTCTGCAAATCTAAATTACGAACAAATGGAAGAAGTTTCAGTTTCGTATCGCAGCATTTGTAACCGTAACCTGTATCCACAGATGGACAGACGGATTAAATATTAAGCATTTCGTTGCTTTCAAGTTCTTTTTAACGGCATTCTTTATTACAAGAAATGTTTCCACACACATGTCAAGGACATGTATGACTGCTTTAATATTTTCGATTAAAAATTTTTATCTTTGTTTTATGTAGACAATCAATTAAAAATAAATGCGGTATTTATGCATACGAATTAATAAGTCTCGTAAGCTTCTCTTTTGACGGTGATGATTACATGAAACACTTTTATTAAACAATTTCATATTGAAAATAATAAATAATATTGCTCTTCTAGCTGGAACAATGGCCCTTTGGCAAAATTTAAATAATTGCATATAAGTATTAAAACAACAACGCGTGTATGTGTGCTGTGTGCTGTGTGCTACAGAGCGCATACAAACATATGTGAATAATTCTATAAATCATAATCATGACATTTATACATAAACAAAAGATTTAGATTAAATGAAAAAAGAAAAGAAGAAAAAATAAATAAAATAAATAAAGAAAACAAAACGAAACAAAACAAACAGAAACAAACATAACTAATATATATTTTTTCTTCTTCCTATTCTTTTTCTTGTTCTTCTTGTTCTTCTCTTCGCACTCTCTCCTTACTTACTTAAAGGTCCTATAAAACGGAAATCGCTGAGATGGAAACCGTACTTTAAGAAGACAAGCAAGCGAACGTTGCGATGATGGAGACAAACCTAACGTAACTCTCACAAAGTTTGATGTGCCATAATATATAAGTTAACAATAAAAGTCAAAACAGCAACAACAACTAGCAAAAATCATACATACATTTTATTATAAATATTGTGAAAAACGATGTTATTTATGGAGGTTTAAAAAATCAAAATAGTATTTAATTAGTATTTATTCAAACAAAACTAACAAAGAAAAAGAAAAAACAAAAACGAAAGCATAAAGTAAATTCAAGGCTGAAAAGCTTTAACAAATTTCGAAATAACAAGAAAATGAGAAAAAGACTTAGAGACCGGATATATGAAACAAACAAATAAACAAAATAAAAAAAAAATAAATAAATAAAAAAAAGTAAAGAAATCAATTACCAAACCAAAGATATATTTAAATAGCCGTATGTTTTGCTTCGTCTCAATACCTTAAGGGGGCAGAGAAAGTTTCCGCATACCTCGTTCGTTCGAGGTTCGTAACAAGCCCCATCATTTGAAAAGCCTTCTCCACGCATAGTGTGGCTTTTTCGCAAAATTAACGCGATCCCTAGACTGGTATCACTTATTCCGCATATCTGCGATTAGCAAGAATATCGATTCGAACAGCTTTTTGGTTTTCCGTAGCCATCCTATCTGATCTGAAAAATAGTTTCAACCGGTTTTCTCTTCACTTTCTTGCTAAGACTATAACCTGAAAACCAGTAAAATTAATCAGTAATCCTGCGACAACATTCCTTATATACGACAGCTTCGATTTCGAGTTATGTAACTATACAAACAAAAGATAACCAAAGAGTAACACAAAATAGTTCCCTCAGGTCTGTTAGTGTGCGTTTCATTTCTATGATGATTTGTTTGTTTGATATATTATTTCAGTTTTTTTGTTTTGCTATACTAATCGGTAATAATCCTGGCAAACTCCAAACGTTCATTTTTACACTTGATTGATGAAAATATTTGAAAATTTACTAAACGGACCAACGATTTGAAGAAGAAACGGGAAGATCGGATGGTCGAATAAAGAAATTGAAAAACGGACGGATGGACGGATCAAAGGCTGCAAATAGAAGGCCGATGAATATTCAAGTAAATATACGAATGGAGAAACTTATATAAAGACCAAACGATCCATAAACAGACAGAAGGACGGATAAGTAAAAATAAAATGCATGCACGGGTGGTCGCGTAGATGCGGAGTTAGGTACACGGATAGCTGGACATTTGAATGAACGTTTAAATAGATGGACAAATGAATCAATGGACGGTCGGAAGGCGGCAAAGGTGAATGTAAGAAATAAAGAAACAAATGGACAGATGAACCTGGCATAGACCGTTGGATGCGTGATCAAACACTCAAATGTACGGACTTATAAAAGTAGAAACGTATAGAAGCTATAGCACAAAATGAATGGACGAACGAATAATAAATAAGCGGCCAGCCTGCATACCAGCGAACGAACAAGATGGATGAACTGAAAACAAGTTAGCCTATAACAATTCAAGTGATGAACATCTCTAACTCATCACATTTCGACAAATTAGGATTAAGAATGTGCACACAAATGCACACAAACACATTTCTCGCGCTGGATTTGCCTGATTATTGTTGCAGCAATAAATCATAATCCAAAATATGTGCTCATATGATTATTACAAAATGTGAGCATCCAACAGATGAATGCCATGTGCAAGCGAAACTGCATTCCATCGAAACTCAATTAATAAATGGAATGAAGCAAAACGATAGGAATTTAAAATCTCCCAGCAATTGCGAGAATTTGATTGAAAAAATTTTACATATTGTACACGATACCTAGATCTAGTGAAACATACGGTATATTTAATAATATTTTTCTGAAAAAAATTTCCTATAGTATCTGGTGAAAGCATTGTTTGTGACAAGTTCTTTAATTATTTCCTTCTTTCGATAAAGTTACATGTAATTGCAGAAAACCTAAGCAGCTAACCCTCCAAACACATGCCTCATACATGCGTACATATAAAAGAAAAATGAAATTACTCATAAACATAGAAACAAAGGAAAACAAAGGAAAACAAAACAACAAACATTTGTAAATTTAAGCTACATTTATGACTATAAAAACTACAAAACTATTTGAAAGCAGGAAAACAAAAAGTCAATGAAAACTCCAATGAAAGCTCAAAATTGGTATTTATAAGGAAAACATCAACAAAAACATCCTGTCTTGCTCAATTTCTCTCCCCCCCCCCTCTCTCTCTCTCTCTCTCTCTCTCTCTGTCTCTCTCTCTCTCTCTCTCTCCACCTCTCTTTTTTTCTCACTCTCTCTCCCTCTCTGTGCGTCTCTTTGTCTGTCCCCCCCTCTCCCCCACCCCCTCTCTCTCACTCTCTCTCTCTCCTCCCACCTCTCTTTCTGTCACACTCTCTCTCCCGCTCTGTCCCTCTCTCTCTCTCTCTCTGTCCCTCTCTCTCTCTCTCTCTGTCCCTCTCTCTCTCTCTGTCCTTCTCTCCCTGCCCCTTCCCCAATCTATCACTCTCTCTCTCTCTGTGTGTCCCTCTCTCTATGTGTCCCTCTCTCTCTGTGTCCCTCTCTCTCTGTGTCCCTCTCTCTCTGTGTCTCTCTCTCTCTGTGTCCCTCTCTCTCTCTCGCTCTGTCTGCCTGTTTCTCTCTTTCACTCTAACTCTATCTCTTTCTAAAAATATCTTTCATAAAAAAATGGAAGAGAGAATAATAATCTCCCCATTAATACCTACTTGCATACAAACATGTATACATATGTGCATATATGTGTGTAGTTAACGGAAATCATTATAATATACATTATTGATCAGTTGTTGTGTTGTTGTTTATCATCATTGCAAGAGAAAAGAATTTTTTAATATAAAAATTAAAAAAAAAAAAAAAAAACAAACGAAGCATTTTTTTAAAAGTAAAGAAACATTTTTTATATGTATGCAAGAAAACTTGACAAGGAAACGTAAAAACGATCACACGCTCAAAAAAAAGAAAAAAAAGTAAAAGCAAAAACATAACATAACATAAAATAATAAACATTAAGTTTCTTTGGCTCATTAATTAATTATATTAAGATTTTAAACTTGTTTTTTAATCGATAATTAGTGTAACGGCAACGCTTTAACTCTTAAACGTTTCTTCTTCTGATAGGGATGCTTTCGACGGTATGTTCGTTTCGTAAAGTTTTCAAATCTCATTTATGTCATATAGCATTAGTATGATATTTTGTATTGTATTGTATTGTATTGTTATTAAAATGTAATAAGAAACTAACGGAAACTCATATGTAAAAAATTTACATAAATGTTAACAAATTTTATTGTGATGTTTTTTCAAAATTTACAAATCTAATGATAGTTAAAAAAAAAAAACAAAAAAAAAAATAAAAAATAAAAACAAAAAAACAAAGAAAATAAAAAAGGAAGCAAAAGAAAACAACAACAACAACAAAAATTATTATTTACATAAAACATTATCACAGTCATGTGCATACATGTGCAAACAAGTGCAAATACACAAGCAAACATGGTAGCATGCAATGGCATACACATGCATGCATGTGTAGGCATATAAAGATACGAGTAAACAAGCACACAAACACGCCAGCAGACAAACACAACATACAATGACGCAAACAAACAAACATAAAAATAATCAAATATGCGAAAGCATACAAACATACATAAGCGCATGTCAAAAAAAAACATGCAATCACACAAACATACAAATATACTTACGGCTTTCGCAACCACACATATATAACCACACAAATATGCCAACACACATGCATACGAGAACATACAAATCTGGAAGCATACAACGTGCTAACCTATAAAAGTACATGCACACACACACACATATATATATACAATTGTGATATTCGAATTTGTCGAAAATCTTTCAATAACAAAATGTTATACGGGGTGGGTATAGTCACAGCAACAAAATGCAGTAACACAACTAAACCATTTTATGTTGCAATAATGCTGGACATTAAAAATGCGTTCAATACCGCCGACTGAAAAAATTCTCCACTATAACTGATTCATTAAAGTGGTGCAGCAGCCACCTATACATATATATATACATATATATATATATATATAGAAAAACATAATGTTGCGGTGCAGGAGTACTTCGAACACATCTTTAAAGCCTACTTCTATGAATTTTCAAACATGATGATGATGATGATGATGATGATGATGATGATGATGATGATGAATAATGATGATGTTCTAAATTTCCCGCTCCCAAAAAGAGTGAAAATGATTGGCTACCCTAATGACATTACCTTGATCATGTAGTTCAAAACCGTCAAACTTAATAACGATCATCATTAACTATGCAAGTACTTGGCTATGAACGAACTGAAATTGAAATAATAATAGGTTGACCTGTAATTTGTCGGACCACTCCACTTGGTAGCCATTAAAAATAAAAAAAAAATAAAAAAACGCACACACACACACACACACACATACACACCCAAACACCTACATCACCAAAAATGTAATATTTTGTTGACTGTTTTTGAAGTAATTGAAACGAAATCGATTTAATTGACCGTAAAAATGGTTTCATTAGATAAATAAATTCGCCAAACCGCTCTTACTTATTACAAAATAAAACAAGCTTCGACTTATTAGCGTATCTGTTTCTAATTAAAATCAAGTTATTAAAATTTGTTTCGCAAATGAGTAAATATTTTCTTTTATTTGTTGCTTTATTAATATTTACTTTACTTTACTTTAATTTCTTTTTTCCAATAATATTGCGTTTATGTCCAAATTAAATTTGATTAAGTAAATAATTATCTAACGATAATGGCATATCATTAGATTGCGTTTGTATTAGGTTGGCGGTAAAGTTGTCTGTCGTCGTATTTTAAATAAAAAACATTTGCTGCGTTCCTCCTCAGTCGAATTTTCTTCTCAATATGCAAAGTGTTTAGATGTGGGTTGTTGTCTAACACGTGGCCAGTATAATGTCACTGTCAACCAAGTGACCAAGTTCAAATCCAAGTCCAAAGTGTCACATACGGTTTTTACAAGCAACCGATGTGTTGCCTTCTTTCTAAACCTCATGCCAAATGCCTGTGCCTTGAATGCATTTTATTTGTTCCGGAACTTTTCGCAAAGTAACTAAGGCACGGTATTGAAGTCCTCTTATATCCAATGAGACATACACTAAATAGGTAATAAGACCTCACTCACATTACGCATTCCAGCTTGCGTTGTGTTGGCCTGATAAGTAAAATAATCTACAGGCGGAACTTTTCTGCTAATCTATTACTGCAAACCTCCCATTAAGTGAATAAAAAATTCATTCGCCGAAAATGTAACTTACTATGTTCGATAGCCATTTTGTTTAACGTGTAACGTATATCTTGATAACCTTAGAGATATGAGAAATTAATCTAAATCGAGCAAAGTAAGAACATTTTAAAGGAGGGAAAAAGCGACCATTAAATATCTTACACCACTTCATTTAGTAGAGTTATTCGCTCGCGTTCACATCATCTTCGTGCAAAAGCATACTTTCCATGAAAGCCCGCGCGTTGGAGAATCCCGTAATCGCCACATGACGTCATCCAAATTTGATAAACTTCATTTACTTCTCAAAAATTTTTCATATTTTTCAGTTCCCATCCTAAAAAATCAGAAAACTTTCTCTCACCTTACAAAAGCTTGCTTCTCATGTTAGGGCCCAAAAAAATAGATCTATGTTGTCCTCTTTGAAAAGTACATTAATGGAACAAAATTGCAATTTTTAAAATGGTTGACTAAGTAATAGTATTTCGTCACTCTGAATTGTTGCGAAAACTTTGGATCGACTGGAGCAATTTTTTGAACCCCTTCTCATAAAACGCAAACTCAAGGTTAAACGATGTAATTTTCAATGCTTCATGAGAGAAATCGCAACATAATAGTAGCTTAAGATAAAAGAATTATTTGTACCAAAATTGGGCCACGTCCACGTATTTTTTTGGATCCTACCCTATATAGGGATTTTCACGAAAATCGATCCTTTATAGAGCAGAATAGTCTAAATTTCAATATGTTATGATGAAAATCGACCCATAATTGCAATTTGATATAAAAGCTAACAGTGCAACATTTTGAATATGTGCTTGAATTTTTGGAACTCTTGGACGCAACCATTCTTACGGAAAGTAAGCCTTTATTTGCAAAGAGGAAAAAACTTTGTTCTGGTAGTGAAACTTTTCTACATATAGTCGAGGGTTCAAAGCATTTATTAGATCAACAAAATGAAAAACCTTTCCCTTTACCAAACGGGGGAATAAACGAACAAACGAACGCGACTAAATGACGTCACAATTTCGCAGTTGTTAAAGTTCTAAAAGGTCAGTTTATCGCTAATAACGAGAGGAGCCACTGACCAATGCATCGAAATTACTACGAAAATATGCTATTGGTTTTGAACGTGAAACGGGAACCTTATGGGAAACTAAATCGGAAGTTTTGCACTTCTCTGAATTGGTAATTCAATGGACCCTAAAGCGTCCTCTTGAAAATATTATGCCATTCCTAAGCTAAGTTTATTTGTCAAAACCAATTGAAATTTTCCCAACGAATGGCCTGCAAAGGTTTTACCCGTCATTGGCGTAGTTCAGGTTGACATTTAAACTCAAATTCAACTGAATTCATATAGAGGAAGATATTAAAGTTTTTCGTAACGAACTAAACTGCACCACTCAACCACCAAGAAATAGGCTAAAGTTCAGTTTACATTCTTATAATCAGAGAGGAAGAGAGCAAGGGGAAAATACATAAGGTGCAGACACAGTCTAGGAAAGGTATCGTCGATCAGTAGGTGTTATGACTGCCCCTTTAGCTACCGATTATATACCAATCGAAATTTAGGTATGATATACCGCACTAGATATCGAACCCGGGTATGCGACTTGCATTTATGACCGGATGCGATAATCTCTCTATCTGTGAGACTAGGCTATGCGGTAGACCAAAGAATTGTAAACCTACAACAGAGGAATCAGTCAATGTTCAACTTGCAGGATTTCTGTGCACAAGTTTAGTCGAACCATCGATCACGGGGTCAGTATACTTAATAAGAAATATTATCAAAGGTTTTGTAGGAGAGTTCGATTCGCATTGTTAAACGTGGCTAGTGGAACTTGCACAAGAATATATTTGTCATAGCTCAACTTCGTTTTCAATAATTGCAGCTTACAATTTTCCAATAATATGCATTTTTCCTGATCAAGAATACATATATATATATATATAACTTATACATTATTTAATGTTCAAAGTTAGTAGAGATGCATGCCTTTGTAGCGCACATAAAAAATTTAAAACGTACTTTCAGTTTACGATTACATTTATGTTATATGAATGAAAATTTCAGTCAGATTGACCATCAAATTGACCATCAGCTCATTTTAAAACAAGTAAGAACATTATAACCGGCCAAGGTCGACTATTAGATACCGTACACCATTTCGCCTAGTAAAGTCATTCATTCATTCATTATCGTGATAGTACACCGAAAATTATACGCCATTTTTATGTAAAGGCATACTTTTCATGAAAGTGCTCATATTGAAGGATGGCCAAAACGATAACTAACATGGTACAAAGAAGATTAAATTACTTCTCAAAGATTTTAATAATTTTCAGTTGGTTCTGTCGTAACCATCTGCAAATTAAACATTGTCGCCCTAGAAGAACTTGCTTTTCATGAGAGGCCCCGTATATCGTAGGACCTACAAACTGAACTTATGTGATCTCCATAGCTTACGATCAATTCTTGTGCTACATTGCTACTATGGACCAATGAGAAAATGACATCTTTTTGCCATACAAACATTGAGTTTTCGTAGGAACGATTATATGAGAGGAGGTTTAAAAAAATTTCCCCAGTCGAACCCTTTTTTTTCGTAGAAAGACTACATCTTATTACATTATGACATTTTGTTGGAAAATCTTAGAAATTGCATATGTTTTTCCATATAACGACTTTTCAAAAGGTCGAAAAAGTGACCCGATCCGAACCATCTGTGTAGCGAATTTCATTAAAATAATTTGCGACCTATAGCTTGAACACAAAAACAGATTGACACCCGTTAGATGGACGGATAGACAGACAAGCTTAGATCGATACAGAATCATTTTCTTTCTAATAATAGATGGGCATACTTAAGCCCTGCTGACTGTGTATATATATATATATGTA
The DNA here is from genome assembly GCA_000688715.1 of Glossina pallidipes. NCBI lineage: Eukaryota > Metazoa > Arthropoda > Insecta > Diptera > Glossinidae > Glossina > Glossina pallidipes. The sequence goes on along the minus strand of KK499802.1, from coordinate 1,374,337 downwards.
CCCTATACCACTTGTGGTACAAATGAAATCGAATAAAACGGGATTATAATGAAAGCTTCCAATGCACTCATCAACTCACCTTATAATAATCAGAGAGTCATTAATATACAAAACACCCTTTCGAAAAAGAACAAATAAACATAAGAGAACCAGAAAAAAACAAAAAAAACGAGATAATCAATCATAAATACGAACAACATACTTGACTATCATTTAATATGAAAATTTTCTCCTTCATTAATTTCACTTATATATAATCGATCATATACTGCTAAGTGTTCCGTTACATAAGAAAGGCTCTGTGCAAGCATTATTCCATCAATTTCATCAACGAAACGATTTGTCTTCAGTGTATGAGTAAAAATTGACGGCGAACATATGTGTTTGCATAAAAATAAAATAACTTTTACTCCTTTACTCTTGTTTGTAACAAGTAATGGATTTTTCTTTAATACATGACCGACTTTTAAAGAATTACTTAATACATCGTAGTTCTTAGTCGATCGCAAATCAATGAATTTTTGTTATCAAATCGAGACGACTGACAAAAGAGAAAATGCTGAGTGTGTAAGGAGAGGAGAACTTGGAGTATGTCCTCTTCAAAACCAAAGACTAACACTGACTAATCGACTGACCGACAGTTTCACAAACACTTTCATACAACGTTTCTTTCTTACTAATTACTTCAATAAATTTTATTTTCGCGTATTTAGTTTTCTTAAAACGCTTAAGCAGACAAAAGCTTATTAATAAAGGGTTCGTTGATTCATTTATGTACTACTTTTACATTACTTGTGATGCAAGTAATGTAAACAAATTTTTGCGGGTGTATACACTACCCAGATGAACTTGAGATAGAACCGTTTTTTATTATACTGATCATTTGAGAATTGATCTAAGCTTGTCTGTCCCTTTGACCTCGGTCCATGTAAACATTTGTTCAAGCCAGAGGTCACCACTTTTGTGATATTTTGATGAAATTTGATAAATAGCAACATGTTTCGGCCCAAGCACGAAAGCTATTGAAAACGATTCCAATTGGACCAGTTTTTCGGCTACCTGTCATACAACGGCTTATTTTGAAAAGTCGTTACTGTACGATGGTATAGCGTATTTACCGATGGGCCGTGGACCGCTTGTTCAAATGCTTTGACACTAATACTCGGCCAAGTCATCTTTACAGCATTTTCATATGAAAACAAATGAACGAGAGAAATGAGAAACTTTTCACCATTTGTTTTTTAAACCGAAGGTGTTTTTGTGCACATAGCGTTTCCGAATTATCTGGTCGCGCCATACAAAAATTTTCTTGAAGCATCACATCAACACACACATCATTTCATATACATTTTACCTTAGTAATCAATAAAACCCGTAAAATAAATTATAAACAGACGAGGACTGAGAGTCGTATTCTTAACAACATCACAAAGATGTCGTGATTTAACAATTTTTCAACGCCCAACTAGGGCTATAAACCTTGATCTAATATCAGCTAACGAGCACAAAAGACTAATAAAATTTCAAATCAAGAGTTGCGAAAAGGAGCATAATGAAGACATTGCTTGCATAAATGAAAAAAGGGAAACAAAATAACAAAAGTTTTTCTCTTTGTCAAATAATTTACTTATCTGCTTATATTTAAGATTATGGTCATTAACCTAATAAAGGAATGAATTATATTTCCTTTTTTTTTTTTTGACAGATCATGACCGAATGCAAGAGTAAGCTTGGAAAGACTCTTTCTTGTTCAATAAGCAAAGCCTCTTAACGCATTTAATAATCATTTGTTTTCCCTTTTGTCGGAATTTCATAATAATAGCTTATTGCGATTACATTCCTATAAAGTCCTGTAAGTAAACGGAATTATAGTTTGATCGACAATCTCAGCCAGGCAATCTGAAGGCAGTCAATTAATAGAGAGAAAGAGAGAGAGAGAGAGATAGAGAGAGAACAATGGTGAGAAGAATAAATCGAAAGAATTGTGCGTTATAAACGACGATATGTAAAAGCAAGTGTACAACAATAAATCACAAGAACAAATGCGAAACACTTTATTATTTAATTTTTTCAAAAAATTTTTTTTTTCCTTTCTTTATTTATTTTTTTTTTTTTGCATTTTCTTTCCTTTTTAAACTTAGTTATTCCTTTTCTGAGGGTGAATTACCGAAAAAACGGATGAAGAGAGAGAGAGAGAGAGATCGTATTCATTGATCGCTTTCTTCACTGAAAGCATTTATACCGGAAACGTGTTTTATGAGAAAGAGAAGTTAATTGATTTTGCTTTGCTTGGAAAGAAAAAATTTCGGTTTAACATTTTACTGGCTTCTAAGCGATGATGATTTACTCACATAAATATTAATGTTGGAAAAAGAAATAGATTTTAAAAACTGATCGCTAATCAACGATCTAAGGTAATCAGAAGAAAAACATAATATAGCGATCAGTCATAATCATGAAAAATTAAAAACAAAAAATAATGCAAAAAATATTGTGTAAAAAAAAAGAGAAGAGAAAAGAAAAACAAAAGAACAACAAGAACAAAAAGCAAGGCTTCCAAAAGCAGAGAAAAAACAGCGAACAAAAAACTTTCGATTTTTGAAAATACAACACTGAATACAAACTGAATTTCACTTATTTCAATAGTTTTTTTTGTTGTCGTTTTTAAATTCTTTCAAATTTATTTCCATTCTTTCCTTTTTTTCTTATCTTATCTTACTAATGTATTTGATAAAGGTCAACACTTACTAGCAATCATTCGAGGAATATAATCCAACGGGTGACTCCGTACAAATTTTCGAAAACTTTCTTCTTTCACTTAAGAACTCAGCAAAATCCGGTAATCAAAATAAAAAGAAATAACTACGCAATTAACTGACAGCAAAGACTTCACGCCCGCGACTCGCTGAACAAAACCAAGCATTGTGATCATTCACGATGAGGAGGGGAAATGCATTAAATAGATCTCGTCGGTGCAGAGGCAGGAATCGCTCAGGATAACTACAATCTGAATATAATGGGAAATCTGAAATCGTTATGTATTTGAACATCATTTAAGAGACTATTTACACCCTTAAGTTTAGATATTGTAAACAAAGAAGAAGAATTCATTGAGAGCCTATATAAAGTTTAAATGGAATGTGAACTGAAATTCTGTGTCTTGCTATACCATGATAAAAGTAATGATGATGAATAATTTGACAAGCAGAGAAACAGGCTTGTAACGTATGGATATATCGATCCTTTGAAGTGTACCTAGGCGAATAGCAAAACCGATCTCATCATATCGATCTGTTTGGCGATTGCGATTATAATTTCAAATCTTTGCCTAACAGAACAAAATTGGTTTTAAATTTCCTCTGCACCCCCTCGTGAGATTATAATGCTTGGGGCAAAAAAAAAAAATTCATCATTTTCCTTCTTTTACATAATTTATGATATTAGAATTAAGGAAGGAATTGAGTTTTAAATTTCTTCTTAACGAAATCGAACTCAGTACCACATGGTTAAACCTGGAATTACGAGTAGCCCTTTGCACAAGGGATGAGCAGTTGAAGCTATAAAAATTTCCCCCTATACTCTATGAAAGATCTTGTAGTGTCTGCAGTGTCTATATGAGAACTCCCTCCCCGCCACCCTCCTAACTTTTTTGGATTAAAATTTTTACAAGGCCAATACAGAACATTCATGTCCTCCATAAAGCACCACATACAGCATTACATACAGAATTATATACAGAATAAATAATGGAAAATATTTTGCTTAACAAATATTTTATTAATTTTTCTCAATGAATGCCTTTTTCAAGTGAAAAAATGATCAAAATACTTGCAAGCATCTAATATACGAATTCTTGACAAGTGTCCCAAATGCGGAATTCACTTAAGAAAGTTCGTTTGCTCGTCTACCCATCTACGTAATATCTGCGGTGAACATTCTGCCATTCGCCAGAATTGAGACATCGACCTCAAATTTTTGAAGAAGCTGCAGCCATTCTTAATCGGTCTAAATCGGCTATAGTGCAATACAAGCCAATGAGAACACCTCTGGTTCCCAGATTTTTCGCTCATTTTTCATAAACTACAGTAGACGCGGGGTAAAGATTTTCACGTGTTATCGACGAAAATGAAAACCTAGCCACGCCCATCCGAAGTTATAGAATAGTAGAATTCTAGTTTTCGTTCGTCGTCGTTTATATCTTTTTTTTTTTTTTTATTCTTTTTTTTTAGGACAAAGGCAGAAGAGAGAAGAGTGCAGTTTTCTTAATTATTGTAATTAAGGCCGTATGTAAAAAGTAACATTTTTCTTTTCATTAATTCTATGTTTTAAATTTTGTACTTTTTTTATTTCCATTTACTTAATTTATTTTGAATAAAATAAACGTAATAATCCACAATATTAATAACAATGGCAACGATTCGTTTTGGTACAGTTATATATATATATATATGAAGCAAAATTGAATGGAATGATCTTACGTTGGTAGCCGGCGCAAAAGCATTTCAACTCTATTCGCTTTCTCTTTTTTTTCTCTTTTAGTGCTTATTTATCCTTCAGTACACACTAAACGAAACGTATTTCCTTACAATTTAATCGACGTTACTTAAATTTCAATCAGATATTTTCATTTCAATTAATAAATTCAAAAAAAATTTAAATCCATAGAAAATAACAAACAAAAAAAAAAAAATAAAACAAAATAAAATCCGACCGCAAACCAACGACATTTAATCACGCCACCTATTGAAAATGCTAGCCAACGGTAAAAAAAAAAAAAAATAATGAAAACAAAAAACTAAAAGCATTGATCATTTACAATGATGTTAAATAAGCTAATCGGGTTGTATTTTTGGGAATAATAAAAACGCACATAGGCATTTGAAAGATTCTAAAAAATAAAAAAAATACAAATAAAAATAAAAAGTAAAAAAACATATAAAAGAGAAAAAAGGTCATAAGTATTTTGCTTTATTTGAAGCATTAAAAGTTTTTTTGTTTTTTTTGTTTTTTAAAGCCTCATCAACTTATCTAAGTTAATTAATGTAAATATGTGTACATTACGTTTGCAATATATGTATATGTAAACATGCAAGAAGAATAAAAAAAAAATAAATAAATAAAAAGAAGGAAAACATACACAAAGTGAAATAAATTTTGTTAATAATTTTTTGTAAACAAGTATTTATGAAATTTTTTTTCATAAATTCGTATATTTATGTACAATTATATTTAAATGAGATTTAAAATTATGCTTTTTTTCATATTAAACCAAATAACAAATATATTGTAAAATTATATAAAAATTATCTAATTTACGAATTAAATGAATACTGATTATTATAGATTTTTATAAAAAAAAATAAAAAAAATTAATTAAAAAGAATAATAACAATAACCAAAAATATATATATAATTCAATTATGATTATTATTATTGTTATTATTTTTTTTATTTATTTATTTTTTTTTTACAAATATTTTTACATTACTTTTTACTCAGTTCATATTTAGGTTTTATCAGGTTTCGTTTTAAATTAAATAATTAAAATGCATTGTTGTTGTTATGTTTTAGGTAATTGAAAACTTTAGTATTAATTGACATTATGGACAAATTTAAAAGCAAAACAAGTTAACATTACATCAGATAAGTAGTTAGTAATTTAAACTAAAAATATTTAAAATATAAATGTCAACAATGAAAACAACATAACATTTAGTTAAGAGCCAGAGATGAAAGTAACAAACATTAAACCGAATTCACAATATACAAAAGAAGAAAGAGAAGAAGAAAAAGAAAAAAAAAAGAACAGAAAAACTTATAAATAACAATTAATTCCACAGATATTTTTTCAAATTAAAACTTGGGCCTCCAACAATGTTTTCTAATCATTAAAACAAAAAAAAAAAAAAAACGAAGCAAAAAAAATCCACAACAAATTTAATAAAAGCTAATACTAATAATATTTTTTTTTTTTTTTTTAAGTTATTACAATAAATAAATCTTCTAAACAAAAATCTTAAAGACAAAAAACATCACTCTAAAATTAACCTTAAATTTAAATCTACTTAAAATAAATTTAAAGCGAACGTAACAATGTATAATTGTTTCACATAAACAAAGGCCACTTTTACTAAAACCAAAGGAGAAAAAGCAAAAATAAATTAAATTAAATTGATGGAGAAATTCTAAAGAAAAATCTATTAAACCTAAAGGAAAATGAATAAACAAAAAAAAAAAAGAAAATAAATTAAAAACTAAATAAATAAACTGAACATGTAACAGAAATAAATTGTTGTGGTAGACACTGAAGATAAAAAAACAAAAAAAATCTAAAAAATACAATAAATGTATTAAAATGAATTGTAATAAATTGCGTTTTACTTACATACACATACACATTAACACCATATCAATTCCAATGCAATAATATCTTAGCAGAAAACCGCGAAGCAACAACAAGCGAGCTTAAGAATTGTGTTCAAATAGAAGTCAGTTCGCGTCTTGAAGAACTTGTGAACTTGTGCCTCTTAACGGATACGGAATGAATGCTACATTACGTTAACAGCATCGAAGAAATAGAACTAAATGACAAGAGCAGCTAACAAATTTTCTCAAAATAAAAAGCACATTACATACATATCTCAGGCACTTTTGCTGTTTCCCTTGTTAGTGACAGCAGTAGCGCTATTAATTAGCAACCATTTGATTGCATGCTTTTTCACTCCCATGTGTGAAGGTATGACAAAAACACGATATAACATACAATAAGAGCAAAATTGAATAAACAGCATTTGCGCAACAGGACTATCATGCCCTACATGAAAACATCTAAAGAGCGCGTAAAAGAGCGAAAATAATTGAAAGGACCACATTGACTAAGCTAAACACTATGAACATGTGTATGCACGTGCATGATTTTTTTTTTTTGCTATGCGAGGCAGCTATCCGTGGCAGCTACGTACTAAACCTACCTCTCGCACGGACACTTCTTCGACCAATCCAACCCCGCGGCAGCAATGCTAGATATTACTACGCGGAGAATGGTTGTTGGATGGATATTGACTTCCACTTCTTCTTCCCTCCACCCACTGCCTCTCTTAGCGGCGCATTACATGCTGCCCCTTTGTCGCAAAACTGTTGACCTTGCTCCAGGCTTTCAGGTTGTCGATGATCCTCCTACATATCTCACGTGGCCCCCATCTACGTCGCCCAAATGCCGTAAATCTCTATCGTGCCACCGCAGTGCGGGCATACTGACGAGTTGCTATGACCGAATCTGTGCAGATAGCTTCGAAAGCAACCATAAGCGATCATATACACGACGTCTTGAGTAGGTCTGTGCATGAGTGTATTCGCGCTATAGCAGAAATACCTGCCTACGGTTGTGCGTGCGTTTCTTGAACTTAGGTTTTCCGTTTTGTTGTGTTTGCGCGTTTACTTTTGTTACTTTGACTTGAGTATTTTTTGTAAACAGTCGCGGTTCGAAATCCAAATTCACACTTTTTTTTTTTTTGTCAATATTGTAAAAAGTAGTTATTTCTGCAAATCTCAATATAACACGTATCGCTTTTAGACATCTTTTCATAGTCGAAACAAAATGTAACTTTCGTTTCTTTTTTAATTTTAAAAATTTAAAAAGAAATTACCACGAAGGCGTTCGATTGAACTGTATATGGTCTAGTGGGTGGGTAGGTCATATCAAGGCTTTGTTATAAACCATTTAGTATTAAAAATGAAAAATGGCGCTCGAGAACGAAGCGATGGCAGTGGTCCCATCCGGGATCGAACCGGAGACCTTCTGCGTGTAAAGCAGACGTGATAACCGCTACACCATGGAACCGGCTGGCTGGGTTTTGTTAAGTTAACATTTAAAACCACTGCATATATATAAATGTATGAAAATTTGAGATGATCATTAATTTTATTATACCCATCAATTTTGAATCATTTTGTCAATCAAAGTAAGCCTATTTTGTCCATATAATCTTCTGCTCAAGCTACAGGTGGCAATATTTAAGATATTTTGATGAAACTTGATACACTGACATACTTTGAACCAAGGACCCTTTTGGTAATTGATCAAAATCAGTTCGCAACGATAAAGAAGTTGCTTAACTTAACACAAACAATTTGATTCTAATGAAGAGATTAAAAAATTCAAGCGTCAAGGGTGGAAGGAAGAAAAGATTCAGTGCAGATCAAACAAATATTGGATAAAATCTCGTTTTCACTTCTAATAAGATATATGTCCGGTAAAAGATACATCGATTCGCTAGTCAAAAATTTGTACCAATACCTTAGTCAATTATTTTATTAAAGCACATACGTATAAGTAAGAAAATCATCTTCGGCTATGGCCGAATCTTCTATATCTTCATATTAAAATAGAATATAAAAATATATTTTGTTGTATTTTAAGAGTAATGGAAAAATGAACATGGTTTTGCTGTTGGATACACAATGGTTCTCACTTTACGTTGCACTTCGAGCGTGTCCTCTGACCGATTTGGCCCATGATCAGTACAAACTTGCGTGTAGCAGCTTGCAATACTTTTGCCGAATTCGAAGCTGATATCTCCGTTTATGCTGTAACGGTCAAATAAATAAACAAACGGAAAAAATGATAAACGGACAGATGGAAGGACGAACGTGCTTAGGTATATTCAGAATTTGAAACAGTATTCAACGGACTTTAAATGTATTGAAGATATAATTTAAGGTACAATAATTAACTTTTGATACACTATAATGTTGGGTAGGCATGGTTAAAAAGCAGCAAGTTGGCGGAAAGTAAGTTAGTTACAATTTCCATTACAATATTCCATTTTCAATTACTTAATTTTTTATTTATACTTTTTGTTTTTGATTTAAACTTTCAAGCAAACTGGTGGAGGGCCGAAGGAAAAAATAGAATTAACTGTCGAAGATAAAAAGATTGCAGAGTTAGCAAATTTGGTAGTAGCAGTGGAGGGAGTTAAAGGCGCAGTGAAATTTAATTTGCTTTTTTGTTTCCACTCCAATTTTTTTGTTAAAATGATTTTTATTGTTTGTTTTTCATTTCCTGCAATATAATTCATGCAATCCGGGAATGAAAAAAAAATGTGTATAAGTGTAAGATGAGCATAAATAAAATAAATCTTAAAATTTAAAAGCGACGATCATCATCTCTTGTTGTGTTTATTTGTTCTCTTCGATTTATTTGTATGTGTACATGCAAAAACATATGATTAATCAATTTTCTTTGTTAATATAAAATGAACTAAGTCAATGGGCCCAATCAAAAAAACTCTGCCAAAATCTTAAAAGAACCAAATTTTCCTTTTGCGCAATTTTCTTTCGCGGCTAACTCAAACTTTTTTGGTCAATAAATTTCGTTTTTCTTTACTAACCATTTTGTTTTAATTTTTTGTCTTAACTCAGCTATTTTCAAGTATGCAATGCGCTTGGCATTTCTTTTGTTCTCAATTTACAGCTGCTCCATTATAAATACGACTTCACACAACTACTACTAATTCAGGGGGAAAAACACGTATGAACAATTTAGCTTTCGCTATTCTTTTTAGCTGTTTCACGAAAACGAAACGCTTGCGAAAGTTAACTTTCAGCTACGTCATTACCTCCTACAACAACCTATGCCAAACGTAAACTATTTTGTTTTCATATAATTTGACTGATATAAGAGGATATATTTAACAGCTGTTGTGCATACAAGATACCGAAAAACCGACAGTCATCAACCAATGCCGAATGCTATGACATTGGCGATTCAAAACCAATCGAAAAACGAAAACATAAGCTGGGTGGTAACACTTCTGCATGAAAATCTACACATGTAGACATATATGATCGTTAGGTGGCTGGAAATCTGCTAGAATGAATATAATTACTGTTCTAATTGCAGAGCCGTTTACTGGCAATTTTTTGTAAGTAAATGGAGATGTATATGGAAAATTTATATAATTATTAAAAATCAGTAGTAGTAGGCCATGTAATTTCTCTAATCGCCGAAACGGGAAATGTACTCTGGCATCTCGAATTTTTCCTAGCGTTTTCTCACACATAATCTTTTACATTTGTAGAAATATGGCAGCGTTTACTTCGTTAACTGATTAACAGGAACTCGTCCATTTTGTTACCGCTCCCAGTGGCATCGACAACGTAAGCTATGTTAACCATCGAGAAAATATGCTATTTTGCTAAATAAAATTTCTTAAATGTGTCTATTGTTACTATTATTATTATTATTATTATTAAAATGCGTTGATCTGTAAAAATATTAATAAATGTTTAACAAGGAAAAACTTGCATTTGGTGGAATGGCACGTGTTACTATTTATTACTCGAGACTTTTATAATGCTTATAAGATTGAGGTTAAATATATATATATATTAAATGTGTGATTGCGTGTTTCCATTATTTTAGGTTCCGTAACTTTTATAACGTTAAAATGTCGGGAGGTTTAGACATTCTATCCCTTAAGGAGGATGATATCACTAAAATGCTTGTGGCTACCACGCATTTGGGTTCAGAAAATGTCAATTTTCAAATGGAACAGTATGTATATAAACGGCGTCCCGATGGCATACATATCATCAATTTAGGCAAGACATGGGAGAAGCTGATGTTGGCCGCCCGTGCTATTGTTGCCATTGAACATGCTCCGGATGTAAGTCATTTTCAATTACTCTCCTTTCTTCTTCATTCTTTTGTGATGAATATAAATTCTTTCGGGTCAGAAATCTTATGAAGAAAACTATTTACTGATTAAATTTATATCATACTTGATAAATTTCGCTTATGAAAAGTGATTATTAATTCCGTATTTATATTTAGGTTTATGTCATTTCTTCGCGTCCGATTGGCCAACGTGCCGTGTTGAAGTTTGCCAAGTACACGGATACAACTCCAATTGCTGGTCGTTTTACACCAGGTGCTTTTACAAACCAAATCCAACCGGCATTCCGGGAACCACGTTTGTTAGTGGTTACAGATCCCATGACTGACCATCAACCGATTATGGAAGCCTCTTATATCAATATACCGGTTATTGCTTTTTGTAACACGGATTCGGCTTTACGCTACATTGACATAGCCATACCTTGTAATAATAAATCCCCTCATTCTATTGGTTTGATGTGGTGGTTATTGGCTCGCGAAGTGCTGCGTTTACGTGGTGCTATATCACGTGCTGTAGAATGGCCAGTTGTAGTCGATTTGTTCTTCTACCGCGATCCTGAAGAAGCCGAAAAAGAAGAGGCCGCCGCTAAAGAACTTATGCCAGCAGCGAAGATTGATGAAGTCGTGGATCATCCAGTAGAAGAACCCACAACCTGGGCTGAAGAGGTGGCCGTCGAGACCGGCGGCGGCGTTGAAGATTGGAATGATGAAAACGTCAAATCTTCTTGGGGCAACGACGGCAGTTTCTAAAATAAGATTAAAAGCAAATTCTTACCAAATATAATTTGACGACAAATTAAAATAAAATTTTACATTTTTTATTTCTACATATCTAAATATCGACTACATTCCTCCTACATAACATTTTAATAAAATAGGAGAAAGATACTTTGGTTTCAAGTCATTTTGGCAAATTCAACCAATCTAATGTCAAGTCCACTAAAAATTTTGCTTGAGAAATGTAACTAATTCACGTATAAATAAAATCTGATAGCTTCAAAATATCGAGACTGTCGATAACATCAGAGTGGGAATAATCGTAATAATATGAAAAAAAAAAGCAATGCTCTTAATATTCAAAATTTCGTCCACCTCGCCTCTGAATGGTCGAGCACTATTTTTGCCGTACAGTAAGACTCGCAAATACTAATTGCATGGATTTCCTGAAAACATACGAGCAACCCATCGTCAGCATGAGAATATTTACTTTTCACCAAATTCCAACCTGATTTAAGCATGTCCGTCCATGTAAAATCTGTTGTAAACATTCTGGCGATCGCAAAAATGAAGTGATCAACTTGAAATTTGTCTAAGACATTGAAAGTTCTTGTACGTAGGTTGATATTGAAAATAGGCCAAACCGATCGGAAGGTATGCCTACAGTACCATGTAAACTGAGGGCGTCTCTGTTTCTCAAAAGGAATAAAAATTGTTTTTTTGCTTAATTACTACAGCAAATAAATCGACAAGTATCTGAACCTATATTCTAGGGGTGACACTATAGTAATTGTACAAAATGGGGAAAGTTGACCAGGCCTACTTAATATTATAGTGAATTAAAATTTAATTTTTTCTTTTTCTATAACTTTAGAACGCGCAGAGGCAAGTCTCAAAAATGCATCTATATGCTCATCTGTATATTATCTGTGATAAACATTCTCCTGCTCGAAAAAAAAAAGATATCGCCTACAAATTTGTAAAAGATGCCCCAAGCAGGTCGAAGGACACGTCTACGCTGTCCCCACGCCTATACAACAAAAGCTGTGAACAGTTTTGTTTTCCATATCTTTTCCTCGTTCCTCGTAGACTACGAGAGATAAACGTTATAAGTTTCCACAGAATTGTTGTACATAAATATCAAAAACCGTCCACGTTGACCCAATGTTACCGAGTATGCACATTTATATTTTTCCTTTTTTTTTCAGTATTTTTTGTAAGGTAACGGTGACGGATTCGTTCGCAACCGAAATTATTTTCTTACTTGTTTTATATAATTTTCTTTTTTTTTTTTACCTTGAGGGTCCGAATAGAAGACAAAGCAGCTCTACGACAATTCGGAATTCTATCCTGATTGAAAATCTTTTGTAGAATCCATGATGTGTACTTTGAAACCTTGTAAATGTAATAATAACAATAGAAAATAGTAGAAAATTAACAGACCTTTAACGACTTGATTCCATATTGTGTTGAAAAACTTAGACAAGATTTGAATTAAATAGGAAACGCCACGGCCTTGCTGGCACATAAGCACTCATTTATCGAAATTCTGATCATCGCAACGAGAGAGCACACAACCAGGGAATGTCTCATGCAGTGAGTGAATTATTCCACGGGATGTATGGCACGTGGCACCGTCTGGTTGAAACTAGACGTCGTTCACATCTTTATCATCGAATTTAAGCAGAAATAACTAGGTTATCGAGCACCAATAGCAAGCATTGCTTGACCAACCCCATTTTCGGAGCAGTATGGTTCAATGATACCATCAACCCAAATTCCTCACCAAACCACGTTGTAAATGCATTTATTTTTCGACAATCACATATGGATTCTCTTAAATCCCAAATGCGGAAGCTTTCGCGTTTAACGAAGTCATCAAGACGGCCATATTTTGTACGTAGTTTGCGAGATGTGGTCGCCAAACTTTTATTATTTTTAAAATATATTTCAACAATAAAAACGCGTTGCTCTCCCGTGTAATACTCCATTTTTACTAACCCTAAACTATCCATTGCATTTTTTTTTAAGTGGTCAATACTTTTCTGCATAAATGGACGCACCTCGAGGGGTATGTATTTTTCTTAAGAACTTCTATGTTGTTAAAAAATTTGAGCTTAAAATTGAAAATGGATCCACTCCTCGCGCAAAAACTCTAATCCAGCGAAACTTGAAAACAAAAATAGCCTTGACGAGCAAAGTGAAATTTTATAATTGGGCCAAAGATAAGTATCTTCTGATCACATACTACCAAAAATTTGATTTTGGTGCAATATTTTCTTGCTTACATTTCTTGAGCACTCTTGTACGAAATGGGCTCGGCAGAGTAAAGCAACATGCGCCTACTTTGGGCCAATAAATTTGTATATGAAATGACTAACCTTTATGTGGATTTATATTCACCATAGAATTATTATTATTAATCACGTGAACATAGTGTACCACGAGCTAGAAGATCTATTGATATGCCCATGCCCCTAGCCCATCAGTCAAACACATGGTGTTTGATTCTGCAGATGGCCTCACATTCACACAGAATATGGTGGAATGTTTTTCTCGTCCCTTAACAGAATCTGCATGAATCGATATCGAACATACTCATGGGTCATTCATTCAGATAGCACCTGAAGGAAATAGGACCCGTGTAGAAGCCGGTGACCAGTTTATGTGCCCTACCGGAAGATTTGATGAATGTTTTAGCCTACCGTTGTCCTCCACACTGCGATACCAGTTTATTAGTATGGCTTCTTGGTACGATGCAGAAAGGTTCACGACCTATCACGGCCACTCAGGTTGCCCTGTTGCCTCGCCATAGAATACTAGTACTAGATTGCATTCCGTTCAAATTATTGACATTAATTTAGTAAATTTTCTACTTAGTATACGATTTTCTTTAAAAAATATTGATTATGTGGCATGTTTTCGGAAAAATTGTCCACGGATCAAAGCATGTTAGTATACCAAATTTCATTAAAATGTCTTCAAACATGCTCAAAATGATTCTAAATCGATTGGTGCAATAAAAAGTGGGTCGCTCTCAAGTTCTCCTGGAGATTGCGTGCATCCGCAAAATAATGAAAGTGGTACAAAGGCACAAAATATCACCACTTTTCGTTAGATCTAATATTGATTTTGAAAAACATCGTTATCTGGAAAATGATCGCTAAGTAGTTCGAACAATTTCACTTCATCTTCGGCTCAGTGTATTAAATTGCATCAAGATATCTAGCATAGATTCAGCATAAAAATACCTGGACGTACATCGGCTGAATAAATAGCGTTTTCGAAGTCGCTTTTTATGATAAATCGCTGGTTTTACGTGTTACATAAAGTCGCACAAAGCCCAGCTGTCCTCGCAGTAAAAACCGATCTAAAATGTAATCAAAATATTTTGTAAATTTTTGTAATCTCATCAATTGGTCTATAAGGATATTTTTTTTGTGCACAAGCCTAAGAAGGCCTGATGAGGTTTTTGCAGCTTCAAATGTTGTGCCGCTTATCGAAGAAATTTCCGTTTCCAGTGTAATTAACATCCGATAAGGAGCTTGCCGAAGCTGTCACTGCCACTATTCGGATAATCTCATCGTTGAGGTGAAAATGCATAGGCATAAAAGCCTTAGCGACTTTCCCGACACAGATGTGACAAACATCAGGGAATTCGTTAGATCATATATAACAGCTTCGGATCCGGGTGACTATGAACAATTGAATTGATATCACAATGGACCGAAGTCCAGCCAAAGTCTTATCATAATTTATTTAAAGCTTTTCGAAATAATGGAAAAAAAATTCATTATAAGCCGTGTTTTTTATTTGCTTTTACTTTTTTTTATTTTTTTTTTATATTTATTTAATAAAACCAATTTTTATTAATGTATAAAAATAATTTATTGAAAATATATTCGTTTCGCATCAATGAATTTTAAATGGTAAAATTTTTCTCTTTAATGATATATTACTTTTACACTAAATATATATATATATATTTATATATATATTTATAAATTCTGTTAACATCTGTAGGCAAATTTGTTGCTCCCATTATACAAAAAACTTACTTTTTAGATTATAATATATGTGCGGACATGTATATAAATGTGATTCTGTTAAGCACAAAAAAAAGACACAAAAAAAAATTTAAGGCATTTTTTCTTCTTTTTTTTTTCTGTATACAATTAATTTTTTCGTACTTTTATTATAATAAAATAATTAATTATAATATCAAGACGAGAAAATGCGCACACATGTGTTAAGCATTGTGTGCTATTTTGTTTTGTTTGTATATATATACATATATATATCTATATTATATATATGTATATATATGCATATATATGTTTATTCAATTTATTTGATAAAATTAATTTTCCTACAGATTTTGTTGGTGACGAGTTTTTTTTTTTTTCAAGTTCACGTTTAAAAAAGTTTATTGTGAGCATAAAGGACGAAGGATTTGCGAATATATGTAAATATGTGTTAACGTTTTTATATACATATATAATCCAAAATTGATTCATTTATTCATTTAATATAATGATAAGTTTATGAAACGTAGTTACGTACTACGATCAAGTGAAAATAACGATATTTTGAAATAACGGCATGCATGTACATTTTAGAAATCATTAAGCCACGATTCGAACGATACGTTAATTAATTGTATGTGGAAAGGCTATAGGGCGCCGCCACGTCCGACCATCCTACAATTATTTGTACTTTGACTTTTCAAAATAAAGCGTTTTGTGGGAAGTGGTCGAAAAAGTGATCCGATCCGAACTAATTTCTAACAGCGTTCGTCCTTGGGCCAAGACATGTCGGTGTACCAAATTTTCGAACAGACAAACTTAAATTCAGAAAGTGACTCGGAATCGATCGGTAAAATAAAAGATAGATCGGTTTATCTTAAAGTCTTGCGGCACATTTGCGCAAACTTAATATACTCTTGTAGTGAATGATGTAGTGATGTAGGGCATGAAAACCATTTTTATTCCCGCTAGAATAAATTGTCAAATATTTATGTCCCATAATAATACCCAGTGTAGATCCCTCAAAGCGTATATACTTTTGATCAATCCGACCTTTAGTCGAATAGCTTCGGCTTCTATCTATTTTCGCGTTTTTGACATTGGCGGAAAATGAAAGCGAAGGTCGAATTGAAAGTTTCTTGGTCTCGTTTTACTTGCAATGGTTTCGATGGATCTTCATCAGATATAAATTCGTAATTGAAACCATAACGAACGGGCGCATTTTCTAACACAATAACCAGTAGGATCGAAGGGATTTTTAAGAATTTGAGTGCTTTTTTCAGAGCGAGAAAAGGTGCATAATTAATATCGCTTTCGATGGTAACACTAATGTGCTACGTTTTCTCAGACCTATCTCCCGGCATTAGTTCGTTAACGGTTAAAATGAATATTTATTGAACTTAGGAGGAGAATGTGTCCGATCAACTCATTGAAGAGAGCATAACAACAAGGCTTCTTTCAAGACTTTCTCATTTATTTGATTTCAAATAATTATTTAACTGAAATTCAAAATGTTTTGTTTTTAGTAATCGATCGTGACGATGGAACCGTCAAGAGCACTTTAGCATTTTTTGTTTTTGCTTGCACGCTAGTAGCTTATGTAGTACGCAGTGTCCGCTGGAAACGCAATGCTATCTTGGGTAACTAAAGAAGATACGGGAAGAGTGTAATCGGAATTTAGAAAGAAGAAATGTACGTACAAAGCAAACGAACGGTTTAACAGAACGTACGAAATCCACTTTCCTATTCTCGAATATGCTAAGGAAATGCATTGGAAGAGTCGTATGCGGGAGGGATGATAAGCAAAATTTAAAGCAATTACTGTTCAGAATTCGTATTATGTGGAGAGCGTGAAATTTGAATATTAAATTGAAATTATTAATTAAAAAAAATTAAACATAATTTAAGCGAAAATTAATTATTTAATTAATAATTAAATTCAATTTTCATTAAGTTTGTGATGGAAATGTGTTTAAAACATTCCCCGTTCTCTTCGTAATACCTCTGCGAAAGTGATTAAGAGATTAAATGAACACAATTTTAAATCTGGAAAAAGTGGACAAAATATTTCAAAGATGAAGAGGTATTTAAGCAAAAAAAAAATAAAAAAATATCTATAAATATTTATTAAGTTTCCTTATAACATTACAAATGACCTAAATACATGGATTAGACGTGAATTCGGGTGAACAGAAAAGGAAAAGAAATTATATTCGTTTTTTTTTTTTTATCAAAATTTTAACTGTCTTTTTTTGTTTTTTTTTTTTGAAGTGACACTCCCTTCGACATTCCCTTTTACCAGCGTACCAGGCATAGATCGTAACTGAAACAAACGAATGAAAGTTACACACGAAAGTTAGTGCACAAGAGTGAAACACAATATAGAATAGAATCGGAGAAAAGTTGCAATTGTTGCGTTGCTGCGAATCACTACCGGGGATGGGGTACGCAAAAAAATGTTCCTGACAATTTGTTATAAACTCGTTGCAGATAGGTAAACCATTGAACATGTTATTCTTTAACATTTAAATGCAAGATGACGACGACGACGACGGTCATGTCAGTGTTTTTCGATTGTCAATGTATTGAAAAGCGAAAGAATAGGAATTTGTTAAGCCATTAATTTATTTCATTTTAATTTTTTTTTTTTGAATTTTAATAACATTTTTAACCGAGCCATGCATAGAAATTGAAATGAGACGAAAATTAATTACAAATTAAAAGAAACAAACAACTCAAGACAACTCAAGACAATTAGCTGTGAGATTTTAGCAAGGACCATAATATGATTTAGACGAGAGTTGACGTTGAGTACGTGGCAGAATCTCTTATACAATATTTCCGTTGTTTTAATTTTTGTATTTAATTACTTTTTGTTTTTTTTTTTCTTAATTAGTACTAAAAGAGAACTTATTTTTTAAAGGGATTTGGTCGGGCTTTAAAGGTGGCAGCTTTTCGTAGTTCTTTTTCGAACGCCTCCTCCCGCTTTTTTCATTGCTGCTCTTCCTGCAATAGAGAAAGAAAAAAAGCAAAAAATGTAATCAAATATAGTTAAGATGATGAACGTAGGCCATTAAAGTACATATATATACATATATATATAAATAACAGGGATTAGGATAGGAAATCATCAACGAGTGAATTAGTGAGTGAGTTCAATATTATTTCGAATCGGCGCCCATAAATCAGACGCTACCATTTTTAATCGTAGGAGATAGCCCCCCGGTACACTTTGGAATCGATATTTGATTTGATTACAAAAACTCATACAGTTTTAAATATTACTCCGCCTGTTGCCTGATTATATAGTATATAAACTACTAAGTATTGGGTGTTTTTTGCCACAATTTTGAAACGATTGTCGAACAAATGCGTGATCTCTCAATAAAAATTGTCTTTTTTGACCTGCTAAGGGGTAAAAACAGCCGATCCAACATTTTTTTTTTGTTGTATTGAATTAAAAGAAGTAAGAAAGTGATATACGGTCATGACCGAATCTTTTATGTTCATCAACGACTAAAAAAAAAAAAGTGAAAGAACTGAATTTTCGTACCCTATAATATGTGTAGTATTTTAAGAGTAGCAAGCAAAAAATATGGCAAACAAAAGGTATTCGCAGTTTTGATTGCATGGGTGTGTGAGCGTTGCAAACGTGTCGTTTGACCGGTTTGACTCATTTTCGAAGTCTTTTTCAAAATTTATAGACAAACGGGCGAACGGATGAGCAGACGGACATACTTCGATGCATTTCGAATTTGAAATTGGCCAAGAATTTATATACTTTATGGAATTTTTAAAGCTTGCTTCTGCGGCTTCTAGGGAACTTCCAATGTTTTTGCCAAATTCCCAGTTGGTAACTTTATTTTTGGACCTCAGACATGGTACCATCGTACTTGTTTTTACTTGGGTACGTAAGCAAGTAAAACTGTCGTTTCTGGCGCTTAGGAAATCCAAGAGAAATAGTCGAAGAAACTCTGCGATCACAACGAGTGACACTTTAGTTCAGCCTTTGGGCTGGCAGTGAACTCGTCGACCATACCTTCTCGAAATGTAATAAATGTATCAATGACTGAGTTTTTGTTACTCGAAATTTACGCCATGGATACGGACAAGGTCCATTTTCAATTGGGCATCGCCCCCTGAAGCACATGGCTCTATTGCATGATGGATGTAAAACAGGGGTGAATAATCTGTGTCATCAACGAGCCAATTTTACATTTTCATATTACGCCAGGAGCCAGGACAAGATCCCTCTCTTATTAATAATGTGACATTTCGTATCAAGTTACTTTCTTTTTAAATCCAAAAACAAAAGAACGCAATCAGATTTCATATTTGACCGCTAGACAGGTGAGCCGGTTATGAAGTCAGGAAGAATTCATTCATCAGCTACGCGCGAACCAATTAAATTATTTGAAATTTTTACGTAGCGGGCCGGCGGTCATCCCTGCCTGATTGCAAATGATGCCTCTTCTTAGAAGATGCTTTATTATTAAATCGATCTTGTTAAGTCTGTAACTGAGCTGTTCCGACTGCATTGTTTTCTTTTCCAATCTATTGAGATTGGATTGCGGAAAGTTTTAAAATGAATTGAAAGGTATATCTGATCTTTCTCGACATCAAGAAGCAGTACAGCAGCAACAACAGTACATAGAAACAGCAGCTGTAGCTGAATCAACTTAAAGTCTTATGTTGATTATATTGGAAAACTCATTTACCAAATTAAAGGCAAAGTCAATAAAAGGAAAAAAAAAAAATAATAATAATAAATAAATAAATAAATAAATATGATAAACAAAAGAAATGCAGATTTTGGAATTTCACCTTTTATCTGTTTTTTCGCATGACTCAACGTAAAGTTTCAAGTTCTCTTTACCAAGCCGTTCGTACAAAAAACAGAAGTTTAAAGTAAACTTCAAAAGTGCATTTTTTTGGTTTTTTTTTTTCTGATTTTTCTAATATAGAAAATACACTGAGAATGGTTTAGTAATGATGTAATTAAATTTATTACAAAAGAATTCCGTGGCGTTGCATTGTAGTGAGTATGAGTATGAGTTTTAAAGCTGTTTTAAAAGCTGTTTTTGAAAATTCAATTATTTGATTTGGAAATGTTTCTTCGAAAGTCGAAAAAGCAAAGATTGTGTGAAGTGATGAATGTGTAGGCAACAAGTTTCTCTACTGCTCCTCTACTTGAAAAAAAATATTTGCCATCAATTAGTTGAATTTGAAGTTAGGATGAATGATGGATGGATGGAGAGGAACTCGTTTAAGATGTGTGAGAGTAATCAACAAAGGAGGTTCATTAGATTCGAAACTTGGAATGGGAAATGAAGGTTGAGAAGGCGCATAAAAAGAGCAGTGCCTGGAAACATTTCAAGTAAACATTTTTCGCAATGCAAATGCGAACTACATTTCAACACACAATATATATTAGTTTCCCCGCTATATAACACCTGTTTGAACTATAACAATAAACCCCAATATGGACCGGATCCGGGAATTCCAATTGCATTTCGAAAAGTTCCACTTTTTCATAATGCAATCAGCATTTTATTAACTTATTACCTTAAGGTTGATAAAACGATAACTGTCCGATCTGATATAAACTTCTCGAATACAATCGAAGCGAACAGAATTGTCCAAAAGAAACAAACAATGGCCAAGTTTCACCCCATGAATTATTCAAATTTCAATCCAATTCATTATATTTGGCTGTCGCGGTGAATATTTTCCTTCGTACGCAGGCCATTACACCGGCACTAGTAGAGAGATTTTTTTAAAAGCTCTTCAAGATCTTATAAAAATCGAAAATTGCTAGAAAGCAATGTTTCGACCCTAACAGGGAGAGTGGTATAGGAACTTTTTCCAAGTTTTTGTAATCTTTCAATCGGACTAATGCGTATTGGTGCATATGTGTATGTGTACGTGCGTTCATATTAATTGACGATAGATATAAAATTTCGCTAAGTAAAACTTTTAAAAGAACAAACGTGAAATGATTTTTAAGGTATTAGCGAAAAGACTGTAAGAAAAGCAAATATTTGGAAAAAGTGATTTACGATTTGGTGAGAAAACATTCATAAAAAAATTAATTCCCAATTCTATAGAAAAAGTGAAAGCGATAATTGTTTTTTTTTTTTTTTAATTTGTTGTTTTGACGAATATTTCTGTTTGTTAGAAAAGCAATTACAAAACAAGTAAAAGCACTATCATGGTACACGGCCGACTATTAAATATCCTACACCACTTCGCTTAATACAGTTATTCTTTACACTTGTTCTCCTTTTTCTCGATCTCTTAAAATAAGGTGTTATTACGTGAGAATTGGTCGAAAAATTAATCCGATCCGAGTCACTTTCAATAGCATTCGTACTTGGGCTAAAACATATCGATTTACTCAGTTTCATTAAAATTATCGCAGAAATTGTGAGCTTTAATTTGAACACAAGAAAAGAAGGCACAGACGGAGAGATAAACGGAAGATAGCCAAACTTAGGTCAACAGACAAAGTGATTCTGAATCGATCAATGCAAGGAAAGGTTGATCCTTCCTTGCGAGCTTTAGTTCGAACACAAGAAAAGAAGCCACAGACGGAGAGAGGGACAGACAAACTTAGATCAACACACAAAGTGATTCTGAATCGATCAATGCAAGGAAAGCTTGATCCTTCCTTGCGAGCTTTAAGTTGAACCCAAAAAAAACAAGCCACAGACGGAGAGACGGATAGACAAATTTAGATCAATTCACAAAGTGATTCTGAATGGATCAGTGCAAGGAAAGGTTGATCCTTCCTTGCGAGCTTTAGCTGAACATAAGAAAACAAGGCACAGACGGAGAGACAAATTTAGATGAATTCACAAAGTGATTCTGCATCGATCAGTGCAAGGGAAGATTGATCCATTTAAAGTCTTTCCGGGTATTGTATATATCTACGCAAATTCAATACACCCTTGTAGGATATAATTAGTAATCCCTTGTAATCGCGATGCATAAGGGGCTTTAAATAATTACATATATTAATAATAAATATAAGCCATAGGTCGGTCAGCATGAACAATGCAACTCACGTGAGTAATTGTTAAATACAATTCGTTCGTACAAACAAGCATACATGTGTTTTTAAACGTAACTGCTAAGAAATAGTATAAGCAAATCTTCGATAGTCACTTGATAGTGTTTTTAATGCTGTTAATGGATATGCAGATATTCGAAAAGTAAATGCATTGCATTGTTTTGATATTTCTTCATGTAACTGTGCACGCAGTTACGCTCTTCCTCACTCGCTCGCTCGCTCGCTCTTTCTCTCTCTCTCTCTCTCTCTCTCTCTCGCTCTCCTTTCAAACAGTTACATTGAATTGCATTAATCATGCAATGGATGGAATTTCAATAAGCATTAATCAGAAATTATTCTCTGGATTTATTTGTTGTGTTTTATGCACGAACGTCACGTTCGCATTAATCTAAATTGCACTTTAGATTGTTTTCATTTTTCTCTTCTCTTACAAACAAATAAATAAATAAATCGTTCATCTTTATCAAACCTATAAAATGAATGATTCATTTTTGGGAGACTTTTTCTTTTCTTTTCTTTTCCTTTTTTTTTTTCTCTCAAACTACTTTTAATAATAGGAAGAGATATAGATATGTGCAATTGTTATATATAAAATAAGGAAGAAACTTTATTCGGGTCTGATCGAATATTTTTATACCCACTAGTTGTTTGTCGTGATGGGAATATATTGCAATAGATTTCTTATTTATTTTGAACAACACGTGATCCCATATTGACTCAACTACATCAGCCTGCTTGAACTTTTACCTGTTGCTAAAATTTGTGACGTTAAGTTGAAACTTGAGAGAGATGTACAAGTTTCTAGTGACGGCTTAAAATGTGGGTTTGATTTGCAAGCAACGCCTACAAGGTCTAAAAGACCAAGAAAAGACCAGATAGACTAGAAAAATCCATTGTTTTCAATAATTTGCAAAGAAACATTTAACAGAGCCCCCTACAATTTGACCGCAAAATTGGTCCCAATTGGCTGGTAATAAATAGTTAAACAGGGCAGGGTCCATCCCATTACCTACTCTAGACCACTTCCTTTGTCACAGTTAGTCATACAACGACTTTTCGAAATATGGCGTTGTATGGGTTGTTGTGGTCAAAAAAGTAGTCCGGTCCGAATCATTGTCAATAGCGTTCGTGCTTATACCAAAGCATATCCATGTACCAAATTTTATCAAAATATCTTAAAAATTGCGGCTTGTAAGCTAAAGATAAATAAACAAGACGGACAGACAAACTTATTCAGAAACTGTTTACGAATCACTCGATATTATGAAGAGCAGGCCTACTTTCTGCATGCTGCATACAACCCCGTAAACTTAATTTACGTTGAACACTAGAATAAATCAGACATCAGACAGACAGAGAGGTAGGTAGGCAATCTTACATCGGTTTAGGAAAGTGATAGTTCTGAAAAGATTGGCATAGCAAACGTTGGAGAGTCTATGCGAAGCCCTATCCCGTGTTGTGTACATCCGCATAACATAACATACCTTTGTACCATAAGCGGTACATGGTATAAAAAGTCTCTAAACTCATTGCGTTATTAAAATGAAACTTTCTTACTAGATTTTCCGCTTCCATAATACGAACTACTAACTATTGTGTTATATGATATGTGATACACCTGCAGCCCGCAAGCTGTTTGCAAGTTATTGTAATAAACTATAAATGATGACACGATTGAAGCATACCGTGCACAAGTACACTAAGGCGGTATATGTTTTATTCTAGCGAATTTATTTTGATTTGATTTGCGGACTTAATATTTCAACGGGTTTTGGAGGCACAATCATGGCTTCAATGCAGGACAGATGGTGAAATTACAAACTTTCAGTTGCGAGAGGAAAGTAATGACGCTCGATTTTAGATAAACCTTTGTTAGCAAGTAACTTAAGCCGATGTATAACGCAAAAGGGGAAATATATTCATTTAAGATCGAAATCTTCATTTCCGTGAATATCTAACACCCATACATGGCTATGCAGTTGGTTAATAACGAGCAGGTTTACATTGTCACACTTCACTGACTATTGGGGGCATGGCCCAGCACGTTCATTTTGCCACTGATGGTCGCGGTAATTCTTTGTACTAAAATTTTAGTTTTGCGCATAAGCTGGAATCGATTGCAGCGGTATATAGACTCCATACACCCCGTGCATGCAGGTGATGGCAAGTTACATCTTTTGCATTTTAAACCGACCGTCAGAGGAATCCCCCCTCAAGATTGAAGTAGCAGCGTCTAAGTCTTACACTGGGGGCACGCGATCCCCAGAGAGCGAAGTGCTCTAATGCTTCGGGGAAGATTGTCGACACTCTTGACCATCGGATTTAAAAAGAATGGCTTGCTTAGATTGTGGCATTTAGGCGGTAAGTTTTCCACCGACTTAAAAGTAGTCCTGCACTAACATTAGCCAACTTTTTTCAGCGTTCTCGCGCGCTCGTCCTAGACCTGCACGTACAACGCATGACACATCATCTGCCTCTAAAAAAATCTTTACGACCATTCCAAATGTTCCCAATTTCGAACTAAATGTACACGAACACTACTCCCTCTTGTGATATCCTCTACTTGCAACCCTTACTGGTCATCATCGTTTCTACATATTTGAAGAACATCATTGGGTATCTGATAATATATAAAGATATGAGTGTAAAAAAAAAAAAAAAATTCTCAATCTTTGTAAGCGTTTTCCAATAACAGTTAACAACAAATACACGCCTCCATTACGGAGGGAAGAACAGATCTTGTACACCACCATAAGTTGGTTGTGAGTCTAAAAATTCATGATTATAGTTTACTATCATAGTAATAGTGATGGCGTGTCTTGGATTGCGGTTTTACTGTCAAAGTATAACATGTTACAGTACATTCACGTATCCATTCATTTGTTATTGTTCGCATTTGCCGCTACTTTATCCATAATTTCACTTGAAATTTATACCTCCTATATATATATATAAATGTATGTATATATATAAATGTATGTATATATATAAATATATGTATATATATAAATATATGTATATATATAAATATATGTATATATATAAATATATGTATATATATAAATATATATATATATATATATATATATATATGCATAACTCATATGGCGATGCGTGATTTTCAAGCTGTTAGTTACATTAATTTGTGTTTTCTTTTCCACATTCATGCATATGAATAGTATTTTGCGCCATTTTCTAAGTGTAAGAGAATATTATTATTGTTGCGACTAAATTGAAAGTTTTATACGTTATGCCAGCAATATTTATTAGACGTTAAATGTTATGGTCATCAACTGTCTATTAAAACTGAGATTCCATTGTGTTTGGAAAACATATCGCTTTTTGTGCCGAGCACTGAAAACTAAAGATATATTCGTTTTGTCATAAAATTTGCAATACCTCCTAGAAGAACATCTTAGAGATCCTATAAACAATTGATTTCAGTTCTGAGTTTACCTAAGTAGGTTTGTCCGCCCGTGTTAGATATCTACGGGAAATATTCTTCCCGCCGCCGAAAATTAATATCCTCTTCGATTTTGATAAAAACATTGAAAGTTCTGGCACTCAAGGAGGTATTAAAAATGGACCAATGGACGGTCGAAGGACACATCTACAGTGCGACATATACCGAGAATACCTTGGTTTTCGAAAGCAAAAGTTTTGGTTTCTTTTCTTTTTGCTTCTTACTCACAAACTACAAAACCACAATAACAATAAGTCTTTTGCCGTCGATTCGATGGATGGTCTTATACGTAAATAGCAAAAAAATCGGGTCACTTTCCTCGAATATTACAAGGTGTCGGTCGGAATTTCCTTTTTTCTTTTTTGTTGCGACCACAATGGAACTTAATTTTCTTACTTATTATATTTACTAATTGGCTGCTTATTTGCATGTAGGCTTATAATAAATAAGGTCGGTCCACACATATATGCAAAAAGAAGAAGAAGAAAAAGAAGGTTTAAAGGTCAATATCCATATTTCCATACAATATTAAATGTGTTTACAGTCTCCATGAGTAGAACGAATAGTCGAAAGTGTTATCATAAGTAGTAAGAAGAAAAACTAAAAACAAGGAAATAATTATATGCGACCTACAAACAGTGAATTTTTCGTTTCGTACCAATCGTTTGCTTGTTTTTGTTGTTCATTAACAAATCAAATGAATAAAAATTCAAAATTCAAGTAAGTGTGAGTCATGTTCTTCGAAAAGATCACGAAAATTGCTAATGAACCAACCGGCTGTGATGCTGTCGATATATTTTCAGGCGTCACAAATAGTACGATAAAGCTAGCATTTCTCTCACATCCTTCAGCGATAACATGGTGTATTAGAGAGGTAGAGGAAAATGTTCTGATATAGTTTGCAAGAAACTTTTGGTACCCGAATATAGTCGAGCTAACAAAACGACTTGCGACATTTAAAAGAAGTTATAAAATTGCAAACCGTAGACCACTTTGTTTAAACTATTAGGTAGTTGGGAAAATTTCTTCCGCAATAAAGAAAGGAATTAACTGTGAATGTTTTCGATGAATTAAGTTCTTCTTCTACAATTTCACCAATCGCTATGTGTCGATTAGCTTCGACCATAGAACCAATTTTGGCGAATGCGTTCCGCAGCATTAGTTGCTTACACAGGAATATATGTCTGATGTGCTCAGTTTGATCTTTCACGTCTTACTTACGTCGCACTACTGTAACGTAACCAATCGCGAAATAAACATAAGCATACATACCGCTAACCCTAAAAAAATTATTTATGTAGGTAACTGTGAAAAATTGTTGTTTTAATCTGACCGCAAGAAATTCCCGGGCTACATAATACTTTTGACCTGTTTATGTCACATAGGATACAAAAATTATATCTTGTTCCTTATGGATACTTTTAATACCGGTTCGAAAAATAGACCTATGTGATGCAAGCCCGGTGCAGCGCCGTTATACGCAATCACTGTTTTAAAGTGGAACGTTATGTAAGAAATGCTCGTGAAAACGTGCTCCATGCATCCAAATTATGTCAGTGCATCTCACCACTATCATTAACATATCTCAAAATTCCGCCCTATACTTCGGGCACAAGAGCACATCGACAGATAAGAATAAAACTATTGTCTATCTCAAGTTCGTTTCGGTGTTGTATACCATCCAATATTAACTTTTATTGTGAAACCTTACCACAACTAAAGGAGGGTATAATAATGGGCATAGACATAAGTAGTTGCATTTGGTACACCCCTGACGTCATGTGAAAATTTAACTTATAGTGCCTCTGGCTTATCGCGGCCAGTTTTTTTTTCTAATTCTTGGTTTAATATCATTAGATATTGTGATGAGCCACCCAGCTGATCTCTGAAAGGAAAGCATTTTCGTATATGTTTAAAGTTTTTGTTGTGGGAAAATTGATGCACTGATTTTTCTGATTTTTCAATTTAAATTGTGACGACAGTAGAAAGCAAATATTTGAGAATAATTACATTTTTTTCTTTTACGCAAAAATTTTGTGCTTGCCAGTTTAATTGTAATAAATGGACGGATAGGCGGACACAACTATTCACGCCTGCGACTGACAAGCATTTCTCTTTGCAATCGTTGAAATACAGAATTAGGAACCTTTCCAAATAGTAACTTTTTGTCTTATTGCGAATAGAACAAAAGAGGATTCTAAAGCAGTTTTATTTACTGGCTGGCGTTATGTTCCCATTAAAGCAAGTGCAAGCAAATTTAATCAAATATGATAAAAAGCAAAAAATGGAGAAAAAATAAATAAAAGCGCAACAACATAATATGATAAGTAATTGCAATCAAAGCACTAATACATGCAAAAATCTTAATGAGCTCAACAATAAATCATAATAAAATTGGAGAAAATACATAATGAAAAATGACAATATTAACCGTGCAAAAAAAAAAAAAAAAAGAAAAAAGAAGATGATTGTTATCTTAATCGTGATCATGACCCTCATGAAATGCATATGATGAATACGTGTACGGCATGTAATTACGTATAAATTGTAAAATCTCTTCATACACAAGTGCTCAATAATTACAAATGTTTTAAAAATTTTAAGAGTAATTGCAAATTTCTGGATGATGTAAACCCGCTGATAAAGCTGATAAAAGCTTAAATGAGTAATAAATGGCCGAATACGGTGTGAACGCATATGAATATACGATAGGTACATATTGGTTCATTTCTTTGAATTTAGAGAATACAAAGCGTATTTGTCCGCTGTGTTTATAGGTAGGGCCTAAGAACTCCTCAAGTTTTCTTCACTTTGCTGCTTCCTTATCTGATCTTCACTTAATTTTTTGCAATTTGCATTTTTTCTTTCGTAAAGCTTACCGTTAAATAAAAATGTATGTTACATGAAATGTCCTTTTTTTTTATTATTGCCTGTTGTTTTTGTTGTTGTTATTCGTTGCTGATAAGGGGATTTTCGTGATATTATTACTACTATTATTGAATATATATAACAATTATCTCCATACTCCACTGGCTGCTGCAGTCTCTCTTTCCTCATTCCCATTCCATTATAATGTTTTAATCATCAGTTGGTAGGTAAGTGACTAGAGTTGTGTGTTGTCGAGGCATTAAAAGATTCTTCAACGTTTAAGTTGGTGGTGTCACCGTAAAATTTCGGTTGATCGTGTTGTTGTTCGGTTCCGGCACTTGTACCCTCATCATCAGAATCATCATCCCCAGAACTGTCATTGCTTAGCTTAAGAGCATTAACGTTGGAGTTCTCATGATTGGGTGATGTTTTGGACGTGTCAACTTTAAGAGCTTTGCTAAGACGTTCATAGCAGGTGCTACAAACACGCACTGGCTTCGAGCTTTGTTGTGGTAAAAGAAATTTTTTAGCCGAACATGGTCCACACACTACCGACCCACAATTACGGCAATGATGGCGACGCACTATCATTGTGAATTGAGTTTTTTTGCAATGCATGCATACGGTAGCCTCGGCATCGGGTACCCAAACGGCAGCATGGTTTTCAACCGGTTTTTTACCAGATTTACGCAATAAATCCTCTACACACTTGTGGATATGGGCCATCCATTCCTGTTTTTCAGTAGCAGTTGCCGCATACACCACAAATGATTTAGTGGTTGTTCGTATAAGCCAACCATTACGATATTGACTGCAATCCTCAATATTTTCCAATGACACCTCTTCCAAAGGCATTATGTGTTGTTTATTGTATTTCTTTTTACCAATAACAATATTACCGTAAACCAAGATGTCGTTAAATAAAAAAAATTGTCTCGATTTCGGACGTTTACGGCACATTTTTGTTAAAACACCCTCACCAACCAAAACACGACCAGATATCGCTAATGGTACACCTGAGCTGCCAAAACAACTCTCAACCAAAGCTATGCGCCTGGTATTCGCCTCCGAATTGACTAAACGATCAACCATTTTTCATAAAATTCTTTCGCACTTTTCTTTATGACACCAATCAAACGTACCCAGCGCTGTTAACCAGGTGTTTGCTTTATGAATAAATTCAAAACGAAAGAAGAAAGTAGGCGTTAGGCAGGATACTTTTTTTTTATTTTTAATGCTGTTCGTTAATTACGTTCAACACTCAATCTCACGTATATGTGTTCACTACTGTGGAACGGAAATGACTGCACTGCAGACGTCTGGTTTATTTCTTTTGTTTTACTTATTGGATTTTTCTTTATTTTGCCTTTGTTTCATTTTTTTGCAACACTTTCTTTAAGTTAAGCAAAAAGTTGCTTATTTTTTCAACTATACGTTCAAATTTTACATGTGTGTATACATATATGCATATATATATATATATATATGTATAGCATATGTGCTTATGTGACTTTCTAGACTTTTATAATACAACCACACGATAAAATTGCAAAAGAAAAAAAAAAATTGTGTATATATATATATCTATACATATAAAAATTATTTATAAATTTTTCTATCAACTGTTTGCAACAAATTGACGTCGTTAAAATAATCACAAAAATTGCAGTGCCTATTCTCTTTCTATACTCTTATTAATACAGAGATGCCAACATTACCAATTTTCTCAAAGTTGTAATAAAAAGTACTATCAAAAATGTTAAAGAGAAAGACAAACAGTAACAACAGATAAATGAATTGCTTTCTGTCCATGTGGTTTTTAATACGGAGCTTATATATGAACGTTTTACCTGGCTTTGGTCTTCCTTAATCTTTTGTTTTAAAGCTTCATTATATTGATTACGCTCCTTCAAGCGGCGTTCCATAGGCAGACTAAACGGACCCTGCTCAGTTGTCGTGTGTTTTTTTTCGAGAATGGACGACTTTACCTTTAACACGGAGGGTGGACGTGATTCAAATTTTGGGGCCTGTCCTTTCTGTTTTGACTCTGCTGGCTGAAATGCATTCATCTCCTCTTCGAAACTAGTTTTTAAAAACTACACGATCATAAATACCTTCTTTTCACTCATTTGTTTCATTGAACGTGAATGTTTAAGAACCTTCGGTGTAATAGGCACAGTTACAGTATGAATGACCATTTGCTTTTCTAATTTCTCGTGATAATAATTAAAATTTGGCATTGGCTTGGAATGAAAAACGCGTTCATTTCGTTCTTTCTCAGCTCGTGAGTGTGATTCAAATTTTGGGACCTGTTGTTTCTGTTTTAACTCTGCTGGCTGAAATGCATTCATCTCCTTTTCGAAACTAGTTTTTAAAAAATACGCGATCATAAATACCTTCTTTTCACTCTTGTGTTTCATTGAACGTGAATGTTTAAGAA
Organism: Glossina pallidipes; assembly: GCA_000688715.1. NCBI lineage: Eukaryota > Metazoa > Arthropoda > Insecta > Diptera > Glossinidae > Glossina > Glossina pallidipes. The sequence goes on along the minus strand of KK499802.1, from coordinate 1,343,074 downwards.
CCTCCGGTGTAACAGGCACCGTTATAGTATGAATGACCATTTTCTTTTCTAATTTCTCGTGATAATAATTAAAATTTGGCATTGGCTTGGAACGAAAAACGCGCTTATTTCGCTCTTCCTCAGCTCGTAACAGTTCGGCCTCTTCCTTTTTCTTTTTGTAATAATCAATCACTTTGTACGCTTTTGGCGTTCGCGGTGTATTTTTAGGAATTGCACCTTTCGACGGCGCAGTTGCCATCTTTTTTTTATCTATCCACATTGGAACTACATTCACATGAGACTCCTTCTTGATTTCCACATTTTCTTCGTTCCCCCTGATTGGTGTATTTGCATCTTGTTCCTTGTGAAATGAATCGTTTAACCTTTTTTTTTCCTTTTCTATTTCAAAAGGGTCAAAAGGTTCAAAAGGTATTCAAAGTTAGCTAAATAAGCTCAGAAGTTCTAACCTACAACTTACCAGACTCTTCGAGATGCAACTTGAGTACATCTTGACTGCTACACAATTTATGTTTTGAACCTATCAAGATATACTTATTTATTAAAATTTTTTTTATCTTCTTTACATAATCCGTACACATACCAAAAAAGTTCTCGGAATGATCTAAATGATGATTGCCAACGTCTATATCATCCCAATCGAAGCTTTTTTCGCACTTTGTATTTATGTTTTCCATGATGCGAATGACAGATACAATTTTCTACGAACGAAACAAAAGCCCAAATTCGCCAATAAAACTTGCGCGGCAGTTGATTTAAAATATTTTATATCAGATTGTAAATATGTAGTTAAAATAATATGTTAAACTGAGTTACAAACACAATTAACATTTGTATGACAGAGAACATAACAGGATGTTTTCGATGCTAATTAATTTGCTCAAAAATGGCGCGATTAAATTTATGAATTTATGTGACCACTTTAAAGTAAATGTTGTCAGTTTTCATTGCGAGAGACAATGTCGTCTAAACGAAAATTCTGTAAAATCAACTTTCTATTAAACCAAAATCCAATTCACTTGGAAAGTAAGAAAGACATTAAAATTTTCCATACGCAATTATCTAAGAGAATTGACAATAAATAAAAATGCATTGTAATGCATTTCCATTGCAGCTGGCCGTAATAATTTACCCAAATCAAACATTCCGTAAAATCCAATAAATAATCTGTGTGGCTGAAGACAGTTCTTTTTATCGAAGCATTATAATTGTTGTGTTAAGTAATTTCATTCCGTTCGGCGTTCGAGACTTTAACATTTTCGAATTCGAGATTTTTTTAAATATATTTTATTTAATTTCATTAATTTTTGAGTGAGACGATATGCTAAAGTTTATCAAGCATATTGTCTTAAAACCTCAACGCAGAGCCCAAAAAAAATTTCAACGAGGATCAAATAATAAACAACAATGAACAACTATTTGTTGTCTTTTCCAAAGGCAGTGAAGAAAGCACCTAAAATATGCAAGATTGTTATCTTCAGAACGAAAAAAAAAGCTTGCTTCAAATTCTACAATGTTAAGAAATTCGGTTATTGCAGGTAAAACGCCAATAGAAAAATATATTGATATTATTGAAATCTTACCCAGTTACATTAACAGGAAGATTAAGCGGAGTTCTGCAATCCATATTGAACCTTTTGACTTATACCGACAATGAGAAATTTTATAGCACTTTAGTTTTTTCATCTGATATGTTCAAGTCAACGCATTTGAGATACTTCGGGATGTTTTTTGTTTTTTTTTGTTTTGTCAACTGCTTTGAGCTGGCGCCTTCGAATTTGACAAAAAGATTTAACGACAACGAAATCGTTCAAAAAACAAGTCCATAGTACAACTTAGATTGAGAGAGACCTGTATTTTTGAAAGCAAAAGAAATTAGGTTTCAGCTAACCATCATAAACTGCAGCAGACGCAACGATAACAGTTTCCGTACATGTTCTATAGATGATCCTGCAATATCTGTGCAAAAAAGGAGAAATTCTTCTACGCCCATAAGAATTATAGAGTACTGAAATTCCATGTTCTTCATGTTATATGTCAGGATAACAGGTGTTTGTATAGCAGATTCTGCCACCAGCGAATATAATCTTTTCATTTGCTTTCATCGAAACTTAGCAAAATGACTTAATTTTTTAGCTGACTCAAAATTATATTATTCCTTGATCAATTTGAATAGTATTTATGTTATATTCGCGCTGCTGTTTTAACAGTTTCTTGATCTGTATTGCCATGTCTTATTAATATTTGCATAATCTTACAGACACGTTTTGTGGAAGCTAAAGAACAGATGAGATGGTAATATTAAATCTGGGATACCTAATTACTTTGTCTTAAGTTTTTGGTTAACTCTAGTAAGTGTTAATATGAACTATTAGATTAATGCTTGATCTACGTTATACATTAGGCACTTTCAGTAAATCGATAGCATCTATTTTTAACCCTGCGACCAAGAATTAATAAATGATAAAGTTCGGGATAAGCGAAAGTATATCAGGTGCATATGCTTTAGACAAGGTTGAATCCGAATTTATTTATAAATATGTACACATTGAGAGAAAATGAATATGTAGAGGCGGCTTGCAAACACCTTGACAACAGAACTAAAAAAAAAAAAAAATAAAAATAGATTACATTTCCCGATACAAGTAGCTAGCCTAGCAGGTCTACTAAATATTATGATAATCGAGGCTTGCAATGATGCATTAAAATAAATTGATACAATTAATGAATACGTATTCGAAGTGTAGGGCTTCGTTGAGTAAGGAAGGAGAACGTATTTTAAGCGCCAAAATGAATAACATACGCACTAACGTATGTTAGGCCTCTTATCATAATTGTGATAAACAACATATGGTTTCTATTTACAAACAATAACCTTGTACTGCTTGTGGCATTTTTTCTCTCTTTCGGCACATGATAACAGATTTGCAACAACAACAACTTTCTCTCTCTCGTGAGAAGAGAGATGCACTCGAGTCCTTCGTATTTAAGGAATTTTTTTTTTCATGTAAAATAGCACAAAAACAGCAGAGCTTAAATTAAGTTCTACTTGTAGGATTTGAATAATTTTTAATAATTTTTTTTAAATTATTAATTTGTGTTTGCATTAATCCTTAATGTAACTTTTCTTTTTTAAGTGTACAGGAAAAAAAATGCAACAACAAAATTCACAATTTTTTCTCAAACAAATTTTACTCCCAGGAACTGACTGTTATTATTCTCAGCATCATTTGCAGGGCCTGCATAAGCAATGTACAGCAAAGTCAATTTTACTCTCAGAATAGAATTTGATAGTCTCAGCAAAGTCAATTTTACTCTCATAATGGTTTTTAGGGCCTACATAAGAAAAGCACATCAAAGTCAATTTTACTCTCAGAATAGAATTTCATAGTCTCAGCAAAGTCAATTTTACTCTCAGAAAAGTAAAAGGGAAATTTCTGACAACAACGAGAGCCAGGCAGATGGTATAGAATGTCCGCTTTGCTCTGTAGAAACAACAACAAAAGCAACATAATAATATTTCATGTGCGTACAATTTCCCTGTAAATGCTAAAAATGCTCAACCGCACTAGCAATATATAATTCATAGATGGATATCTATGTTCTCAGATATATAACATGCACAACATGCTTTGCGAAACCTATGCTTTGCTTAATACGGCTCTCGTTTATATTTCATACGTTTATATTTCTACAAAGTTACATATATCTACAAATGATAAAAAAATTAATAAAAAAAAAAAAAACTAAATTATCTGATAAATAAAACAACCTGTTGGTTCAAAATGAAAATTTAAGAAAAAAAAAATTCTAATGAAATGCATTTAGGTAATGTGTTAATCCGTTAACAATAAATAGTCTCAAGTGTCGGAAAGTACTTCAATTAATTATGTGAAATTAAATATAAACATTAAAAAACATTCTAAATCTCAAAATATTTTATTCTACGCAAATAACGGCAAAACTCTTTCAAAAAAAAAAAAAAAAAGAAAACAAACAAAAATCAAACATTTTGTATTTGTGAATTAATGGCGAAAATTTGTCTTTACTATATTTTGTAAATTATCGCTCGTCAGTCTCATATAATATAAATACAAGCAGAGTGGTTTTAATTACTGAGTAAGTTTAAAAAAAAAAAACCATTGTTAACGTTCATTGAAACAATGAAAAATAGAATATTTTGTAGGTTTTTATTTTTTATTTATTTATTTATTTTTTTTTTTGGACGTTGAGTTAAAATGGACTAAGCCAATAAGATTTGTAGCTTCTATGGCCATATAGGTTTATATAATTGTTAATGAAGGATAAGAAATAAACTCACTGATAACAGTTACAAAAGCAACAGGTTTTCGCAAACGCATATTCAATGCAGTTAATGTTATATAGTAAAAGTGTAGGTGTTTGTTTTCTTTTTTTTTAATGTTTTTTTTTTTCACGCAATGAAGGAAATCTAACTCAAAATGAGTAGATAATAATATTTTCATAAGGAAATTCAGTAAAATGAGTGATTATTTAGCGAAAGGAATTTTAAATCGAAACATATTTTATTTAAATCGTTTGCGTTAAAAGTCTTTTATGAGAGTAAAGGATTAATATAAAGGCGCCATTGCATATAAATAATTAAGAATTGTTTCACCTAATGTTTTATATAAATAAATTCTTCAATGGCTGGAAGGGTTTCCAAATGCTTTCTACCTGAAAGGTAATGCTTTAGATGTAATTCGCTTAATTCGATTAAGTTATGCAACAACAGAATATTGTGATGGTCTGCTGAGTAGTTTTAATTAAAAGACAATTAACATTTTTTTTTTTTTTAATTCATATAAATGTGTTCGTGTGTGTGGGTGTGCATTTTATTTATTTAAGTGTTATGTCATTTGAACAGTAGATAAATGAAATTGAAATAAAACTATTCCAGGAAATGTAAATTGAATTTAAGATAAATTTTCCATTTAAAAATTGTTTTTCTCTTATTTTCTCGAAAATATCAAATCCTGCTAATAATATATTCAACCTTTTGCTTGCTTCTTTTGTTGGTCATAATTTCTCGGAATTCAGTTAACAAAATATTGTATGAATTTTTTTGATTTGCAATAGATTTTCCAACAAGTATTGAGCTTTCCCAATTCGATCAGAATTCATTCATTCAATTCATTTTCATCATATCACAACCTAATTAATGCAAAGCTCAATATTTTTTAAAGCTATTTATAATTATCTATATTGTACGGTCATCATGGATATGTTCTACAACGCGTACGTTTTATAATCGAATTCTACAGTGTGTGCGTGTGTGCATGTGTGTGTGTGTGTGTACCTAATAAATGATGTCTTCCTCTGATAACATTTAGTTATCGCGTAATAACATTTTATGCTAATATTACATAGGTATGTATGTATGCTTTTGGCTTTGTTTGAGCGGAAGTGTCTATATGACGGCCTATTGGTTTATTTATATCGCATTCGTTATCATAGTTACTAAAGTACGTATATGATTATGTGCTATAAGTATGTAAGGATATAAGACATTTATACAAGCTTTATATTAATAGATAACTTTTTATACTCTACACCAATTGCGTACAGGTGTACAGGGTATATTAAGTTAGTTCAATCGTATGTAACACGCAGAAGGAAGAAAGAAATAAACTCATCTTTTATTACACCGATCGATTCAGAATCATAATCTGAATTGATCTAAGCATGTCTGTCCGTGTGATTTCTGCCCAGGTAAACTTGTGTTCAAAGTACAGGTCGCAATTCTTGAGATATTTTGATGAAATTTGGTACAGTGACGTCGTCTGAACTAAGGACAAAGGCTTTTGAAAATGGTTCGGATCGGTCCACTATTTTGGCTACTCAGCATATAACGCTCTGTTCTGAAAAGTCGTTCGTTATACAGAAAAAAATTGCAATCTTCAAAATTTCTTGGCAAATGTGGATAAGTAAAAGCAGTTCACCACTTCCAAATTAGTGTGAAAACTTTGGACTGGCTGAGCCAATTTTTTGCACCTCCTCTAATATATGGAAAACTGCTAACAAAAATGTGTAATTTTCAATGCTTCATGATGAGAGTGAGATCGCAATAGTAGTTTAAGATAAAAAACATTAACTATATCAAATTTGGACTATCTCGGCCTATTTTTGGGATAGGAATTTTCATGAAAATTTTTATTTTCAGGGCAGAAAAATTTAGGTTTTAATATTTTATGATGAAAATTGATCCGTAATAGTAATTTGATATAAAAATTAACTGGCCACAACCATTCTTACTGAAAGTAAGTCTTTATTTGCAAGGAAGACTAATCTTTAATGTATACTTTCATGATAGTACGTTCGTATAAGAACAAGGTATCATTTTTGAGAATTGTGTTAGCCAACGTTGTGTAGGGTACTAAAAAGTCGATCTAGCCTGACTATAATGTCTTCACTTGTTTTATAGCTGCTACAGTATCTACCTTTCCAACGGCTCTTCGGTGCAATCGGAATAATTTCTTCACGGAATTTTTAGTTTAGGGATTTTAAAGGTCCTCATATATAGACAATTACGGCTCAATTGGTGATTAATTAAAAATATAGAGAATTTGTACAAAGCTCATAAGCATTCTTGGTTATAAAAGGAGGTTGTGTACTACACTTGTCACTTGCTTTGAGATGCACTTGAGAAATTACATTAAGCAAATTATTTTCTTGATGAATATAGGATTCGGAATTGATTGTATCGTATCCATCTACTTATTTGCTTGTTGTCTCTTTTTGTTAATAATCACGAGTGAAACTTGAAAAAAGGTGGAGTTTTTTTTTAAAAAACATGTTTACCAAGGAAACGTAGCCATGAAAGCTACGATGGACGGGTTGATCTAAAGAAAAGTACAACTACATTCTATGGTCGTCCAGATGGTAGTGATCGGTCAATTGACACGTTTACTGTTAATGTTGTTTTTTTTAGACATTAGTTTGAACTAATGGGCAATAGATTCGTTTTAAGGCGATTGTAGCTTAAATACTTAATCTTGTGTTTTTAACACGTTCCCGTCCTTGGAAGGAAATGCAATCTGTGCGCACATGTATGTATATTTTTTAAAAATATTTTAATTTTATTTTTACCAACTTTTGTTCAAAATGTAAATATGGGCGGGCACAAGTTTAGCTATTAATAATTCGATTCTTACTTTGCCTGTTATGAGATATCATCTAAACGTGCATAACTGCCAACAATTTCTTATATATATATATATGTACATATATACTGACGTATTCATACTCTTCGTCCTTCATTAAAGCACTTACCGCAACTTGAAGGCTCTTGGTTACTTACTACTGTTTTGTAGTAACCGCAAAACCGTAAAAGAATCATTGGTTGATAGTATTTTTCTCTACAATGTTAGGCTAAGTACACATGTACTTAAAATGTGTAACAATGTAAACATGTACATATGCCTGCGCACGTCATTACAGATGTAGGACATAAAAAATTAATGGATAATAATAAGGATATGTTTTTAGTATTTACAGTCTAGATCTAGAGAGAAGAAATCCTCCAAATTAATATACTTTGTAGCACAAGAGCTTTAAGGTATAAAAACGGTCATTCCACGCGAAAAGGAGTAAATCGCGTAAGGCACGATAAGAGACGTTAACGCGAATGCTTTCTGATTACCTCTCACAAAATGTGGAAGACTACTATGAAAACTGTATGAAAAAAGACGTAGTTTGCAAAAAGAGGAAATGATTTTCATTAGAACACAAAGATGTTTCGATAATGGAAAAATTGAGCAATTTGAGTTCAAAAGTTCAGTCTGTCCCCTACCATCACATTTTACATTCAATGAAAGGGTAATTCGTTAAGAACCGCAGTTGGTTGTCTTCACCACAACGAAAATGAACAAGAGTTTAAACTGAATTTAATCACTCTCTCACACTCCTATAACCTAAAGCAAAAGCGAAAGCAAAACAGTTCTTACAGTCGACAAAAGAGTGGTTAATTAAAATCAATCACTCAAATAATTTCTTCATATGGTCTGATGATTACACGAAAACGTAATGACATACATGTGTAGAAGAAATCTAGTGCGATTTACTCAAGGGTCCGATAAATCATATAGTTTTTAAAGCTCTTACCTTATAACAATTCACATCATCTATAAAAATTTGACAGTGTGCTCTATGGGCGATGCTGTGGTATTTTTACAAAAATGGAAAAAATCGGCCACGCTTGCTCACTTTTATAGTGTGTCATTAAAACGCACAGAGGCGTGCCTCAGAACCTCAATAAAGTATATTCATTCTTGGCCAATTTCAAATTCGCAATGCACTGAAGCATGTCCATCTGTCTGTGTAGTATTTATGGGTAACATTCCCATGATGATATCCCCTCAAAACTTGCAAAAACAAATTTGAAAAAGATCCAAATTTTTCAAAGAGCACACCTACAATACGCGTACACGATTATGTAACGAAAACTGTGAATATATTTCCTTTCCGTATATTGTGCTTGTTACTCATAAACTACATCACAGCACTTACACCGTACATCTTCTACTTTGATTCGGTAAATAGGTCAGAAAAGTAAGAAAATTGTATTTGATCCTGATCCTGATGATCCTGAAACTTTTATACCCATCACCGTTGTCCTAAAGAAGGCAAAAAAGGTAAAAGAATTAAATTTTCATGCTTGGATAAGCTTGGTCAATTTTTTCCCATTTTTGTACTGGTCCTACAGCATCGCTCATAGAGTATGCATTCAAATTTATGTACATTTATTTATCTGCTGTAGTTTGCGAGTAATGATTGAAAAATCATATTTTTATTCCTTTTGAGAAACGGAGGTGTTTTCAGTTTACGCGCTACTGTGGGCGTGTCCTTCGACTGATTTCGTCCATTGTCAATACTTCTTTGACGAATATGAAGTCGATAGCTTCATTTTTGCGGCTAGGAGAATGTTTACAATAGCCGTTACACAGATGGACAGACGGACATTCTTAAATCGATTCAGAATTTGAATACTTTGTGGGGTGTCCGAAGCTTCTTAAAGGAACTTTGGAAACGTTTTTATACAATGAACGTATCCTTCATCCTTCGGTGATGGGTATCACAAGTCGTCCGCGCCCATCCAGTATGTATTCGAGTATGAGAATTTTGCTTCTTTGCTTTCCTTTTTTAAGATCACGATGATGGTTATAAAAGATTCGGTCACGGCCGAATGTAATTTTTTTACCTGTTCATTATTAAATGCACTATACAGTTGATAGAACTCATCCAGCGCGAATGAAAACTTTTTCTATTTTTCCTTTTTAAATGACATGCATGGTCTTTTTTGTTGCTTTCATTAAATTTTCTCTGTCCTTCTATTGTCTTTGTTATCTTATTAATTCTTAAGTAAACTTCCGTTGTTGTTGTTGCGTTTGTTGCTTTAGTAACGAATTAAATCATCCTGAATGGACTAAGGCAAGGTGTTTTTCTCTATAAATTCTACAACTAAAACTGGAAGATGAAAAAGGAAAAAAATAAAAAGAAACGGCATGATGAGAAAGAGGAAGCGGAAATAAACAATTATTTCAATTTTCTGTTTACTGTACAGATTTGAAAAATTTGAAAAAAGAAAATCTTGTGACTCGCAGACGATTCTAAGTCAATTTTGTCATTGCCCCTTGTTCCTCTAGCTCATCCGCTTCCAATAAGTAATACGGTGAAGAAAACTTAGACGAAGCAAGAATGACGTTATATTCAGTCTAGTCTTTAGTTGGGGTCACTTTGCTCGCACAGCATATTGTCTTCCCAATGTGTTTCATCAAAGAAATTAATCGAAATCGATTTCGATTTTCATTATTTATAGATTATCATCTTTTACAGATATTATAGTATATAGATAGATCATAGAGTCAGTTGTGCGACCTTAAAGTATCTATTGGAGAACATGTCACGTACCTCACCTTTTGATTCGCTATATAGGAATATAAGTAGGTTGTGTCACTTAACTATAATAATTTTTATATTCGCGAAATTAGAAGCATAACGCGGACAGATAGACGGAGAGGGCTAAATGAACCCAGATTCCGAGGTTGTTTGTTGGATGTAAGTTCTGCATAATAAATTTGTTCGCAAAAAAAAAAGATTTTTGATAAGAAAATCTATTTGCTAAATATGGCTCGCATCAGTTCATATTTTGGGCTCCCATTTTCCCATTAGGAAAAATGAAAAGGAGCTGGAGAATAATATGAAGATATCGCGCACAAATTTGCAAAAGAATTTGGAATTGATCTAAACTTTTCAAAGGACACGCCTACAACGCCCACATACGACAAAATATTTTATTTTGAAAATAGAAGAAATCGGCTGCGCCCATGCGCTCCATATTATAGAGCATGAAAATTTTGTTCTTTTACTTCTTTTCTCTTTTTTACGATAACGATGATGGGGATAAAAGATTCGATCCCGACCGCATTTAACTTTCTTACGTGTTTTTGTATGAAATTACTATTTTGGGTCAATTGTTTTCATTACATATTAAAACTTAGACTTTTACGCTTTACAAAGGGTCAATTTTCGTGAAAATCCTTATTAGGGTAGCAGCTAAAAAATAGGTCGCGATAATCCAAATATAAGAGAGGTGGTTCAAAAATTGCCCCAGCCAGTTCAAAGTTTTCATACCAATTAAAATGCCGAAATACTACTACTTAGCCAGACTACTTTTGCCGAGAAATTTTGAAAATTGCATTTTTTTTCCATATAACGTCTTTGCAAAATAGGGCATTATATGAGGAGTAGTCGAAAAGTTGGAGTCATCCGTACCATTTTCAATAGTGTTCGTCCTTGTACTGTCGCTGTATCAAATTTCATCAAAATATCTCAAAAATTGTGATCTGTAGCTTGAACAAAAATAGCCTGGACAGACCACAGACTGACAGACAAGCTTGGACCAATTCAGATTATAATTGTGACTCGATCGATATAATAAAAGGTGGGTCTATCTTAAGCCCTTCTGCGTGTTACATATGACCGGACTAATTTAATATACTCTGTACCAGAAGTGGTGTAGGGTAAAACAATGTCTTCGTTACAGGTTTCAAATGAAAGGACCTGGAGAATAGAATTCGACAAGGTGTGTTAGTTATAATTTAATTACGGCGAACGTTTACTACATAACCGATTTCTTGCACAATTAAAATCTTAAGTGGGTCTGGCGTTTACTGGGCTGGGTACGGGAGATTCGACCACCCCTTCTTACTTTCTTTCTTGCTTGTTTTTGTTTATTTAATTTTAGTTTGGTTAAAAAATAAGAGAAAAGTGTATCCCTAACGTGGAATATCGAGGGTTTATTGTTTTTATGTTGCAGAAAATTATTGGCGGGCCATTCAGATCTGTGTGTGATTGTTGTGGGTTTACTGTACAGCAGCATTTGTATGCATTCGCGTATCTCATCATGTCATTGGCAAACAATATCGATTATGATTATTTAATGAAATTTCTGGCTTTGGGTGATACCGGCGTTGGTAAAACAAGTTTTTTATATCAATACACCGATGGAAAATTTCATTCACAATTTATATCAACGGTTGGTATTGATTTCCGCGAGAAACGTGTGGTACGTATTTATTGGATGTTAACTTCCGTTTCAGGAGTTATTTTTCACTCTCTTTCTTTCTCTTTCTCTCTCTCTCTCCCTCTCTCTCTATTTTCTTTCAGAATTACACCTCACGCGGCCGCAACTATCGGATTCATTTGCAATTATGGGATACAGCCGGTCAAGAACGTTTTCGTTCTCTAACTACAGCCTTCTACCGCGATGCTATGGGTTTTCTGCTAATGTTCGATTTAACGAATGAAAGATCATTTCTTGAAATTACTAACTGGTTGGAGCAATTACGTATGCATGCTTATTCGGAAAATCCTGATATTGTGTTGTGCGGTAATAAATGCGATTTAGAAGCAGCTCGCGTCATTAGCATTGAACAAGGGCAGGCGTTAGCTAATCGTTATCAATTGCCGTACATTGAAGCTAGTGCTTGTACCGGCCTAAATGTGAAACAAGCGATTGAATTATTACTAGGTCAAGTAATGGAACGTATGGAAAATTCGATGAATAACCCCGAGCTGGCCCGTTTAATGTTAGGCGGCAGTCACACATCAATAATTGATCGACATTTACGAATGTCAATAAGCGCTGAGGAGGTAAAAAATAATGAAGATTTTATTAAAAACCAATGCAATTGTTGATTGAAACCACAAAGAGAGACAGACAGACAGACAGACAGAGATAGAAAGAGAGAGAGAGAGAGAGAGAGAGAGAGAGAGAGAGAGACTTAAGGATAATTGAAACAATTTTTTTTATATGCCGCATTAAGTATTAGAGTTGAGGAACGGACCGATGTAATATTGTATCGAAGGAAATCCCTTGTCAACCAATAGCACCCCATACGGTCACGTTACTTACGCAAATGTACGCAAAATATAGAATGACTTGGAATAAGCCCAAATTTTCATTTTATTTCAGCATTTTCATGCGTACGTCCGTCTGATGTTCATCTACTTATTTTATTTATTGTATTTATTTCTGCTCTTGACAAGATAACTTTTACAGACACTCTCCATATAACGACTTATTTTGAAAATTTCTTTATATGAACGTAAGTTAGGACACTATAAGGGGGCAATTTCGACCCTCCAGCTAACTTAAACTATTTCGCTTAATATAATTCATGTTCATATTTCCACGTAACAAAATATCAAAAGTCTGACAATATGAACGCTTCTACGGGAGCGCTTATAATAGTCTCAACCAGTTCTAATTGTTATGTCAAATTAATGATTTTTCATCTCAGATCATGCAAAAGATTTTTGCTTATGATCGTCACGTCAATTAGCCGCAAGGAACAATTTCTACATCGATGTCTTAGAGGACCGTAAATAATATATATATCATGAGAAATCAGAAATCATTTATTTTTTTCATTATTACATCAACCACTGAAGGATGAGGGTACACTCATTTTGTTGTTTTCCCATACTGTATGTAACACCCAGAAGAAAGCTTCAGAGATCCTATGTTTGATTAGCGTGAAATCTTAAACTGATTAAGCCATGTCTGTCCGTCTGTTTGGTGTTTGTTGTCGGCACTCTCCTGATCGCAAAAATTAAAACACAAATTCAAATCCGGTAGAAACATTGGAAGTGTTTGCACGCGGGCTGGTATTGAAAAGGGGTCAAACTGGTCCGAGCAGAAGACCGCAGTCGAGCGTAAAGTGAACACAACTCCGTTTTTTTGGGGGGTTTTTTACTCGTTGCTCAGAAATGATAAAAGTTAGAAGACTGAAATTTGCCACACTTACTTTATGAAGCGTGCTAGTTTTTACGTATCGAAATGGAAAAAAATCGGTCGTCTCCGCACAATGTTACAACTGATTAAATTTTATTTATTTATTTTTTTTCACTTTCTTGGGACTTTATACTTATTTATCATAAGGCAAACAAGACAGAATGTTTAACACTATTTTGTACATTCCTCAAATAAAGATATATTATCTGTCCAAAAATGGGTTAATTCTAAAACGAATGCAGTGGACACCGCGATCAATTTTTTGTTTGGCTGAATAATACCAGCGATATGGGTATCAAATAAAAGAATTGGGAGAGTAGAATGCGAAAAGCATAGTGATGGGTATGCTGAGAGATTCAACCCTCGGCCGAGTATAACTTTCTTATTTGCTTTTTTTTAATATTTTCTAAACAATAAAATAAATGATAAAATAAGTGTTCGAGTTCAAATCATAGTTCGTAAGCTTAATAATACTCCAGCTACCAAGATGTAAAGCAAACTAAATACATTACTGCTGGCACTGTTATGCTTCATAATCCATTTTTGATAATATTGGATATCAGAGTAAACACCTATCAAGTAACAAATGTGTTAACAAAAAAAATAAATAAAATATTAAAACATAAAATCTACCTGGAGATAAGGGCTGAGCGCAACCTGTACCCCACGACACTACTCCGACCAAGGTATTGTTACAAATCAGCGGACCACCGGAATCGCCTTGACAAGAATCGGTGCCGCCCGCTAAATGACCAGCACAAATCATACCTTTATACAAAGCATTGCCATAGACCATTGAGCATATGTCTTGCCCTATAATGCTTACATTTGCCGTACGTAAAAGTATTGATAACTCACCCTAACCGAAAAAAGCATAAAATCTTACTCGCATTCTAGCACAAAAGTAATCTAAAGACCTACATGTTCGGTTTTACCCCAACCGGAGATTTGGCAATTAGTTCCATTAAGCATCGTAGAATTTGCTATATCTATAGGTGCAACGGTTAGATGAGTTTTGTTTATTGGTAAACCGGTTTTTAAAAATAGTAAACCAATATCATCACGCATCGTATCCATATTAAAAGTTTTCATATACGCTATGGAGCTAACATCGGAAGCTATGGTACCATTGACACGTCTAAAACGATTTAAGGTACCCAGTACGGCAACGAACTCATGCGGTTTCCGGTAACGCTTCGTTTCGTTACTGCAATAAGTATATAATGAGAGAGAGAGAGAGAGAGAGAGAGAAATATTAATTTCAAATTTCTCTTAATTCATTTTTGTCAGTTAATTATTACTTACTTGTATAAGCAGTGAGCAGCCGTTAAAACTTTATTTGGGCCAATTAGAGAACCACCACATATATGTCCATTGCCGAAGGGAAAATCACGTTGTTTTAATCGTATAGAGACTTGATGTTTAGTTTCTTGTACAGTAGCCGGAATTCCATTGATAATGCGCGGTTTCACACTATCATCAGCCAGTGAAACCTTGATAAATGCGACTGTATGTAAATAAATAAACTTTCGTGATTCATTATAGATAACTTGGCTTGAAGTTTACAATCGATTTCTGGTAAAACGTTAAAAAGTGAACAATATTAATAATGCTGATAAGAGTTGGGAAACAAACAAAAGATATTGAAATATTTCTTGGAATGCTACGTAACAAGTGCATTTTTTTCATATCGGCTAACAAAGAATAGAAGTTAACTATAGTTTTGACTCTGCTTGTAACATAAAACAAAACTTATCCACATTTATATATATATATATATATATATATATATATATATATATATATATCAATGTCGATTGACCCATTGATACTCTCGTCTAATTAACAAACAACTTTGTGATTAATGTAAATATATGCTTTTATGTAATTGCAAAGACATTGAGAACATTAAGTGGTCTAAGAAATATTAAGCCTTTACAAACTCAAAATTCGCATAACCATTCAACACTCGAGAATAGAGCTAACTAAAGATGCATCCATTCTCCGATGCATGTGGTGGTTTAGACTGCATAATATATAATTTTGTAGGATTTACGATTAATCGATAGTGGATCCATGACATCTTTCTAAATAGCCTTTAAAGTCCACATAGACGATTATTTCAATTTGACGGGTGGTGCCTAGACTGTTTAACGCGATGGGATTTCAAATGAAATTTTCATTGATTTATTGTGAAACCGGTTTGTGCTTCTTAATATCGAGTAAACTATAGCTATAGCTATATAGATTATGGACTCAGTGGACATGTGGAGAGTTTATAGCTATCAACATTGAACGAAAACTCTTTGCTGTCGAGTAACATATTCAAATTACGATCGTGTTTACTCGATATACACGAGAAGTGCAAAACCGATCCCTGGCAAAGATTTTGAAAGCATTTTACTTCAATCTGATTCGAATTGTCACTGTGAGCAAAATTCATATTGAAAAGAGGCGAAAGCTATTTTTTTTTTTTGGAGAGCAACCATGGCCACCCATCGACCTTCTCCCGGTATGGTGTTAATGTTGAGCCGATTGAAGCGATTTTCACCGTGAACTTTTTTTGGCTTAACTTTAAAAAATGCCAGGCGCCTGCCTGACACTTGAAACCCGTTTTTTACAATTGCGTCAGCAATGAATGAATCTGGACATTATGAGCGACAACAACTCAGAATCTTATGCCGCTCGAACTCTGAGCACTGCTTCTTGCCGTAAGCATAGGAGTGCAGCTTACATACATAACAGAGAGCGTTGGTGCGTTTAGAGCGAGACAAGTCTGCGATCAATTTCTGATGTATTCTTGGGAAACATGAAAACAATTTGCAATTTTTAATATATTAAAGTTAGCGAGAAGGTCTACCTATTGACAATGCATTCTGATGACGGATATTCCGTTTACGAAGACTTTTATCTTGTATATCTTGAACTTTCAACGATGAACGATAAACTTTTTCTAGCCAGATTTTCATGTTCACCGCTCTTTGTTTCCACATTCGCGATAGATATGGTGAAAGATTTTTCTCTCAACACCTGTTTTCCCCATAGATTGCGAGGATTTCATAAATCGATTACGCAAATGTTTTTTTTAATCAAACGCTAAGCGGATCGGTTGTGACTTAGTTTTTAAAAAACGATAAATTATGCATTCTATTAGACAATGTAAACCAACAACGAATCTATAGCAAATTCATTTACACTCTTGCGTTGCGTTTACGAAACGTTTTTCTAAGTGCGACGTAAAGACGGTAATCTTAGTCGACCTTTTAGTTATCTTCTAAGTTTACCTACTCATTATTAGCACGTGTATAAGCATCATTTTAACGGTACTTAATAATCTCGAGATTTTTAATTCGTAATTAATTCTTGATAGTGGAGCGAGTTATAACTAAAGACAAAGACTTCGTCAAGTTCTTATTTAAATGAAGGTTAATTTTCAACTAATAGAGAATCAATTGAATCGTCAAATCTACGTAAAATTTTATTAAAAAAAAAAAAAAAAATTAATTGCAAGATAGTCAGTCAGTCTTAATATATATTGAATAGGAAAAGAAAGATAAAAGGCGAACAGTACATAAGTACGTTTGATAATATTATCAAAAAGATAATGTAACGTAACTATAACTATAATATGAACGAAATATTTCCAAAGAAAATGTTTAGCTAAAAGAAAAAGAAAAACAGAGAAATTTTTCTTTAAATATTTAAAATTTTTAACTTTATTTGAATATGTATAAAAACTTACACCTAATATATATTTGTATTCGAATTAAACACACACATTTGCATATATTCATATGATTATGAGAAAGCAAAAAAAAAAAGAAAAAAAAGAGAAACATTTTTGAAAAGACGATTGTCGTCAGTACAATGCATTGATCTACAAAATGTTAAGTGATGTATAAATATATGAATTGCCTTTTCATAAGGCACACATGTACTATGTTTTTCTGCATTTTGTAAATAAATTTGTAGAAAATTTGTGATAATAAATGGACGGATTCTTCCAAGCTTTCAAGCGCTGGCAACAATATACTTTTCATTTAAATTACAAACTAATAAAGAAAAAATTCTTCTTAAAAATTAAGTTTGCTCGTAACTAATTTCTTCTTTTATATATAACCAAGACTGCGTGATTGACTATGATGATGATGACGCGAAGGATGATAACCGGGCTCTTGCATTTCCATTTGCATAACTAAATTCTTTTGTTCACCACGCATCTCATAGGCTTCTTTGGATTCGCGACGAAATATTATGGCAGCCAAAGCTAACAACATAAATGTTACTACTGCCAAGGCATACGACCAGCCTAGAACATTAAATTTTGGATACATTAACCAATCGCGACGATAAGCACAACCGCCGAATATCGCAACAGCCAAAAACATAAAGAGAGCTGCAAGTTGAAAAGTTTTTTTTTCTTTTCTTTTTTGTTTTTTTTTTGATAATGAAAATATGCTGGAACTTACATGATAACGCCGTACAGAGAAACGAAATGCGTACCAATAACCATTCGTATTGTAAAACGCCTTTCAATGGCAAACGTATGATGGTTAAAGCTAATATAACCAAAACAATAAAAATAATAATAAAAGCCAAAGTAACAAAGGCTTGTACAGTCATCAACCAACCAGGTAACAACCATTCACGTATGACATAATATTCCTGTAAAGCATTTTGATGAGATTATGAAAAATTAATGAATAATTTGCTTTAAAGATTTACTTACATGACTGAAGATATCATGACAACCAGTAAATTTACGCTGAAATTGATAATTCGGATAAATAAAATCCTTGAAACAATATTGCCACAAGCCCATATTCTTGAAACTGCTACGAGTTTCCTCATACGATTCAATCCAATAGGGGGAACAAAATGCCATCATCAAGAAAAAATAGGCCAAAAATGTTATAATGGCGCCAAATACTACACCGTCTTAGTGGATTAGCAGAAAATAAAAAAGAAATTGAATTCTAAGGTATTTTAAAAGCAAGAAAAAAAAGAAACGATTTCTCGGAATTGGTGCAATACTTAAATAGACATTTGCTTGCTTCCTTTTTCTCTTTTTTTTTTAAATCTCCTTCAATAAATGAATCGCGAAACTAAAGAAAACACATTTTATCAACATAGTATGCAAACATGATATGATTTTTAAGAACAACTTTAGCTTGTCGTTCGGACATAGCCTACAACAACCATTCCCGTTGAGTCGACTCGATTGGCCCAATTATTGCTATGGGCGGATATTCCGAATCTAAATGACTGAGTGTCGCAAGTTTTATGTCTCGAAGGCAGTGCGAAGTCGGTGAAAGCCTTGGTATAGTCTACGATGAGAATACCTATATAAAGTGCACAGGTATTTGAGTAATACAACACTTGCCTTGCTTTGATTAGTGATCGACGTTATCCAATGACGAAATCATCGAAAAAATCAAGATAATAAGCTTGAGAAACAATCGCTTTTGAGTTTACAAAAAACAGAAGAAGCATTTTAAGATGTTAGCATTTACTACATTTTTATCAATACTTTATGGTTATGAAAAGCGTTGGAAGTTACTGCAGTTTTGTTTTTTGTTGTGTCATTTAAATGACCGGAGCGAGGTCACTGAATTGCAGCTACTGTAGTTGTCAAATACCCCGCATCGTGGGTTATTTTTTCCTCTTCAAAACAGAAATGAACACTTCAAGGAATATGGTTCGTATTGAATCACATCATGAAAGATATTGAAAAAAAAAATCAATGATCTCTTGGAGGCGGTCGTAAAAAGTCTTTGGTACTCTTACTAGGCGTTGCTATGTTCAAAGCTAACTATATTGCTTCAAATAAGAGTCCATTTAAAAAATTACATTACAATTTTCCTTTAAACTTTTCGTATAAGCCATCGTCTATTACCCATAGGACTTTCCAAGAGTGCACGTAAAAAAAAAACATTAATATTCAAGTTCAAACAACGCTGAACGATTACTTCTCAACTTAATCTGATGATAATATGGAAAAGTATTTTAATCTAAACCTTATTAGGTGCTTGCAAAAATTTTAATCAGCGATTTCTGCAGGTAAAAATGATAAAGAAATGGGAAATACCAGTGTACGCAACGCTTGGGTTCGACAGTTTTGCTGTTCATCAACTTAAAACAACAGGTTTCCAGTTAATATTATTGATTTATTTCGCGTACGCCGACGCTAATCATGGAGCGCTTAAAATTCTCCTTCTTCAAAATTCATAACTTTTGACGAAATTTGCTGCTGAAGACCACCAAACACGTTCAGAAGCTTACGGTGATGCTGCTCCATCTTAACCCAATTATCAGTTTTGATTTCAATGGTTTAAAATTGGCGACACGAATTGACTGAAAATGCCATTTTTTGGCCACTTGTTGCGAGACTTGTCCAGGATGCACTCTTGCACGTCGAATGGAAAGTTTTGCCATACCCAACGTACTCATCAGACAAAGCGCTTTTGGATTACTACTTGTTCCGATCCGTGGAGCATGGCTTGGCTAACACGGGGGTCCATAAAGTTGAAGTAGAGCGAAAATGAATCGATGGGTGGGTCGCTGCCAAACCAATATAAATTCTTTTCAAGTGACATCGCCATGTTGCCAAAAATACGGTAAAATTTTGTAAAAAATGATGGAAACTATTTTCGTTAATATATATTTGACCGATTTTCCACAATAAATTGTGTTTTTCAAGTGAAAAAATGATCAAAATTGTTGCAAGCACCTAATATTTTCTTAGCCAAATTTAGTTGTTTTAATAATCATAGTGACAGGTAAACATTGCACGGAATCCCCGATACGTATTTCGACGTTGGATAAACTCTCTTCAATGGACAATGAAAGCACGATCACAATCTGAAATGTAAGCTGACCTATGGATAAGAAGAAATTATTAAACGCCTGTAAACAATACTAAGCCAAATAATAAAAGGTGTTGGTCACTAACTTACATATACAGACACACTAATATCAATTTAATACTCACTTGTGGCTCTTGGATAGTCATTCTTTTCCACGCCAGTGTCTGTGGTATCTGTTGAGTGCTGCTTACGGAAATTATGCATGTTTTTCTTTCGTCTTTTTATAATATGTACAGAGTTTGTTATATATTTTATTGCTTTAATAATTTCTTGCAAAAGAATATAAAAAAAAAAACTGAAAATAAATAAAATAATTTACACAACTTCTTTAAGCTTGCACACATACACGCAGCACAAACACACACACACGCACGCACGAATAGACGTAAATAACTTAAATGTCAATATCATATAAACAACACCCCTAGCAGGGTTACCGTCCTCCAGCAATGCCAGTAAGTTAAAGTAATTATTTGAAAAGATTACAACTTTTAAAAGTGTCAGTGCTTGTCAAACTATTCGGAGAATTTTTTCATTCATTTCATTATGATGAGGCTAAAAAGTAAAGTTTGTTTGCTTACTTCCCAAGAAGATCTCGCTAACGTGTTTGATAATAAATCATTGACTTTAGTATTAACGTATAATAGTGCAATTTGGTTAGAACTTGTTAAGAATTTTACCTAAATCACTTTAAATTTTGTTTGTATCTCATAATACGGTTTTTTTTTACGTTAATAGGAAGAACAGGCTTTTGTTTTTTTATTCTTTTATAATAAAAAAAAAAAATGTTAAAACAGAATAATTTACAATTTATTTAAAAGCACAATGTCTAGCGCTTAGTTTCGTTACTTCTTGTTTATTGACTTATTAAAGGAAAATTTCCTTCTTCATCAATTTGATGATGTTGCAAATGTTTCATGTATGCTAAGAAGCAAGTCCAAATTAAACTGCATACACTTATGAAAGGTACACGATTGCGTTCGGGTATAAAATAGAAATTCACTGTAGCCACAATGGGCCAAACAATGCCGCCAATCTATAAAGAAATTTTATTTATAATATGGAGATCTTGAATCAGTTGGGTAAGAAAACTACCTTAAATGTTGGCCAAAATTTTTTCCCTACTTCGGCAGCAGCTTCACCTATTGTTTTCAATTCCAGTAAACTCATAATAAAATAAAAGCATGTCATCGCTGCTGGCGTGTAAGAAATAGTCTCCACAGCCGCTTTTGTAACAGCAGTGCCCAGTGTTGTTTGTGGCCACATTGCTGAAGATACCTTAATCCAACTATATAATGTGGGAGCAACAAAAAATCCACCATATAAACTAAAACGCAATACACGCCACCAATCGTAATTATCTGGAAACAGTAATAAAAAAGTGTTTTCTACTCCGCATGACAAATTAATGTAAAAGAAACATTAAAAACTTACCCCAGGTTTTACCTTCAATTGTTTGTTGTATTAAACTACTGGTGGGCCAGATGCAACTGTAAGAGACCATACCCCTTACTACCGGATATTTAATCATCAAAACTTTTAAATTTTGTACTATTGCGGACATGTTGTTTATCATATCTAAATAGTTAAATAAGTGTTATCTCTCTCTCGCTCTCTCTCAAGCCCTTATAATTATTTTTGTAAATTTTGTAACCAAACATTGACCTTATCATTGGAAGAGGTTAAGCCTGCATCAAAACTAAATATTCGGAAGTGTTTATAATTAACTTATTTACATAATTAATAAAAAAAAAACAGGAAAAGAAAAAGAAGAAGAAGAAGGAACGGTTGTATATGTAAAATGTTTAAATAGATTGCAAACCTACGGTGTAACGGCAGTAAGTGTTGAATCGACAAAATGTTAAGCTATCATCGAGTTGTTTTTAAATGTTTTGTTATTTTAACCATACAATCAATTGCTTTTGGTCATGAGCAAAAGATCGTCAATGGTACTACAGCTTTACCGGGTGAATTTCCATTTATGGTAAGTTAATATTTTTCACTTAAATAAAAATGTTGTCAAAGCTTAATTCTCATATATACATATATATATATATATGTATGTCTATATACATATGCACGTATAAAAGATTTCTTTAAGACGTTCATCAAGCGGTCATCATGTATGTGGCGCTTCCCTCTTAAATCGTGTATGGGTTTTGACGGCTGCCCATTGTGTTGCAAGATCTAAACCGTTTCAACTAAACATACAATACGCGAGCAATATATTAGATGTAAATTCCACGAAAGTTAGCGACGTTTCATATATATATGAACACGAAGGATACAATAGGTCTAATCGGTATATACACGATATAGCTTTATTACGGTTAGCAATGCCGATAAAATTGAAAAAGAACTTTGAAAGTGTT
The DNA here is from genome assembly GCA_000688715.1 of Glossina pallidipes. Lineage (NCBI taxonomy): Eukaryota > Metazoa > Arthropoda > Insecta > Diptera > Glossinidae > Glossina > Glossina pallidipes. The sequence goes on along the minus strand of KK499802.1, from coordinate 1,320,524 downwards.
CGTCTGCCCGCATTAAAAGCTTCGATACCAAATAAAACACCAGCTATTCTAATAGGTTGGGGCTTAAATGCGGTAAGTCGAAGTGCCTTTTATAGGGTTTTCTCATCGAAGCCGCTCCTTACTAAAATTCGTTTTCTGCACCGTTTTCTTGAAATCAAGAAAGTCGATTCTTCCACGACATGAGTCGACGTTGTTGGTCTCAGCTTCATTTGTATGCAACAGGAATATATGAATGCATTAGAGTCCGTCCATCGATTATGCACTCGTTACAGAACCATCAGACCACTTTGCTACCAGTTTGCGATATATTTTGAGAAAGCATCTAAATCTGCATGAGTATAAAATGACTTTGACTTAAGAACTGTACAGTGGAAAAATCATTGAAACGAAAGATCGTAGATTCTCGAACGATTCTCAGCATCTGCTTAGGCCAAGAGGTGGATTTTTTATAACAAAAATTATTTTATTCCCAAGAACTGCATGTTTTAGAAGTTAGCAGACAACATGGTCGACATTCCACATTCCCAGTCCCATTACACACATAAACACATATATGCTTTTGCATTATGTTTTATCGCCAAGATTCTCATTTACAGCCGCATTTACAGGCCTTCCCGTCTTGCACTTTCATGCCGTATTGACACGAGAGTTTTGAATGCTCGGAGAGAAGCAAAGTTTCAATTTCTCTTAAGAAATTCTTAATAGCATCGCTATCAGGACGACCAACAACGAATGTAAGTTCTTACTACACTTGGGTTAATCGAACGCGAATTTTTATGAGAATTTGATTAGTTTGCAAGCGCCTCAATTTGTCAATCGCACGAGCCTCACAAGAACGCGAATAAAAACGGAGCGGTCCTTTGAAAAGACCCTACATAAGCTCTAAATGAATGCGAATTTCCATTTGTTTTTTTTGTTTTTTCGTTTTTAACTTAAAGACTGGCGGTATGATCCAAAAGCATTTGCAAAAAGTCGACTTGGAAATATTCGATGATCAGAATTGCAGCGAACGTCACGATTTGGAAATGCATAATAGCACGATCTGCGCCGGTGTACCGGAAGGTGGAAAAGGTCAGTGTAGCGGTGACTCTGGTGGACCGCTTTTAGTTAACACTACGCAAGTGGGCATTGTTTCGTGGTCGCGCAAACCTTGTACGCATCCGCCTTACCCAGGAGTGTTCACCGAGACGTCACATTACATCGGCTGGATACTGCATACGATTTTAAATCACGAAGAAGCTACAGTAATCGATGAGAATGAAGGTGTGGAGGAAAGCTTAAAAGTAGGAAATTTAATAGTCACCTTGAAAAGGCATCCTTTCAATAAAGGAATAAACGAATAAAGGAAATGCCTGCTGCCCGCTATGTTTAGCAAGATATTATACAGAAGGCTTCTAATGAACGTTTTCGCGAATTCTTCATTAATAATAACTATAATAATTGCTTCTGATTTTAAAAACTATTCAAATACATGGAAACTTGTATTTTTACTTGTTTTTTTCTACAAAAAAATATTTTTAATATCAAATTTTTTCAATTTCACAAAACGTATGTTACGCTGCTTATGCTTTGAGAGAAGATATTCTTCAAAGACATGAAAGAAGTTCTTTCAAGAAAGAAAAATCATGTTTGTCTTGAAAGAAGAATTTATTTAGGGCCACCTAGGATTTGCGATACAAGCTTCCATGGAATCAAAATGGATTGGTATTCACCCTACAACGAGTAATATTTAATACTTATGATCCGTTTAGTGATTCAATCATTCTGTTCGACGATGGACGATCGGCTTAGTCATGATCACCGACTCACTAGATTGTGAACTCAAGAATTCACAAAAATCGCATAATGAAAAGATAATTGAGAAAAAGTCTTTAAATATTGAATACTTGTATATATCAACATGCAGCATTTATCCGCCCCGTGTAGCTGAGTGAGTAAGAATTGCGACTACGAAGTCAGTGTTCGCGAATTCAAATCTCAAGTGCGGTAGCGTTTTCTTTGGTCGTAGCTGTGGCGAGTGCTCTATCGGACACGCACCCATTAGGCCGCGGCCATTACTTCCGTATTTTATTTTTTCTCCTTCCTTTCTGCCTTCTGACGGTCACCATGTTACGCGAATAGGAGACATACCCCGCGTGATTGGTCATAGGAATTTTATTTAAATTAAATTTGGCTTTTCAGTCATTCACCAATTTTTTTGAATTTACGCTAAAATCCTCGCTAGCGTCAAATCACGGTCGCTTCAATTGTTCCGATATGTAGAAAATATATTATATAATGCCTTGGGACAATGAGCAGTAAGCTAATGTGTAAGCCACAAAAGGGCCTCATACTAATAAGACTCGATGATTATAAGAAGAGGAGCGTATAGTGCCACATAAGTGATATAGCAAAGTGAATTCCGCATAGAAAGACGAAGAAGAGAATGATCTTATTTAGTTCAATTTGGTCAAGAGTTTATGGCTGAGATGGATGACTTCCGAATCAAAAGGGTTGATTTACTCATATGATGACGCATGGCTTAAAATCCTGTAAGCAAGACAAAGACTTTTCTTGCTCGCAAACGAGGTTCAATATCGGTTTTCATTGCCTTCGAAGGCAATTAAGATTTTCGCAAACCAGTGACAGGGGAAATTGCGTGGAATGCATGTGTACTTAAAAATAGTTATTGTGCTGCTATTTATGTCAGTGACCATTGCTTAGTTCAATTTTACCCAAAGAGGGAAGGGAGCGGTTTTTCGGGCAAACAAAAAGAATTGGTTGTCTTCGACATGTAATTTCAATAAGGTGAGACAAGTCGCGCCGTACCGTCGGGCAAACGAAACAAATTAATGACAGCGGATTTCGTTAAGGAAGAAGGAATTTAATGAAAAATTGTATTTTTCCGATTTGTTTGAGGATTTTGGATATTTGCCGGCAAACTTCGCTCCAACGTGAGTATAAATTTTTCACAGCTCCCTTAGCTTAAGGTAAAGCAAGAGTTGCCATTATTCATTCACTCATTCGCTCATGCATTCCAGGATCAGTTGGATGCAATTTTATTTCAGGCTATTCGTATAATCGATTCAATGCTTAATATGATTATTATTGTTTTAGGTTTCTATGCGTTATGCCGATAACATGCAGCACATCTGTGCCGGGACAATTATTAATACCATGTGGATATTGACGGCAGCACATTGTTTTAAATTTATAAAAACGCCTCGGGATTTATTAATACAATGTGGCACAAATCTTTTAGTTATGGAGAAATCGAGGCAGTCAATGTTAGCGGGAATATCAGCATTTTATATACACGAAGGCTATAATCCTACCATCGCTATACATGATTTGGCTTTAATGCGATTAAAAGCGAACTTGGTCTTTAGCGACTATATAAGAAGTGTTCAGTTACCGGATGGTCACGAGCAAAATAGTTATGAAAGTAACTTTAGTTGGCTGGGGTTCCAATAAGGTTAGCTTAGGATGGATTTTTCTGCGTCTCCAGACTTGATATCACAAATATATGTTATTTTTTTTTTTTTTTTTTTTTTTTTTTTTTTTTTTTTTTTTTTTTTTTTTTTTTTTTTTTTTTTTTTGTAAATTTTGACTTTATTTCAGACATTTGGGTCTTTGCAGGGGCAATTACAAAAAGTCTCTTTAAATACTGTAGAAAGACAAACCTGTGGCGGGCTGTTAAACTCGATTGTCCATCGTTCAAATTTATGTGCTGGTGATATTCATAAAGGACAATGTTCCGGAGATTCTGGCGGGCCCTTACTATTCGATAATACACAAATTGGTATTGTGTCCTGGAGTCTAAAGCCGTGTGCTTCCAAACCGGCAGTATTTACAAACTTAAGCTATTATAAGCAATGGATTGAAGCAATAGTAGAGAAATAAATATAAAAGAGACAATAATTATAAGTAATGGCCTGGATAGGTCAATGTCTTCGGAAATCGATTTTTTTTTTTTATTATTGTTTTTTTTTTTTTTTATATATTATATGGGGTTTATGTCATTTAAACCGATTTTTTTTTAACCCATGCCAGAAAGGCAGTCCAACATACGCTGCAAAAGCCAATAAATAATAGACGAGTCCGTTCAGGCAGCACTGAATAGCTGAAAAGTTGTAACAGGGGCCAAACGCAGGAAGCTATCTAAAGTTGTAATTTTTTGCTTATTATATATATTTCTAAAATAGAATTTTGATAAGATATCGATGCTTCGAACATTTGAACTGACCTTAAATGTGGGTAAAAATTTTTCATTAGCTTCTTTCCGAGCGTTTTGAAATGTTTTGCCCTCTAAGAGAGCCATACCTAAGAAAAAGGTATAGGAAGAAATGGGACTGAGCGACACTTGCTCTACGAGAGTCTGTTAGAAAATGAATAATACTTTAAGCCCTTTTCGTTTTACAATAAAAAATGCCATTAACCATTAATTTGTTTACCTTCGCTAGGCCCGATTTGAAATTAGTATGTGGCCACATGGCCGAGGTTAGTTTAATCCAACCGTGCAGTAATGGAGCAACGTAAAATGCCCCAAATATACTAAATCTCATCATGGTTGCGTAATCGTAGTGTTCTTTATTAAAATGCGATGAAATGAGAAGAGGAGAGAAACAAATGATCAATACTTTCGGATATTGTATGCGTGATACTTACTACAATTTTTGTCGTCAATATTTTGATGCAGAAAACTTCCCATTGGATATAGGACCGCGTATGTTAAGCAATCGCCTAGAAGAGGACGTTCTAGATATATACGTTTGAACGTCCTTAATAAGTTTTTCGTAAAACACATGTTCATCTTCATTTTTTCGAAGAAAAATTGTGAAGAAAACTTTTTCACAACACAATCTTGAGGCAATTTCTACGCAGGTTTACGTAGGCTGCAGTGTATGCCTGAGCTGCATGGATATCATTTCTGGCATCGGAACCAACATTATAATTTACAAATAATTTTTGCCTAATTATTCATTTCTTTATATAAATTTTTATTTTTTTATAATTTACTTGTAAATTTTTCTCATAATTGTTTTTTCAAATTTTTGAAAAGTTTTCAATTCTCAAACACTGAAAATTTGTTAATATTTCGATAATTTTAACGAATTAAAAAAAAGAAGAAAGACATGAAAAAAGTGAAAATTTCATATTTGAAAAGACGTAAGCAAACTTGAGTGGAGTAAATTGAATACAAATTTGAAAGGTTTTTCTTTTACAATGATAAGCTAAGCTCTAGGGCTTTGAGATGTCAGCCTTTATTTCTCAGATACATTCGCGTCAATTTATCTAACGATAGATTTTGAATGTCCATAATTAAGTATATTAACGGGATTTGCTTTACGGGTCTACAAAATACTTTTTGGGATCTTAGGTTTTTATACCCTATGCCAATTGCGGTACAAGGATGTATTAAGCTTACAAGGAATGTACGCAACATTCAGAGAGGCTTGATGTCATCAATTTCGGAATTGATTTAAAATTGTCTGTCCGTCTTGTAAATTTGTATATAATTAAATTTGGTATATGGGCGTGTTTTGGTTCAAGAGCGAACGCCATTAAAAATAGTTTGGATCGGATCACTTTCGCGACTATTTCTCATATAACGTCATATAACGTATACATAACTGTATTAAGCGAAGTGATGTAGGGTGGTCAGTCCACTATAATGTTTAATTTGATTCTTTCTTTTTTTTTTTGTAATTGTGATTGGATTAATAAATACATAGCCACTTGGCAACATTTGTGAATTACCTAAAATCACTCATAACTTTCGCGAAGACTACTTCTACACATCTTGATGCTTAAAATCGTTATTTGTTGCCTTCAATTTCGTACATTTCCGGCAACGTTTTATTGTATTTTGAATAATTCGAACCTGCTTAGTGTATTCTTCCACAGTCGAATAATAGAGATCCTCTTCGAGACGAAAATGTTCCGAATGAAATTTGCAAACTGTCTGTGGCAGGCGCAAATATTTACAATTTCACTTGCCAATGTCTCACATAAGTCAATCAATGATATTAAATGGAAAACTGTTGTTTTAGGTAGAGGAAGGCCAAAATCGTCGAATTCACGCGTTATGTACTCCGGTGTTTCCCATTTCTTTATCATTTTTACCTGCAGAAATCGCTGATCAAAATTTTTGCAAACACCTAATAGAACTCGCACCTAATAGAACTGGTTTTTTAGTTCGCTTTCATGGAAAATTGTTTTTGCACTGTGAATGCTCGTAGAGTTCTCACAGTTCAAGTGTGGTTTCCTTTTCGTTATTGTGAATTGTGAGTTATTGCGTTTAATTATTCATTCACGAGTCCAAAAATCTGACCGAGTCACAGTTACATTTGAAATTGTAGTTTATCTTCTTCTTCATTATTTCCCGCGAGGTGTAGTTTTTATGTAGAAACAACGTTTTACTAATATTTAGAATCGTTTGTATAAACATAGCTTTATTCAATGATAGCAATAAAAAGCTTTTTTTTTTTTTTTTGAAGTTCATTTGCGTTTTACGTCAGACATTATAACTGTCGTTGCGTTATTTTAATAAGAAACGCGATGAAGAAAAGGTGCCATTACTTTTACAATGCTTAGCACGTAAATAAAGTAGAGCTTTTTATACCCTACACCACTTGTGGTACTGGATATATTAAGTTCATGCGGACGTATGTAACACGCCGAAAGGCTTAAGATACACCCACCTTTTATTACACCGATTGATTCAGAATCACAATCTGAATTGATCTAAGTCTGTCTGTTCGTCTGACGTCTGTTCATGTAAATCTGTGTTTAAGCCATAGGTCGCAATTTTTGGGATATTTTGATGACACTTGGTAGAGTGACGTGTTTTGACTCAAGGACGAAAGCCTTGGTTCGGATCGGTCCACTTTTTTTACCACTCCTGGGAAAATATTGAAATTTTCAATATTTCTCAGCAAAAGTGACTACCAGTAGTAGTATTTGGGTATATACATTTGTATGAAAACTTTGGACCGGCTGGTCCAATTTTTAAACCCCCCCTCACATAATGAAAACTCAAGTTCATGCGACAAAAAAACTCCTCTGAGGTAAACTGAAGTTATTTTTATCGTCAATTTAATATTCTTTCCTTGGCAAATTTCTTTGAAAAATTATTTTACCTATAAGGAGGATTTTCTGCATTCCGCAAAAATTCCTCAAGCCATTCGATTGGTCACTGTATAAGTAATGACGGATCTGTTCAGCTGTTGAATACCAACTGGAATAGGTCAACATTTTGAATTTACTACAATCAGCATAGATATGATCAGTGATGAGATTTCGCAAATCTCTTCATACCTTTCTATGTGGGCATATGAAGGCCATAATAAATACGATAATAAAATAAAATAAAGACAAGCACATACCTAACTTTCGACTGAATATATATAGCACTTCTCGTGTTGGATATGGATCTGTAAGTGGCAAAGCAACTAATACTTGCAGTTATTACATTTTTTTGCATGGACTTATGTACAGACTCAAAATTGTTGTGTTATCACAGGTGAGAATTGGCTCTTAAGGTCAGTAGGGTTGAAAAAAAAATTATTCGTTTTTTGTAATTTTCTTGACACACACTGGTTATTTTTATACCTATCTCAACTATTTCTGCACCAGGCTTGTGGACATAAAATAGGAAAAAAAATGTGTATTGAAGTCTTAGCCTTTTATGTCAACTCTTGCAACGTTATCGAGCATTCCAACAGCGAGTGACAAGACCATATCTTTTCATTTGCTGTTCAAACGGGTAGACAGTTCATCATTTTTATTTATAGTTCAGAGTCTGCGAGTGAAATTTCAGTGTACTTATTATAGATCAGCCGGTCGCTGCAGCAGACAGACATACCATGGGTTTACGCGTAAGACCTCAATGACTGATTCTTTGCTATGCCAAAGAAAGTGAAAATCTCTGCTTAGCTGGGCAGAGAGCGAAACGAAGTGTCCTTTCAACTATGAGCCCCAACGTGATTCAGCTGATCGCCAATAAGAACGGATAGAGTATTAGATTACAAGTGTTAAATAATCTCTGACTTTATGACAGCAGCACTCACAAGCACTCGGCAAGTCAATCAAGTTGTAGTTCTCGGATGGAATGATTGTTAGCACAGTGTGTTCTGTAACGAGAATGTATTGAGTATTCGAAAGTGCCATGATGGACGATGAATGTTAGTGGAGACCTAGACAGACAATGGAAATTGTCTTTATACGGATTGAATTCGTTTACAGTAAAGATCCCAGATAATAGAATCGGAATCGGAGAATCGAGTAATACAAGGATCGTAAAACTTTTTTGCCCTCATCATATTTTTTAATATTAAGATTTTATGCAAATTGTTTCTCTTGTTGTTTAGATATGTGGTAGGTGGTAAACTTATGTTAATATAAAACTCATTTGGGCCTTTGAAATGCATCCTTTCAGTTTTATTATTATATTATTGTCATTATTTCATTATCAATCATTCATTATATACACAAAATCGTTTTCTATAAAATATAAAAATCCTATACAATTTTTCATTATACTTTAAAATTTTCAAATATGACGAGGTAATGTATTCACTTGTACTGTATATTGCTTTCAAGATGATCAACAGAGTTTTGTAGGTCCGTGCGTTTCATAAAAGCTAAGAACGTGGTCCATATTATACTACAAATGCTAACAAATACTATACGATTTTTTTCAGGTATCATCGAAAAATTTATAGTTTGTATTATTGGCCATATGCACATGGCCACCTGAAATTTGACATATTGAAGAAAATAAATTGAAATTGAAATCGAAATCGAAATTTACTTATTTACTTACCTCAAAAGTGGGCCAAAATTTTTGCTTGGTTTCTTCGATGGCTTCTTTAAATGTTTTACCTTCCAATAGTGACATGCCTATGAAGAAGCTGGCACAGGCAAAAGGACCATAAGATATTTGCTCTACGGCAGCCTAAAATTTGTAATAAATTTTTTTTTTTTTTTTGCATTGTTTCGGAACATTTTTATTTTGTTTTGTTTTGTTTTGTTTGTAATCACCTTCTTTAGACCTACTCGTAGTGTCATTTGCGGCCACATTGCTGTTGATAATTTCACCCAACCATATAACGTAGGAGCTACATATAGCGAACCGAATACACTGAATCTTAGCATACGCCAATAATCGTAGTTTTCTTAACGTGGAGCAAAAAAGACAAGTTTTTAATTTTATTTAGGGAGCCTTTCATAATAACATTCGGTACTTACTGAAATTTTTGCCATCCAAACTTTGTTGTATTAAACTACCGGTAGGCCATAACACTGCATAAGTTATGGAACCTCTTAACAACGGATGAGTCGTAGTAAACAAACGCCAATGATTTTTTATAAAAGTTAACATATTTTTACTAATAACTTAAAGTAACAAATGCCGAAAATCAATTTGAAAACTTGCGGAGAACACACTCTAAAGAAAAAGTACCGGGTTCATCTTATTAATTAAAATAATTGTATTCATAATTTTTGGTTAATTTAAATATACTGCATAGAGGAAGTATTCATCCAGTTTTGAGCAATCTGTTCATCTCAACCGAGGTGAAATGTCTCCTATTCAGAAGAAATTTATATCTATCTTTATCCGAAGGATCACCGAAGGATGGGGGGTACATTCCTTTTAACAAAACGATTGCAACGCCCAGAAGGAAGCTTCAGGACCGCTTGATCGAATTCTTAATAGGTTTAAGCACGCCCGTCTGTCCGTCCACCCGTCTGGGTAATGCCCGTTGTCAGCATTACTTGGCCGCGAAATTGAAGTCATCGACTTTAAATTTGGCAAAAACATTGGAAGTTCTTGTACACAGGCTAGTGTTGAAAATGGACCAAATTAGCTGCAGGACACGCTTACAGTGTCACGTTAACTGAGAACACCTCTGTTTTTCAAAAGGCATAGAAAGTGAGCTTTTTCGCTCATTACTCACAAACAGCAGCAGATAAATGCACAACAATTTGAACGTGTATTCTATGGGTGATGGGTCTACTAGTTGTATAAAAATGGCAAAAATTTACCACGCCCACTCTGTATTATAAAGCGCTCAAATTTAATTTTTTTTTCAAGACCATTATATTGCGCAGAAGGAAGATGCAAAAACCCCGTAAAGTCGGTATAAATGCACCTAATTATGTTCGTCTGTCCAATGCAGCTCTGCAGTTATTTGGCTATTTTGTTGCAATCACATGTCGGACACACACAGCTCATTCAGTTTATACTACAAATATTTTACAAGGAGCTGCTATTTCAAAAGGTTGCAGCAAACCCATACTGACCACCGACTCGGGCTGGCTTTTAGTTACAAATAATTACAGAGAGTGGTCGCGAGGGCGAAAGGGAAAGCACGCTTTTACGTATATCCGACTTGAAAGTATAACGATATAGAACGGCAAGATAAACTGCTACGGCTAGATTGTTCTAAGGGCGGGCAGCGCGATTAGACTACGAACTGCCACGATAGTGCGACAAGTGGGTGAGAGTAGTGGGAAAATTGTCTAACTTGGTTGATGGAGATATTTTCTCTATCTCCTTGAAAACATTCGCCTCCGAGGAGCCTATATATATGTAAGCGCACCTTACTCCGATGCTCAGAAGTGGCGAGGATGTGTTGTTTGTGCCTTGAGGTCGAGACTGGGAGAGGTGTAAGCTCTCTCCTCCATGAAAGTCGCCAAGATTTTCTGAACTAGGGCAAGGCGGGATTATTCCTCTGAACTTTTAGACACACCTGCTCTGCTAATTCGATATGTGCTAAAAATTTAAAATTATTCTTCGAAATGTTTTCAAATCCAACGAAAATGATCGGGAATTAAAAGTTGTAATATACAGAAATACGTTCCACAGATTCCATAGAGCGTATATGTTTTTGATAAGCATACGATTTAGACCTATCTGTCTTTCCTCTATGGTTTGAAAACTGACGACCGCGAAAATTGATCGGTTCTCAGCTGAAGAACAATGGGCAAGCGTTTGCGATTATAATCAAATAGGGTGAGAGTCTAACTATGCTTATACATAACAAGTGCTCTACAGAAATAAAAGAGATTTGTCCACCCATCAAATGCTTTCATAAGACTAAAAGGCTTTCTTAGTTTCGAGTCACTCACACTCGTTCTGGACTTGGTCGCATACCATGCCATACCGACTGTTCGGTCTTTAGAAGCGTTGCATAACTTTGAAACAATCTACATGGAGTGTGGTGTGTGCTCTCAAATTCGACTCAAACGTGTACAAATATTTTTCTCTTTCACCCTCTTACCCTGTACTCTACATGCGAAGGGAACATAGGCAACAAGTGTGTAGCTAGCTTTCCGACTAAGACATATTTTTTACTTACTAGTTTTGGTTTAGCATTTTTACTACAGCTTAGGCCCTTTTGCGCCCTTCGAACCCCTTGTAGAAGTTCCATCTGTGGACATAAAATAGGAATGCTTATTGAACTTGTAGCTTTCCAAGTCAATTGTTACTAAGAGCGTTTCAACAACAAAATACGGACAAGAAGGGCACATGATTAGTTTATACATTTTATCAGATTAACAAAATGAGTTAAACTCCCTCTGCTCGAGCTACTACTATTTTACTTGTAATTTGATAATCGGGTGTAGATATCAGTTAAATAAGTTTACCGTCTATCGAACGCTGACTAACATCTGGTGCTTTCCAATAAGTGCATATGTAGCTAAAATATAGCTATAGAGCCAAAAGTGTATAAGTCCTCAAAGTTAATAATCTTAGCGTGCAATACACTTAAGATATAATAAGAAAGATAAAAATCAATTGAAAGCAAGATATTTGACAAAATTCAAATACTTTGCTGCAAGCTTCGATAATGATTCTCTTCACATTAATAATAACGATCCGTTCAGACTCATTATTTAAGCACTTGGCTGATTTAGAGGATTTAGAGGATAGGATTTACGGAATTTGTTAGATTGAAAGAAAGAAAGCAAAAAGAAAGAAAAAAAAAAAAAAATGAAACACTAAGCACGTGCAGTTGTAGTATGGTTGAATGGGTGTGGGTGTGTGTGTTTAATTTTCTTTATCATCAATTAACAAATTTTACCTTCGAAACGTGTTCATGAGATTTAAAGCAGCCGCTCGTTTAATTTTTGTTTACTTTTTTCTTTTCCTTCTCTTTTTTTGTTAATTTCTTTTTATTTGTTATAGCAACAATTAGTTCATTGTTGTCACTTAGCCAAACGTGTATGAAAATTATTTTTAGTTATTTTTGATCGCATAGATTTTTCTATGTAGGAAATCGTAAAGATCTCAAGTTCAAGGTTTTTCACTGAAAAAGCCTAAGGTCAACGTTTGGATTCTATCAAATATTCATTTTCTCAACAATTTTAATACATTTTTTTACGTACGTGTATTAATTTACAAAAAAAAAAAAAAACAGAAAAAAAAACTCTTTTAATTTTTCAATTAACTTATAATGATTTGTAAAAAAATTTATTATTTTTATCTCAAATCACAAAATTCCTTTTTGCATTTTAGTTCACGATCTGCATGTTACGAGATTTGCCAACCAACTGATCTAATCTGTATATCTTTGAAATTTACAAAAAAAAAAAAAAAAAAAACGTAGGGCGAAATAAGTTGAAAGAAAACAATATCAGCGAAGGTTGTGACGTTCCTTTTGCGAAGAAAGCTTTTCGCTAGCATAGTGACATCAGAATTTTACCGTTTTTTGATCGCGTCGCTAAATTTTACATCTAAACAAATAAGCCATTGATCGCCTAATGGGAAGGGTAGGTGAAGATGACCAAAATTATGAACAGAAGCAAATGATGGTCCATCGAGAAAATGTTTTCGTTAAAATATAATTTTTGCCAGGAAGAGTTTCTTGCCCCTGGATACAGAGTGGAATAGATTCGAATTTTATGAGATCAGCATCTTAAGATTGCGATGCGATTGAAGAATTTTTCTGAGATGAACTGAGCCTTGCGCTCGAAAGGTTGGCCGGAGGGGCACTTTCTTATAACAACTAACTTTCTCATTTACGTGAAATTTTTCGCATCGCATTTCGCGTCGATCTCTTTTAGGAAAGTAGAGCAGATTCTTAACTTTTCTCCAGACAGATTCTTCTTCAATCAGAGGGGCGTAACTTCAAGCAGATTTTTTCTAAAATTCCAAAGAAAGCCATCTTCAGTTTTGCTTCTAAAGTTTTTGTGATGACCACTGCTGCCAATAAATAAGATATGGACTAATATTACAACAGGAGGAAGGATACTAAGCTAATTCGTTCACTCCGCAGTTGTCGCGAAATCTACAAGGAACGCTGACGCCTTAGCAAAAGCATAATTTGTCTACAATTTTTTGGATGCAGTTCTCTTATTTTCATTGAACACGCCTTTCAAGAAACCAAACCAAAGTTTTTGTTTCTTGCTGTGAAAGCGACTTCTTTTAGCCTAAGACTTTTTTAACTGACTTTCAAAAAACACACGTTTTTAGGTGCAACGCATCCATCAATAATTCTCGAAACTAAGTAAAAAAAGCATAATTTTTTACAAAAATCGGCTTTTATTCGTTTTAACGTAGTTTCCATCAAAAGCAATACAATCGTTTGACGATATCGTTTTAACGGTACTTATTATTGTACGTAAGTCTACAGTTTTACTCTCGCCTGACCGTCGCTCTCAATTGAGTAAATTTCGAGGAGAGCGGAATAGATATCGTTTTACATAAAAAAAAAACGTTATTTTTAATAAAACTTAAATTTTTACGTACTGGCGAGAAAGTGACGCAATATTGTTTTGTATCATTCATCGTGGATTAGGAGAGGGTCACAGTTCGATTCTTCGCCCTTGAGCAAATTCTTTCCTTATAAAGATCTCAAAACTAATTACGAATATTATGTTTTGTTATTTTTCGCTTTTACTTTTACTGGATTTCTGCTTTGCTATGACGACCATCGAAGGGAATATTCATTTTGTCAAAACGTTTGTACAAACGTTGTCACAAGAAAGTTACAGAAACCCTACAAAGTATATATATTCTTGCTCCTTCCGCTGGGGTCGCAACGTAGGAAATATGATCATTGGGGCCGCAATTAAAATTTCAATTCACGCAAGATTGCCACGGCAGCCATTGACTTACGAGAAGGTCGATCTGTTCTAAAGTGAGTAGGTGCGGCACTTGTTCAGAAAGCGTGTCCAAATGTCCAAATTCTAACGCGAACTAACGAATTTACTACCTTTTCACATCTATGTCTCCTTCATATAGTTATGTCTTCTTCTTCTTTCACTGTTCGATAATTGGCAATAGTTTTCAGGATCTATTGCGTTCAACATGGTCGGTGTTCGTACGACTTCTTTTAAAATCACCAAGCTATCGGGAAATTCTTTGCTTTCGGTAGAGATGTGTGGCTATAACATTTTTCAAGCCAATACCAAGTTTAATCAGTTAACAGTGTGACGATCTCTTTAGGCATGAGGAAAACGAAATTAGATTTTAATGACACGACGTCACAAAATGGCAAAAATATTTTCTAAAATACATTATTATGACGAACACGGATTCATAATGAGAAAATTTGGTGAGGAAATTCAACAAGGACGGACGGAAGGAGCATGATTCGTAATACACAATTAACTGACAATTGGTTACTGGTTGTGTTAAGATACCTTTTTTCCTAGTGTCTTGAAAATAACGAACATACGGTGACTAACGCCACAGTATATCGTAAACAACATGAACTTTTGACGGTTGTCGTTTAAAATTTGATTATTGGAGCTGACGTATAACTATGTATGAGTCTGGAGAATCGTTATCGATACGTTATCTCTACATGTTGCAAGAGCTATGGCAAAGTTAGCATAGCTTTAACCTTCAGTTAGAAATTTAGCTTAAAAATTTTATCATAACGTTATACAGTGTGTTTAAAATAACTCCTATAAGCACATACGCTTTTAGACGTCACTCGGAACGAAATACTATTTAAGAGGAGAGAACAACACGTGTGCGATCAGCTGGTTTTTGATAAACAATAGCGTCATTCAATTACACTAAACACGTTATAGATTAAGAAATGTATAATTGTAGCGATACGACGCAAAGTAATAATGAAATAAATTACTAGGAAATGTGTATACAATCTGTATATGTTCATATATATAAATATAAATGATAATGGTTGTATCTATGATATATATATATATATATATATGTATGTACATGTTTTATATTAATATTGAATTATTTATTTTTCAATATTTAAACAACACACACACACACAGCCAAATACAATCATTGTACATACTATCAAGGTGAAGGTCGTAATATTCGAAAATTCATTTTTTTCCGTTTCTTTGAATTTTTGAGTGAAAATGCACGAGAGAATCGCTGTGAATATATTCAAATTATCAAAAAAAAAAAAAAAAAAAAAGAAAAAAAAAAGTGTGAAAAAAATTCTTTTTTCATTTTTTTTCACATTATTGAAGGAAAAGCGTTTCTATTTAATCACCCGTCACCCGTCGAATTATACTAAATTTATATAAACTTTACAAACAATGCGACTTGAAAGGCGGACACGATACCTTAATACCAGAACTTTCTGTTAAAAAGAAAGCTTTAAGTAGTAAGCTTTCCTTTTTTTAAATAAATTTTATTAATAATTTTCATATGTTCATACGGTTTGAATAGCATTGCCAATGGATAAGTCTTTCAAAGCACAAAATGAAAAAATGAAAAAAAAAAAAAAAAAAAGCATTTATTTACAATATTTAACATAACATGTACATGAATAAATGACGTAATGGAATTTAGAAAAACAATACGAAGCGAAATTAGTTCCTGTTAGTTACTGGAGTTCACCTTTTTTTTTTTTTTGTTGTGTTTTTTGTTTCTTTCTTGGGTTTTAGCAGAACTTCATACGCAATTTAATTTTCTGAAGCGTAATAGTTGACCTCCTCCGGTTGCTCTTGTGATTGTTCGTCTTGTGGCAATTGTTCTTCATCTCCGTCTCCATCTCCGTCTCCATCTCCATCTCCATTTCCATCTCGCTCTTGATCTTGATCTCGTTCTTCTTCGTCGCTTTTGCGATTAAATCTCAATATACTTAAGAATTGTTCACGAAATATCAAATCTTGATATTTCTCAGCCAATTCCGCACAACACAATGGCTCGCCAGGATGCTCGCGATGGCATGCAATTAATTCGTTTCGCAGCTCTAGTATTTCCCCATCAATGTTATTCGACCATTGCACGGGTTTATCTAAATAATTTTCCAAATTCGCCATACAATTGTCGAACTGACGATCTTCATGTTGATTGTATTTACCGCCATCCCGCAATTCGCCAGTTGAACGGATGCCATTTTCGCGGTCGCGTCTTTGATTTAGATTATGCGTGTACGAATGCTGGTACGCCCGCTGCTCATCCGATTTCTGCTTGTATGGTTGCTGTCCGTACGACTTACCTTCCTCCTCGTGTGGCTGTTGCGATTGTTGTTGTTCAGGCTGTTCTTTCGGTTGTTCTTGCTGGGGTTGTTCTTCTTTTTGCTGTTGATCTTCTGCGTCTTGCCCTATACTGGTTTGTTGCTCTTGTTCCTGCAGATCTTCTAAATTATGAACAGCGGCATTATCTAATGTTTTTACATTTAGCTTTTCCTCATCTTGATTTTGAGCATTTTCTAGGCGTGTGACAACCGACGGCGAAAATTGCACAGCAATCCTGCATTCCGGATTTTCGATGCGAGCTGTTTGCGGGGTGGAATTATTAGCACCCATTCACGAATTTCTGCGCTAGGTTTTTATATTAATTATATTTAGTAAAAATTTTGGATGTAAACGCAAATTTCAATTTTCAAATTTTCAGTAAGTAATAATTTTGAAAGCTTCAGATTTGCACACTGATGTACATGTAACTCAAGGCGACATTTTCGTTTTTCATTTCGAAGAGATGAAGAAATCATACGCAAAAGCTACACAGTTTTTCTATAAATGACATCCATTTATATGTCTTTCATTATTTTCCATAAATAGTGTACTCTGCCGTAGGTACCTCTACGTATGACTTATTTTCAATCGATGAATTGCAAGTCTATTATAAATACGAAATTGTTCGGACAGAAACGATAGTCATCTTCTTGAGCTATTATGAAGGCGTTTAAGGGCGTGTCATTTAGTTCTAAATTTTGAAAATCACATAACTCTACATATACCTTGAAAAGGGATTCGATATATCGACAGAAATAGAAAGTCAGAGCAAGAGTATCCCGATTGGGATGAAATTTAAAGAAATTTAATAAATATTTCAACTTAAGTTTTTATCAACAATATTTTTGAATTTTCATTTTTTAAGTTTTTTTTTTGTTTTTTTTTTTTTTTGATCTTTTTAGGGGATTTGCAAACGGATTATACTTCTTCCCAACTTTGACGCTAAAGTCTAAGAACTTAAATAATATCTTTTAATTTTCAGTTTTCAATATAAATTTTGGTCATAGCGCGAGAAATCCATTAACAAATCACATAGGGACAGAGGGATGGATAAACGAGGAGCGATTTGGTGAATATATGTATTTCATGTTATCCTTTGTTCCTTTAGGTTTTGCAAAAGTTACATACGTATACCTAGCCGTTAAACAGGAAACTGACTTATGGATATAAATTAATTAAGAATACAAATAATAATAATTTTTTATTAGGAAAATTATGATTTTAATTTTTATTTAATAGAAATATGTAAAAATATTTAATGATAAGGTATTATTTATAGAAAATTTAAATTTAGAAAGAATGTTATTGAAAAACAAAAAAAAAATTATTAAAATTATTTATTTAATTATTTTTAAAAATATTACGATTTTGAGAAAAAAAAATTTTTTTCTATAGAAATTTTGACTTTTATTTAATCAATAAGATAATTAATTAATAATTTTAATTTCTTAAGTTTTTCACAGACATGGTCCTAGCTGTGAACGTATTTACTGTCAACCCGCGTCATTGGCGTCATTTTCTCCTGTTGACATCTAAGAAAGATTTTCAACTCGCAACAAGATAAGTTTTACACAGTCACATAGTTTGCAACCACGTTGAACACACATCGATCTACAAAAGCGCATTTAACGGCGGTGGGCCCCCCAGGGGCAAGGTAGCGAGAGACCTTTCCTTTCCTCTGCGTCCGCGCAATGAGGACAACAATAGCCACCGCAAATACTCCTCGAACGATCGCACCCAGCGATCAGGTTCGCCGTCGTTTCCACGTTAACTAAGTAAGCCTACACTTTGTGTATACAACCGAATCAAATTGGCCACTACCACTCCCAAATTCCATAGGCAATAAAAATGCATACTTCCTTTCTCGGCGCAGGTGACTGGATATCGCTTGCACACAGTTATTTCTTACATATTGAAACACCTTTGTGCCTACGACTTGGTTCCGAGATGGATGGTCTATAAGGCATGGAATTATTAGCATTACGCGTGTCATAGCTATTCTTGCATTCGGATTGTCCATCCTTCCTAGATTGTCATCCAGCTATTCCCCATGGATTCTAATTTAAAAAAAGCAGATATCAAACTAGCGATACCACTACTTTTCTTTCTTTCGTTACCCCAATAACACCCGCTTGTTAAATTTTGAAGCGACTCATGACACTCGCCATGGTAAGTTACCGTCACGAAGATTGAAGCACAAGGGTATGGTCTCCTACTAGCTGTTACATATCAGTGAAACCAAACAGTAAAACCAAACGATCCCAAAAACACGGAATCGATTTGAAACGGCCGATCTAAAAAAAAACGAGCGAAATAATAAAAAAAAATCGCCGCATTTTAATTTTTTCCCCAATATTCTTCCATCCATCCATAGGCAAAATCGGTTCGCGATACGTTAAAAGCATTCAACTGGCAAGTGTTAGTTCATGCCACCAAATTCGAGTCTTGCCATTTGTCATCACTTGGTTTGCCTGAAAAGATCAAAATGTTTTTCTCCAAATGAGGAAAATGTGTAACTAGCGACAACTACAGAGTCTAATATCACTACGAATTTCTATTGGTCGGATCAGACAGCAGTGTGTAAAAAATCTTAATAAAATTTCGATAAGAAATTTAGTTAATACTATTGTAACGACCTAAAAAAAGAGGAGTTTTTTAGCATTTTTCTTTTTTAGGCTGAGTACAGTTTTCAAAAACTGTTTCGAGTTTTTTTTTTTTGGCCTTTTCTTTTACTTATTTTTATACCCATCACCGAAGGATGAGTCATCACTATTTTACGATACTGGCTACTAAAATTAAAGTTAAGGGAGAAAGAGAGAGAGAGAGAGAGAGAGAGAGAGAGAGATGAAAATTGTATCCGAAATCAAAAGAGTTTACAGTAAGAGTGTATGGAAATATATGCAAACTTATGCAAAACATCTAATAAACATATTGCTTTGATTATTTGTGTACCCATCACCGAAGGATGAGGGGTATGTTCATTTTCTCAAAACGTTTGCAATGCCCAGAAGGAAGCAGTAGAGACCCCACAAAGTACATATATTCTTGATTAACATCGCATTCTAAATCGATTTAAGCGTGTCCATCTGTCCGTCTATGTAATCTCTGTTGTAAATACTCTCGCTATTGACCCCACATTTGGCAGAAATATTGGAAGTTCTTGCATGCAGGTTTTTATTGAAAATGGCCCAAATCGCTCGAATGACATGTCCGTAGTACCACGTCACGGAGAGCACCTGTGTTTTTCAAAGGGATTGAAAAATTGGTTACACATTGGCTTTTTAATCCTCTCATGGTTGTCTGGGTAGGAAAATCCATCAGTGATGCTCCGTCAAGGATGCATGCAAACAGTTATTCTGTAGTAAGTGGCAGTAAGTGTTGGCGCATCGGTGTCCACTTGCAATAGACGTGCTTTACGAAGGGTCGTGAAATCGTAAATGGGTGCTGTGCGTGGAGGCCGTCAAAAATGCCTGCAACCAATTCAATAAACACACTGCTCCTTGCACTGCTAGGATTCGCCAGATTCGATTGCTTTTAGGACGGAATGCCAGTAAAAGATGTAACTTTCCAACTGAACTAACTATCGATAGGTTGCATCACTCTAATGTGCGGTTTGTTGTTAGTTCTTTTAACTTTTGAGTGCATTTTATAGATTGCCTGTAAAGAGACATGAGTTAAGTGTGAAAAAGTTCTTGAAAAGCGTTCATGATTTTTCTTCCTGGACTTTATGTGTCTTTCTTAGTGCTATTTGGTTATTAGACAACGTTTCAACTTTTCGTATGTTGTTTGCTTTCGGTCTAGACAAAACGACCATTAATTATACGAATGTTGGTACAGAGAAAAAGGTTATTTAAAAAAAGAGTAAATGTTTTGTGTAATAACGGAACACAAATATTTGTGATGGTCTTTTTTTCTTTTTTTCTCCTAGAATCGTTTCAATTATCGTATGTTGCCATTTTATTGTACGGTATATATGTAGTGTAGACATTATATCAGAAGTCTGTCTGCTGCTCCATCGTAATTCTGTTCTAGCGATCCGTATCGGACGTTGTTGCATTCAAAAATCAATACCTCATAGCATCATCGATTTTTTCCGTCAACCGGTTTAAGGAATGCTTTTTAATAAACATATATTTTTAGTTATTATTAAATATAACAACAAAACATTGTTTTTTTATGTCTCACATATATATTCGCTCGCTCTCTTTCTCTCTATTCAAAAAATCAAAGATAAATTAGTCAAAATCAATGTTTCTCTTCATAAATTATTTCATTTAATGATAAAAAAAAAAGGAAAAAAAAATGACAAAAGACACCTTTAGCTATTAAAAGAGTTTGTTGCCCTTTACCCATCGGGCAATAAAAACGCAGACAATTGGCGTCAAATATTCAATATCTAAGTATGTATTATGATGTAGAGGGATAACGTATGATTTTATTGCTTAGTAAATGAACGGAAATAAGCAATTTTTTATTTATGGTCTTTCACGTGGAAGTCCGTTTAATTACCTTTTACTTGTGTTGAGGTTATGGCGTGATATTCCAGTTCTACTTTCTTATCAAATTTTACATATTCAATTTCTAAAACTAAAACTTAATCATCGGCTCGGATGGGACGAGTTCAAGTTTTTAAAAACTATGTAAATTTCTTGTAAAATGTAATGTTGACCGGGAATTTTAAAATAATGCGTTTTACTGCAAGTGATTGGAAAAACGCTTCGTTCCGCAACATTCTTAATAGCATCCGTCCTTACGTCCGCCAAAACACGCCAGCGTAGAAAATGACTTCAAAAGATGACGAAATTTGCGACCTGCAATTGAACGAAAGAACACAACACGAACGGACGGACAGAGAAGCTTAAGTGTGTATATCTTAAATTCTTCAGTGTGTTGTCGACGTCCCCATTAGCTTAATATGTCCCTGGTGTATAGGGTACAAAAATGCACTTCAATACACTGATAAGTCATTTTCCGCACAGGAAGTTCGCGAAAATTACCTACAGCTTCTTATTCATATAGGAATACGATAGTGTTTTGAATTAAATCTTATGAAATTTATCGAGTTCTATATAAACTCAATTTTGTTTACTTAAAAAAGAATTTTTAATCATTAAGTCGTAAACGCAAGTACATACAGCCCAATTAGTCCGGCCAAGAAACCTATATCCAATAAAATCAGTATTCATTCGCTTGTATGGTGAAGCGAAGAATTAAACTGACTTTAAAAAGAAATTGCAATAATAAAGTCAAATGGAAGAAATTATGTTAATTGCTAGCCATTAGAAAAAGTTTTTATATCTGTGCCTGAATTCCGAATTGTCGACAAAGTTTTGTTTTAACCTATTTTTGAGTGTGTGTGTGTGTGTGTGTGTGTGTTAAGCGGATTAAAATCGCATTCCATGAAACTATATGTGACTCTTTCTATATTCTCAAGCTTATCTAGCAGAGACGACCCTAACTTGGAGGGGCAATGGGAGCAATGGCGATATATACTGATCTCCTCACATCGATTGTAAATCGAATCAAAAGACAGCGCATAAAAGTAGTAACAGGAAATGGGGTTCCAGACATTGTTCCCTAATACTAGTAAGTCTTGATAATTACGTGATTTCCTTAATAAAATACAAATTTTGCGTTTACCCGTAGGATGAGTGTTTTACTCGGGAAGTTAATCGAGTTGTGACAATTCTTTGATTTCTGCATAAGCTTTTGCATCGAGACGGATGTATAAATCGACCTGATTAAATTGCCCAAGAGTCTGAAGGTGATTGGGGCAATGTGTTCCTCAAAGGATTTTTGCTGCGTATTTCGTAATGAAATAATAAACTTGAAGCTGATACAAGCAAGCGATTAAAAAAGAAAATTCTTCCAGTATAGATGTCTGGTGGCGTAATGGTGGTCATTTTATTGTCGGCAATAATAGCAAATTGCTATCATTGTTATATAGATTGTTTATTACCTGTTTTTATGCTAAGTTTTTGTTTTGCGTTTTTTTCCTTGTTTTCGTTTTCTTTGAGAATAAAAATACCTAATAATAATAACAATAATAATAATAATAATAATGATGATGATGATAATAACGTTTTCCCCCTCCAAAGGTAGAAAATTTCATCCGCATATGCAATTAGAAAAACCGGTAGTTGCAGCAACACAACAGCTGAAAATTCTCTATTTTGCTTATAAAAAAAAAAAAACTAAAAGCTTATATGTTGTTGCCCCTTACTGGGGAGTACAATGATGCTATGTTGCGGCAATTAGCACAACACGTAGAAGGAGATTAAACATAATCCCCTCACGGCAGCTTACCAGTATGATGTAGTTAATGATACCGATAGACAAGCAAAGTTTATAAACATATTAACAGTAATGTGATTAATTACGATTTTTTCTTTTTTTTTGCTGTTTTGTTTCTGTATGTTGTATAAAATCTTAACTAATCTAATATATTAAACCAATAACAGCTGCTGGCCATGATAATGGCATGTTTTCAATTTGAAGCCTTAATAATATTGTTTGAATAATCTTATGTTATAATTTCTACGGTTAATTGATTTATACGATTTTGCTTTTCAACTTTTTTTTTTTTTTTTCTTAACATTTTCGTTGACTATATTAATTAATTAATAGACATTAATACACAAGTGGTTGGAAGGTACCATAAAAAAAAAAAACTTATGTAAATCTGTGAATGAAATGAAAAACGGTAGACTAGAGATTTGTATACCGTAAACGAAAGGGCAGTTAACTTAGATTAAGTGTGGGTTTGAATTTTTTTTTCTTTGCTTTTCATTTAAGTTTTTCTTATATAGCATCTATATGCGATATTTCGACAAGTTTCTCCTTAATATATATACTTTTTTTTGTTTTTAATCTGTAAACCGCTTGTAATCTTTTCTTTTTTTTTTTAATTTACGCAATAGTTTAAACTCTGACAGAGATCATGTTATTATCATTATTTTTTCTAATTCCATGTTTATGTAAAACGTGCATAAGCTTTGATTTGTATAAATCTCCAATCAACTGGCATCATATGCAATTAATCAAACGCCTACATTGAAATTTTTATGAGATTTTTAGGCTTTTTTTTTTTCTTTCTTAATAATATATCGCGGCTTTTGGACTGCGGTATAATACAAATGATTATGTTAACTAGCGCAATATGCTGGCAACACATTGTGAAGTAGTTATCAACAGGCAAAAATTATGGTGAATAAGCTGCGCCGGTCTAAGTGTTTGATCTTTTCAAAGTGGGGAACGAAAATTATAATTCTCCATAAATACTCTTGAAATGAATGTCAACGCCTAGGGGAGCAGGTGTCCACAGAGTCAACATTTTGTTTTCTTTTGCATCCTTCTCAATAACTTAGATGCTTACATAGCTAACACTCTAAAATGAAAGATTGACTTGCAAATGGAAAGGCCTTCAATCACCTAACTAGGCTTTTCCCTTTCACCTAGAAAGGCTTTATACTTACTAAAAACAGATTAATTTTTTTAAATTTATTGAAGAATAAAAAAAGAGGGTTCCCAGGTTTTTGATAAGAAAATATAGAGGTGCTAGGTCCTTGCAAAACTTTCGCTTGGCTTGGAAAATACAGATTTTCAAGGACATACGAAAACTTTTCCAAGGTCTTTGATGAGAAAATGTAGACGTGGGGAGCCCTTGCAGAGCTTTCGCTTGGCTTGGAAAATACAGATTTTCAAGGACATACGAAAACTTTTCCAAGGTCTTTGATAAGCAAATATAGAGGTGCTAGGTCTTTGCAGAGCTTTCGCTTGGCTCGGAAAGTACAGATTTTCAAGGACATACGAAAACTTTTCGAAGGTCTTCGATGAGAAAATATAGACGTGGTGGGCCCTTGCAGAGCTTTCGCTTGGCTTGGAAAGTACAGATTTTCAAGGACATACGAAAACATTTCCGAGCTTTTTGATAAGAAAATATATACGTGGTGGGTCCTTGCAGAGCTTTCGCTTCGCTTTTTTCAACATACGATTATAGACCACAATTTTGGGTTTTTCAAGATTTCGGGTAAGCAGGAGACCATTTCTTTTTGGAAAAAATTGATTTACAAACGAATTTTTTCATTTTACGTCACTCAAAAATCGCCCTTAGGCCTCAAGGCGCAATGTCGCAATGCTCACTAGAGAATCTGATTTTAACGTTCACAGTTATTACCCCACGACAATCGCACGGGAATTGTAGATGCCAACGGTATGGTAAGCTTGAAAAACATGATTTCTAAAAGAGGGCGCTTTAAGTTTCAATTTTAAGGAAACTTTTAGTTCACCTTTAGGCTTTGAATTTTCTTTAGTGTTTTTTTCACAACCAAGTGCCAAGTTACATAAATCTGAATTTTTCACCCGTTCACATTTTCGGAATCACTTCAGCCAATAAAAAAAATACATGTTTTAGATATTATTGCTTGCAGTAAGGAGAGCTTCTTAAGAATACCAAGTGAGCTTAAATCACACGTTCATTCACAATACTTGTAGGTATTCTATATATATATATATATATGTTTTTTTTTTTTTAACATTGAATTTCTTGGAAAAATTTGTGCGAGCTGCGAGCTATTTTAGTGGACGACGCGACATCCAGTTGGCTTGTAGATCAATGTAGTATCTCAAGTGAAGCTTGTTAGCCTATTTTGGTTTTGCCATAAATTTTTCGACATAAGGTCGTAGCTAAAATATAGTTTTCCGATTTTATTGTATCAAATTCATAGTCGTTGCAAGTACTTACATCGTTGCAAGTACGTCCAGGATTCATTTAGAGGATTCACCTGCCCTAGTTTCATTTTTTTACAGGGTTTGGTTTGCCCAGAGTAGCTAAGCAAACTTTCCCTTTATCAACGTCGTTTATGACATAGTGTAAAAATATTGACTTTTTAAATATTAATTAATTTACATAAATACATGTTTTGTTTATTATATTTTGTAAAAAAATTTCCAAAAGTTTTATTTTAACTGAATTTTGACTTAAATCCCTCCAAGACTTCATTTTATAGAATTCTGTTAAGGGCTTAACAGAGCTCTGTAAAAAAAATTTGGTTTGTGTCTTGCTAGTTACATTTGACACCCTTTTCTTCTTTCCTTCCTTTTTGCGCCGATTCATATCCTCATCTGCCTTTCTATTCTTACGATTTTCCTTTGTCTACTTCTGTTCATGTGTATTCTTCAATTCGACTGACTTTTCTATCTTTTCATCTATTCTTTTGTTTCTCCGTCCATAAGTCTTTCTGTCCTTGGCCGCACGGGTTCATTAAGCTTACAGCATATATTCTTGGTCGATTTCTTCATATTGCGATTGCTTGATTGTGGTTCATGTACAAATCCTCACTCACATAACTGCTTAAATCTCAAAATCGAAATCGAAACTCAATTAATGCAATAATTTTCAACGCACGTTTGTCATTAAGTCCATCTCAAATTTTGCAACTATTTACTCAATCTAGGGTATAAAAGAGGTCGAACTTTTCATTTTCCTCAAGCGAAGAGTATACAAGATTCGTTCCAGTGCCATTATGTCTTTATTTGTTTCGTTTCTTTGACATAAATCTGCAAATTGCATTCAAGTTTCTTTCTTTTTTTTTTTTTTGTTTACATTTTGATTAATTTGCTAAATTAAACAGTTGGCAAAATTAAAGTTTATTTTATGGCTATTTATTTTGGTAGAAGTTTTATGACTGTTGTGCTTTTTCAAGGAGTTAATGCGCGCAAATGTGTGCGGTGAGTATTTACACTTCATTTTCGAAGCGTTTCCAATAACATTTTCCGGCAATTGGTGTCAATACAATGAAAAATGGCTTGTTGTACATTTAGTGATCACTTAATTTTTGTTGCTATTCCACATTAAATAGATCGATGAAAATTGCACGTGGCGTTCATTTCAACTGCTGTGCTAATGATTGCAAAAAAAAGAAAAATATTTGGATATTTTTGGTTTTCGCAATACTACGTCAGCTTATTCTATAAAAAAGAGATAGATAGATAAAAAGATAGATAGAGGGAGAGAGAGAGAGAGGAAGAGAGAGACAGGGAGAGGGAGAGGGAGATAGTTTAAAGAATTAAAAATTTTTATTTTCTACACACTGTACAAGTTACGCTGAAATTGAACAGAAACGCCTCATGAATATTCAAATCAAGCAATTTTGATGTCAAAATGTAAATAAGTCGTTAAAGCAAGGTGTTGACAAACAAATCACAGACCATAAAACATTTCGCAGACATTGTTGGTATCTTTTTTGTTTTTTTTGTTTTTTTTTTTTTTTTTCAACAAATTTGGTCAATCAACAATCGAAGTTTTATACTGTTTTCGGTTTTGAGGGGAATTTTACATTTAAGTTGATTGTAATACCAGCCATGTCTGCAACTAGCAACTATATAACACATCAGATGCATATTAATCAAAAAAAAAAGTAAAAAAAAAAAAAAAGAGAAACAAATAATAAGTAAAACAAACACATTTTCAAATACTTTAAACTGTATTGTGGTTGTTTAGGAAATTATAGCTTTTAAGGATAAGGCTCATTAATGTCTTATGGCGAAAAAATAATTTGTTTTCTTGTTATTTACTTTTTGTCTTCATAATTATGTTAAACGTCAAAACAAAGTCACGTTTCGTTGTTTTTATATGAAATTTTCAACGATAACGTTGTACAATTTTTCATCGAATCTTATTCATTGCATTGCACTTAACTGAAATTAAAATTAATGTGTCATAAAAGCCATTACTTGGATAGGCCTATCACTATGACCTGTGACTACCAAAAAAAGAGAGAGAGAATAACAAAAAAAAAAAAAAAGGCAAAGGAAATAATAACCAAATGCCGAAGACAAGCGGCAGTCATGTCGGCAAACATGCCGTTTAAACACTAGAAATAATGACAAGTACAACAGCCAATTACCCGCGTAACAGGTAATAAGCGAGATGCACGCAATTTACAACATCTTTACTTACTTACTTATACGGATTATTTATAAACAGTGAGACCTCTCGTAAACGGTTCAACCAAGTTTTGTAAAGAATCATTTTTTTTTTTTTTGGCCTAATGGATGCTTTGGGTCATCTAGTATATGTGGAAAAAAAAGCATTATTCGAATGAAATATTTTTCCTTGAAATTTTGTGCTTTTTACGAAAGAGACCACCTACGTACTAGCAACAGCTGCTGAAAGTTACCGCCTGATATTTTATCTGTTGATTTCTAGCTTCTCTAGGACTTATGTTCATTTAAAATGTCGTTTCCAAAGAAAAAAATTTCCGTGTCAACCGTTGGTGGGTGAATAAGAAGCTGAGAGCGAAGAACTGAAATTTTTGAAAACTTTTTGCGAAAAAATTAAAAGTTGGGGATGAAGTTTTTGCTGTTGGTTATGCGTTCCATGATCAAATTTTACATTTTCTTGCCCCCATCTCCATCATTTCGAAACATGAAAAGTACAAAACCTGCGATATTCCCTTTGCCACCCATCATTGAGCTTAAAATCGTCGAAGAAAGAGAACGAGGGCAGTTGTATGATCCTGAAATCGCGCATTTCGACATTTTTCGAAATCGACCAAGCACCATAACTTAAACAATTTTCAATAGAATCGTTTACTGTGTCTTCAAAATACAGCTCTCTACGGAAGCAGCTAAGATTTTTAAACATTTGACATTTTTTATTAATAAGAGAATGAGTTTCTTTTTGCGTGAAAATTTTCACTTTTCCACTCAAACAATCGCTGCCCCTTACATGTTTCACTAGCCATCGAAATGCAGATTAAATGATTTTTTTTTTTTTTTAATTCAAACTTAGACCAGTTATGTTGCTTTCCGCGGAACCCCTTAAGCTGGAGATGTCTCAAGAGAATGGTTGAGGTGTTACTATGCCTTTTTCAATATTTTTTCGAAAATAATTATTTTTTCTAATACCTGCAGGTATGCTTAACAGTCTCCTCAAGTATTATTATTCTGCTACACTTTCCTTTCGTCTAAAAAATATTGCCAAAAAACCCCCATTTTTCAGGCTGTTGAAATGGTCTGCCCTCTTAAATGAGGGAATACGTAGAAAAAAATTGCTTCAGCACTTTTAAAGAAGTAGAATACATTTTACCGATATATAATATAGTTACATAATAAATGGGTTTAAATGGATCCACAAATTATTAGATGACTTTTTAAAAGGCCACGTGAATGTTGCCTTCCCGTAATGACGAATGAGTTTGCGAACATGGTTAAGTCATTAAATGTTAACACAAAAACGTGAAATGATATGAATTTAGACAGCGATATAATAAAATGTGTATATCTATGTGAATCGATTTTAAAATCGGTGAAAAAATTTACATTTTTATATGCATCAACTTTTTTTGAGGTTATGTCGCGACAATAAAAAAACAAAAGGGAAGACAATTTAATAATAATCAAAAAGTTTTATTAATAAAATACCGTGTAATTAATAAAACATCCGTTAAAGACTGGATTTACTGTATTTCAGTTTACAGGAGAATAGGAGACTGACTATGTGTTTATAAGCACGTATATTGGAGTGGTCTTTACAGGTACGCTATTAGGTGTTTTACAACTGCTCTCTTAATTTCAATTTTGCAAACAGATTTCATAATAACCACGATAGTGTAAAAAGGTGAACTTACAGGCATAATGTTTATTAGATGTATTTAGATAACATCGTATTCATGATATCGCGCTATGTGTGAATACGCATTTATTGCATGATTAAGGCCACAGGCATTGAATTCTACATAATAGCAGCTTGTGTAGTGGCATTACCAGTTAGTATTGTGTTTCGATATTAATAAGAAATATTTTCCAAAAATTTTGGATTTGGGGGAAGAGTATATTAAGAGATTTTTATCACTCTCTCTCTCTCTCTCTCTCTCTCTCTCTATAAACGATGTTTAGTACCATATGGTGGACAGAACAGTAATCAGATTACATCATACTGCTGCCTTTTTGAAACATGGTATTTGTATTTTGTGCGTTGTATGAGCTTTCGCTAACAACATTTTCAAACGCTTCATAATATTCAAGGGGCAAATGAAGCAAAATAAATTGATACAATTAATAGATAGATAGATATAAAGGCCAGTTAATGCCTAAAGTTTAGAAGAACATTTACTTTCTATTCTCTTCTTCTCTTCTATTGCTTCTATCCCAATTGAAGTCATGCATACACCCAAAAAAGCCTTGCATCGTGGTGAATCTTTTCTCCACGATACTTGAATAGTGAACGGATGAAAAACGCCCATTATAAACTTGAATGAAATTCGATGAAAAGTTTATTAAATGAAAGAGAAAAGAAAAACTCTCAAGTTTTATTCCTTGGACTCATATATACATGAACATAAAAGTTCATTTCACACTTAGTGTTCAATACCTATAGGTAATAGCAACAACAACATATGATATAGAATAGCATTGAAGCCATTCCTGAAATAGTTATGTTATGATAATCTTTTAACTGAATTTTGGATCGATATCTTTTGAGAAATACACTGTGGGGAGCGAATCATAAACTTGTCAAATCTCGAAACTTGGACAACGTTAACAACGAATAGAAGTTTGTGAGTAATTTCCACAAAAGTACGTAGCTCCAGGAGAACACTAGTTACGCATTCAGATCATAATCACATGCGTCGATATCTACAACTAAGTCAGAATGGATATTAAATTACTTGTTACTGTGCAATTGATGGAACGGTGAGAAGAGCAAGAGAAGGAAGTTTCATGTTCACATTTCTGGTAACTGTATTCCGATAGCTATTGAAAGTGGACAAGATATCGAGCAAAATATAGACGGATTCAATATTTAGGAGAATTTTTAAGGTTTTTAAGGTTCTTTTGTATACAACAGTAAGAAATTGGGAGAATATGCTGGACATTGAAAAGTGTTATTATTGGGGAAATCGTTAACAAAGTACAAGATCTCTGGCTATCCCTATCCATATCCCTATCCCTAATTTAGTTAAGGCCGTAGGTATTTCATACGGATTAATACGTAAGATCTCATCTAATGCTATGAATACAAGAAAATATTATTGTTGTGAACATTTCCCAAATTTTTAACAAAAACACTTTAGATAGTGATTTCCTGGAGAGTATCTAACCACTTTATAAAGAATAATTGCATAAGAATTGGATCGGAAATCGCAGTTGACTACTTGGACATAAAGACGACATCTATAAGTAGAAAAATTAAATGCAGATGAGTATTCAAGAGTTGGTCTAACTAAATATGTATACAAGCACAACCCCTTTATAAACCGCGGAGGGGTCTGGCTTTATTAACTGAATCCTCTAGATGAACATGAATTTTGAGTTTTGAGTCGGAAACAACTCCAAAGTCTTTCTATTATACATTTTCCTGGATGAGAGGCGATTATCAATACGATAATAGGAGGTCAAGCGCTATACTATTGATTGAAGAAGTTTAGTGCCACGTATTGGGTCAAGAGAGAGAGAGGAAAAGTTTAACGGCGTCTGCAAACATTAAAACACCAGAATGTTGAATGCACTCAGGGAAGTCATTCACAAATAATATAAATAAAAGCGGATCAAGATGATTGATCTGGGGAATGCCAGAAGTACCGACAATTACTATAGATTGGCAAGAATCCAACAACACCGGTTGGGTACGACCAGAGAGATAGCTATTAAACCAAGCATCCATACTGTTCGAAAAATCAAATAGAAGTAGTTTATCGACTAACAATCCATGATCCACTCTGTCGAAAGCTTTGGAAAAGTCCGTGAATATCGGTTTGTTTTACAAATTGGACTACAAAACTCCAAAAGATTAGTGGAAGTAGATCTACCGTTTCAAAAACCGTGCTGCGACATACTTGACCCTAAAATAGGAAGAGTGATAAGGCTCTTGGCTAGCAGTGTACTAAGTTTGGCAATCCCCCTACAATTGTCAATAAGTTTTCTAGATCTATTTTTGTTTTCATAGGGAGTTAAAAGAAAACTTCTCTTGCAAACCGACGGGACATAGTAAATTAGCACAATGTTGAAAGATGGAACCGCATCAGGACCACAGAAGTTGGAGGAAAACAATTGAGTGCGTTGTGCAAATTATTCAAATGTCACAAGAATGGAATATTGAAAGCCGGACGGATACTGGAACTTTGTTAAATTGCATTCAGTAAAAGGTGCACTTGGTCGCGTAAACAAAGACCCGAGATGTAGGCAAAGTCTCTCAAATCTCTTCCAAGTTCATATTAATTCATCTTTCTTTCTCTAGTGCACGTTTTATTATTCGCTTCTTCTTTGGGATAATGAATTGTATTTGATTTAAAAGAAAAAAGTGTTCAAAATCTTGATTTGAAAAAAGAATCTCCCACAGTTATTGCGTTGGTATGGACACTAAAGACAACTAACATATAAATGCTTTAATTTACTTTTCTATTTAGAGTATGCGCGGCAAACGAATTCGTGCCATCACGCAAGCTCTTCATCTTGAACAAATTTGTTTACTATCATAAGGTCTCTAAGTGTTGTGTGTTCTAGGCAATCTCTTGTGGCACCAAACGGACGCTTTCTTTTGATTTCAAGTGAAACGTGAGTGTACTGTGGTCTTATAAGCTGAACGACAAAACGAGGGCGCCTTTCAATTGCTTTACTCTCCATTTAAAAAGACACTCTAATGCATTTTATTTTACCATTTAGCTCAACCTTAAGTATTTATTGAGTCTATGCATAATACCTTGCAAACATTCCAAACAAGTGTTATTTGAATTTGTTGACTCATTCAAATGTATTTCGTATAAATTTCCATCAACAGTTAAATAAAATATTGACTGAGATCGGTAAGTTGCATGAACCTTGTACTCGGTGAAGTTCCTTTGTCCAGGTTTGATCTTCAAAATGTTGCTCGCTCTGATTTTGATCAAATCGGAGCTTTTTGCAAACATGATTAACATTTAACGCGTACGAAGCTTCGACATAATCTCCACACAGGCGAGTGAACTGCTTTAGACAGTGTGGGATGAGTGATGAAGCAACTTAATTATCGTAATAAATGTATGGGTTTTTGCTATGGAATTATGCAGAGACGCAAAGTACATATGGAATAGCTTCGCACATATATATTTATAGGAAGGGCCGCAAAACTTTTAAACCAGGCAAATAGCATTTAGCATGCAAGGTTTCTTCTTTTGGTTTATTTGCTTTTGCTTTCTTATTAGTCTTGGAATGATTATAGTATTTTGCACAAATGGCGTTTGTACAGGAATGTGTTAAATCATGAAAATTGTATTAGCTTGATGGGACTAATGCTTACAAAACGTGTCCTATGTATTAGCTAACATTATGTTTGCTTATATTTAACAATGTGTGTGTGTGTGTGTGTGTGTGTGCTCATTTTATAGCTATAAGTTCTCATTACAAATCGTTCTTAGTATAGATTTTCGTTTTTTTTTTTGTTATTTCTTTCGATTTCTTGTAAACAAACCGCCTTTGTGTTAAAGACGTTTAGAATGCTTTTTATAGCTCGATTAGCTAACAATGCATCTTATCGTTACGTTTAGTTACTTTATTCTGACTTGGAAGAATATATAATTCATATTTATATTCATAAAACGATTCTTGGCTAATTGAAGCATACCAGCGTTTGATGGTAAGATGGTAAGTTTATAGACATACATCTAACTACGTGATCAGAGTCGACCTAGTGAAATTAGTCAGTCGGTTTGTCGGTCTTTGTGTTCGAAAAAATCCTACATTTTTTATAAATATATATAAAGTTCGTACGCGTGTACGTAACATTGAAAGGACCGTACGATAGATAAGTAGTTCAGAGAATTGGGTTAACTTAAAGATAATAGTTTACGAGATCTTTAAATGTAGCTTATCAGGCTGCTTTCGATTAGCCGAAGGACGAAAGCTAGTCAATATTGAACTGAATAGCATAATTTTTGCAATCACTCTCTATGGGATGACTTTAGTCTTAGAGATTCGATATATCCAAAAAAAAAAATTTGTCATCTTTGTAATTCTTGACAAAGATTGCTGGAAAACAGTATTTCGGATGGAAAGATTTTTGGAACTCTCCTCTACGTAAGTAGTCTGACAACAAATAAGCTGTTGGAAGGCAAAAAGTCGAATTGTTATTATTGTATGACGAAAGTTGGGCAAATATACTGCGGTATGCTCCGACTGCCTTGGCCTAATTCTATATACGACGACTCCCATAAATAGTAAGGCTTTATATGGGAATAAAGCTTGGTTTTTGATATATCGTAATTGAAAGTGTTGCAGAAGGAGTCATAGCAATCTATTTCTGGCGATCTTTTGTATATAAGGATTCTCAAGAATACTAAATCTTTATATAGAACCAAGGTTGTGACGAAGAAAAACGAAACATTGTATTAGGCGAAGTGGTGCGGCAGATTTCATACTCGGCCTCTTTCTTTATTTTTACTTCACTCTAATT
Organism: Glossina pallidipes; assembly: GCA_000688715.1. NCBI lineage: Eukaryota > Metazoa > Arthropoda > Insecta > Diptera > Glossinidae > Glossina > Glossina pallidipes. Next base: position 1,286,647 of record KK499802.1, on the reverse strand, counting down.
TTAAAAATTAGGTTTTAATCGTTTCATATGCTTTCCCTAATAATATTTTGTATACTCATCTGATCCATTATTCTGATTTTCTAACTTATAGTCAACACTAGCATTATATTAAGCATATCCTAAATCAGATTTGTATTATACATAATAAATTTGTCAATAGCATAGGTTATTGGTCCTTCACCGCCTCACGATATATTTGCATATATAGACTCTCAACAGATTCCATCTTAGTTAAGCAAAAATTCTATGCCCATCGTACAAATGACGAAGATTTTTTATTTCATCCGTAGCACCCGGAAAATGCTACCGGGTTCCCCATGTTCTGAATCCGTCTTAAATTCTAAGAAAATCGATGAATTTTTCAACGCTCGTGCATTCATCCGTTTATCCGTGAACGTATATCGAAGCAGGAAGACATTAAGTTGATTATAGTCCTCAAATAGACTTTGAAAATGGTCTCCGGCCTTCAAGGACACCTAAAGGTGTAGTGCCAGACTAGCCCAGGTAGCCTTGTACACACACCCACAATAAGCAAAATTAAAAAATTAAGCCTCACTCTATCTCCATGCTCGGCATTAAATGTAAAAACTACTGCAAATATTTCCCAGTCGTGTTACGAGTACAGTATAAAAGGAAGTTTGATTGGCCAATTGACACGCCTATAAATTAACAAAGCACTTTACAATTTTTATGTATTGATTTGATTGAGGTCGTGGGTGCACAAGATTCGCCTTAAGGTAAATATGATTTCCTTGGCTTTGTTTTTTACCGATTGTCACATTGCTATATATGTGTGTGGGAGGACGTTTCTCTTTGTTACTTTTAAACATTGAAGTTCTGCTGATGGTTTTACAACAAGTTTCAAGTCTTTTTATTATCATCGAAACCATGTGAAAATGTTTTCATATTTTATTAACAATAGTTTCTAGCATTCACTTAATAACCATATATTTCTTCTCAACTGTTTGCAAAATCATAACGAAAATGTGCTTAACACACGCTAACAACAGGCACGAACTTTGCCAAATTATTGGATATCAATTGAAGAGATGCCGCTGCTTAATAACCTAAACTGCAATGGGATTTCCTATCTGATCTTGAATAAGAATGAAAACTATCTCGACTATCTGAAAATGAAAAACTTTCCATTGATGAAATGATCTAAAGGATTGCGATTCTATGCGATTCACTTACTATTTGCCCATTTTTTTTAGATCTTCCTCCATCTTAGTTATAAATTTAATGCTGCTTCATGTTTTACTTACTAATAACTCTTTTTTTTTCTTTTTTTCTTTCTTAAATTTTATATAAACGCGACAACCCTGCTTACAATCACTTTTCTAAATTATAATTTGTGCCATACAATAAACGATCGTTGATTTACTCAATTGTAACACGAACTTAATAATATCGCAAACAAAAAGAGGAAAAGACAAGAACGTCGAAAGTATTAAATATTGCAGATATTAGGCCAAAAAAAGAAATCCCAATAAATTTTATTTAAAAAAAATTTTTGAATTTTTGTTTTCAAATCTCTTTAATACAAAACTGGTGGCACAGAATACTTAGGAAGTTTTTTTGTTATTAAAAAAAATTGAAAAAACACAATCTTTCAAATATAGTTTTCTTTATCAAGCTCTATATAGCTCTACGACAGTTGTTTAAGGGGAAAAACTAAAAATACAAATAAGAAAACTGTCTTCGATTGTGACCGAATCTTGTATACCGTTCTCCTAAAAAAGATTAAAAAAAAACAAAAAACAGAATTTCCATACCCTATATGACGGAGGAAGGGCATAATTGAATTTTCTTATTCTTTCCGGAATAAAAGGGGAAATTTTTATCGAAAGACGGACAGGAAAAGGCGTTATAGGTTTTTTTTACATTGTAGGCGTGTTCGGCTTGTGCCAGTTCTTAATTCTTTTGTAAATATTTAAGCAATATCTTGATTTTGGCTAACGATGGTACACAGTCGGGCAGACGAACAGACGGACATGCTTTGATGCATTTCAAATTTAGCACTGGCCAAGAATGTGTGTATCTTATGGGGCTTTGGAAGCTTGCTTGGGTCTTATAAATGTTTTCACAAAAAAAAATAAAATGTTGATACACGGTTGGGTTTTTTCCTCTAATATCGCTCATAGAATATACGTTTAAATTTTTATGCACCCATTTGTTGTAGTTTGCTAGTAATAAGTGAAAAACCAATCCTTTTTCTCTTTGGAAAACAGAGGTGTTTTCAATTTGCGGGGTACCATGGGCGTGTTCTTCGGCCGACTCAGTACTAACCTGAATGCAAGAACTTTCAATATGTCCACTAAATTTAAAGCCGTTAATTTCCTTGTGGCCAAGGGAATTACGCAGACGGACAGACGGACATGCTTAAATCGATTTAGAATTTTATACTCAAGAATATGTATACTTTGTGGGGTCCCTGATGCTGCCTCCTAGGTGTTACAAATGTCTTAACAAAATGAATATAACCGTCATGCTTCGGTGACGCGTATAAAAATAATCATATTTAGCCCCAAATGTTAGTTTACGAGCAAAAAATGACGGAAGGATTTATAACAAAATACTTTGTATTGGAGAAAGACCCAGAATGAGCAGATTTTAAGTATTGTTGAAGTGATTTTTATTTTTACATAAAATGCCTGCCGGACGTTAGGACATTTGAATCACATAGGCCTACTTTTTGACCCTAGCATATCATGAAGGGTTATCATGAAGGGCAAGCGATTATATAAAGAGAAAGTCTGTCTAATTTTGGTTTTTTATAAAGGAAACAGAGGTAAATTAAACGTTTTTTGGAAATTAACTTAAGTTTGCTAAATTTTAATTAGGTTCTGTGGTGTTTTGGGCTGTCCTTTAATATGCGAACTTTCGCGAAAATTATGTCTTTGCATGAAAATAATGTGTAATTTTAGGTATATTATTATCAAAACGAGTGAGCAACTGTACTAGGCGAAGTGTGTACGGTATGGTTGATCTTCCCCGACTATAATGTTACTTGTTTATATTCTACATCATCTGTGGAACAAGGGTATATTAAAAGTACACGGGCGTATGTAGCACCCGGGAGAATTTGAGATGGACCTAACTTCTATTGTACTGATCTAAGATTTTTTGTCTGTCTGTCCGTGTTATTTTCTTGTGCTTTAACTTACAGGCCGTAAATTTTTTAGATATTTTAATGCAATTCAGTACAATTACGTGTTTGATCCAAGAACGGACGCTATTGGAAATAATTCGGATGAAAGCACTTTTTCAATCACTTTGCATATAACGCAGGAATGCTGGAGCCACTACAGTGTTTTCACTTGTTTTTCGTTTTTTTTTTTTTTTTGTTTTATTAATTTATTAACCGCAAAAACATTTCCGAATCGTTAATAAGTGCCGAACGAAATCTTCATAAATAATGGATTAAATTTTATTTCGTAAAAACTATTTGAATTTTATAAAATTTAATTTTATACACTTGTAAAATTTATTATAGTGTTTTTTATTTTCCTCTTCATTAACAATAACGGCACTCTTTTCAATTTCGATGCGCAAATTATTATTGATGAAGATTTTCATTTAGCTTTGTTAACACAAACATAAACTTTTATTTATGTTTATTGAAAAGATAACCATAATATTTTAGATACACAGATACAACGAAACAGATATAAAATGTATGTATTTATTAGCTTGAAACGAGCGGCATATGCCAAAATTTTATATGGCATGAAGCAGCTATGAAGTGTAAACCGGGTTATGGCACCGAAAGTAAAAACGCATCACCTACAGCGCGGCAGTTGAATTGTTTATTAATCTCACCTTTATTACATGGCGCGTTTTTATAATAAAGAAAAATTTGAATTTTCAAGACAAGTAACGACTTTACCCAAATCGCATGAATAGCGATAGAGTTTGCATTCGTTGCTTTTACTAGTTACCGAAAAAACAAAAAGAACAAAATTATTAATAACGTCGAGAGGGACGGATATTAAAAAAAAAAAAAAAAAAAAGGAAAGGAAAGGAAAGGAAAGCAAAAAGAAGGCGAATTCGAACGCGTGTGTCTTCGTATTATTGAAAAAATTTAAACATCACACACGCACAAATATATTCGTATTTTGCTTTCGTACTCAACCATGTGCTTGCCTTTCGTTTTAATAAATAAATGTATACGGGCGTGCAGTCATGCAGTCATGCAGTCATGCACAAGCGCTACATATTTACGCAGGCATGCGCGAACAGCTTATCTCAATTATTTGATACAGTGTGTATGTTGATGAAGTACCAAATATAATTCTCGCCATTACAAACATTAAGAGCATGACTTTCTAAAAGACATTAGAAGTCATCTTCTTGGTTATTTGGGAATTATACCTTCTATTCTAGAATGCGAGCTTTTTCTTTAATATCTATTCTTGTCTGTGCGTTTGTTACCTTTGAGTTATAGGCTTCTAAGGAACAGTAAAATCCATCGTTATCTGTCACTTCGTACCTTTGAATTGTTGGTTTTCAAGAGTTATTAGAGTCCACTGCCATCTGGGAATTATGTTACCTTTGAGTGCGCATATGTTTGTGTTTATGTTCATGTTAATACTATTGCCTTTAACTAGTAAAAGCAACGAGTGAACACTCTATTCTTATTCATTCTTTTTGATTTGATCAAGCAAAACAAGAGAAATTCTTAAAATATTCCAAATTTTCTTTTGGAAAACGTTTATAAAAAAAACAAAATTAACAATTTTTCTTAATTCTTTTCAAAAATATCATCACCAGGCATGCGTATCATAAGGAGGATTAGAACATTCATCGACATAACAAATAATTCAACAAATCATTTATAGAACGCATCAGTGATTTTATGAATTAACCACAAAATTGTAAAATAGATTCTTTATTACTTATGTACATATGTATGTACGTATGTATGTATGTATGTATGTATGTAAACAAAAATTGAAATATAATAAAAAAAAGGTGAATAAGGAGAGCGTTTTTATAATTTAAACAAGAAAATGTCAACATAAAATTCTTAAAAAAAGAAGAAGAAGCAAATAACAAGAAGGGATATGTGATCGGCTTGAATCGAATTTTCAAATACCTATCACTGGGTTACGTTGGTATAGATGCATGATATTCATATACTCGTATCTAACAGCAACTCATCGATCAAAATTGAAAAGTGCCCACTATTGTAGTTATACTCGCATATGGATTTGCTATAGTTGCCAATAGTTGCGGTCTCGTTTAAATTTAATTGATTTTTGAAAACAAAAAACAATAATTAATAAAGTTTTACTTTATTCTTAAGTTAGTCGTGCTTCCATCGCATTCTATAGAAAATATAAACACATGTTTTTGCTTGTGCTTGACATCACTGTTTTTATTCGTAAACACAGAAAATTTGGCATCATTTACACAGGTATACAGCTATACAGAATTGCGGCAATTCTATATAGAATAATATCAATTCGGTATAGAATTGCGCTTGTATTGCGAATTCTATATAGAGTGTGACACAAACATCGCTAACATAGTAGAGAGGCAGAGTCGAATTATATCGATTTTTTGCTTTATTAAGGAGGGACACATAGGCCGATTTAGTTAATTTTTTTGCCTTAGTTTCACAAACAATAAGAAAGAATTTGATATGAAACTTAAACGCAACCGTGCGTTTGCCGCTAAACCAATTCCGCTATTTATCCTCATATATAAAATACCTTATATATCTATCTATATATGATACATTATGAATATGAAAAGAAAAAAATTATCTACTCATTAAATCGAATTCATTAATATAGGCACGAAAGCAGTCAGTGAATGGTTAACAACGACTGGTATTGGATTCATAAGGCTTGGTTAGCCTTCAGTTATCGGATGTAAGTAGTGTTGGAAGAGCAGAAGGGAATCTTGGGAAGCATTTAAAGTTTTAGCAATTTTTTCGATTTTTTCAATTTCTCAATAATTGGATTATATGGGACTTATTTTACAGTGTTACCTATCAAATATATATAAGAAAGTCTTGTCAACTGTTAGTTTCCGAACTAAATTCTTGCGGATTTGATTGCTTAAAAAATGTATGACAAACAATGGGCAAAAAGATTTTTAAGTAGATATTGTAAGCCTATAAGAAAACCATAGATTATAAAGTCGTATGCGGCTGTGGTGGAATATTTTTTATCTCCATTCACTTTAATTTAAAGAACAAACAAAAAAGAAAAATTTTGATATTTTATAATATTGGATGGGCGTGAACCGATTTTTCCATTTTTGTCAGATACTGAAGATTTACTCGTGAACATTTTTATCATTGTCTACATTATCTGCTTTAGCTTATGAGCAAAGAGCGAAAAAACGCATATTGTTGGACTATTGAAAGCAGATGCCAACCGACATACAAAAACTTTCCATGTTTTTACCAAATTTTAAGCAGATATCTTAATTACACAGACGAATAGAAGGACACGCCCGTCGATCGGTTCAGAATTTGAGAGCGAACAAGAATATATGGATTTTAGCAAACGTTTTGATAAAATGAATAGATCCTGAAACTTCATATATTTCCATTCTTCGGCGTTATGTGTGTAGGCATAACAATTTTATTTTTCTAACTAAACCTATAGAAGAATACAGTAACGTAACCAAACTTAATTGAAATATCAACATAGTCCAATTTAAAGGAAAGAAAATTATGATATTCGGGGAATTTTTCAAAACCAAAAAAAAAAAAAATTGTTATGAATCACATATGAATACGTAATGGAAACAACCCTCTTCTTTTTTAAATGAATGTAACATCTGATGTACGAATGGCACAACAAGTAAATGACTCACAATTTTACATATAAAGAAAATTGTTAGTAAAAAAACTATCTTAACTCCTTTTTAATAAATTCCAATACTTATGTACATGTGTGTATATGGGGGGTTATAAAAACAACATCACCTCATATAAAGCTTTAAAGTATTTATTGATTTGTATAATACATTTACACTCTACATAACTCAGGTAAACTAAATGGTGGACAACGGTTAACAAGTATTTCTGGGAAATTTGCAAAGAACAAATCCATGATTTCACCATTGATTATATTAAAGAAGGTTCAAGTCCGATTTATCGTTGAAGAACACGTTAGTTCTATCAGATGCAGTAATAGAGGCAAAATGTCCAAAAGTTTCATTAGGACACCAAGTGACATGGGAACAATTCAAGTCAGTCATCATAGCCGTAGATTTAAATATTTAAACGACATCCTGAATTAGAGCAGGATATCTTATATAAATAGAAACATCAGCATTTGGAGGAATGTACGAGCAAGTAATGAACACACTCTTGCTACCCGGTTTCATCCCTTGGTTAACCGCTTTAAATATTCAGACTTTTTCTTTTTTTAAAGACTACTTTGATTTTTAGCACGGCATAGCATCTTTTAGTATTTACTTCATTTCATCTTCACATAAAATTGAGGAAAATTAATGTTATGATCAAGAAGGTAATCTTTTACACATGCATATACTTAAACAGATATTCGTTGCACTGAGTCCAAACCGAAGGTGTCAATATCTCAAACATTTGCGGCCTATAGCTTAGACACAACTTTACATCGGCAGATATCAGATGGACAGACAGGTGTAGATCAATTCCAATTATGATTGTGCATCGATTGGCAAACGGTTGGCCTGTCCTAAGCTCTTCTGCGGGTTAAATGCGTTTGCACTAACTTAATATACCCCGTTCTTTAAGAGGTGTAGGGTACAATGAAAAGCAATTGTTAAGAACAACATTTGGGCTATTTGATGAGTGGACCAGAAGCCGTTCACTGGTCGTTTACACAATCCTAACGTCTTATTGTTATTTTTATCTTCTTCTTCTTTGACTTCTAGCGAGTCCTATTATCTGTTAAGATCACTCCTACTACATGTCAAATTTTTCTAAAATAAAAGTCAGTATTCGATTTAAAGGGATTTGATCGCGTACCATATCTTTGACCCCTTTTTATTGTCGTACTCAACCCAGTGGGTATTTGTTACTTTAAAATCCTTTGCGTTCTTATGACTGCCTTAGTCATAGCTAAGACGTCTAAATGTTTTCAAATCTCCCCGTATTTTGCACGATGATCTTTAGCTTCAGTGAGCTACAAGACGGCTGCGTTTTCACCATGAATGGAAACCGTCAACATCGATCATTGATCCAAGGGCACTGGATCCAAGCACTGGAAGAGAGAGGGCAAAACGTTACAAGTCTTCAAACGAAGTGAGACGAATGAATGAAAGAACTTATATAATATGCTGATAAAATAATTACTCATATGAGGAGACTCGATCATATATCACCTTTGAAATGTGAAAAACACTGAACTGGGAACTTTTTTTCCCCCTATCAGCATAATATAGGAAGTTACTGTTTGAGTCGCGCTTTCATTCTTGTGGCGATATCAGGATAAGGGGAACTGTCGGGGATAACTTTGAAAAACAAGTCATTCTTTCGACTCGGAATTCTTCAGAAAGAAAATGTTATAGCCGCCGGCAGACAATATTTTCGACAATGCATTTGAAACCTATTTCACAATAAAAAAAGATAATGCTTTCATTAACAAAATTCTTTGAAATGAATTCATGCCCTCAATAAAACAAAAGGCATCTATCTGTACGGCAAGTCGTTTCGCAAAAGTACACTGTAAAAAAATGTCGCTTTTTTTTTTAAGACCAACAATCGTCACAATATCGCAATAAATAAGAAAATCCTATATAATCGAATCGAATAATGGTTAGAAGTCGTATGGCGAGTTTTGTCGATTGTTAGAATGTACGGATCTCTTCCACGTATGGATATCTAAATCGAACTATCGAACTATACATATAGGTATATGTTTATATATATATATGAATCTGAATGTTATCGAGCGAGAATACTGTTTCACCCTCTTGATCAAAGGAGTGAAAGCGTAACTTCAAGTTCACCTAAGAGAATAAATATTTAAATAAACTTGTTGTCGAGTTATTTTCCGATTTCCCTTACAAATTAAATGTTGAAGACATTTTTTTTTTCGACATTTTGGTTAAATGTAAGATATGAGGCTAATTAATTTTAGGATTTTTCTTTCTCCACTTTAGAGATTTTGCAATCAAAGAATAAAGTTTTTTTCTACTTCTTTTCGTAAGAAATTACAACGTACCGCACAATGAGTGCGAAACATGATTAAAAACGAATCGTATCCTGGCGTTAAGAGCAATTGCGTTATGGCGTTGCAGCAAATATGTTTTGCATTTTTTTTTGTTTTTGTTTTTATGTAAACCATTTAAAAACCTTTAGGCAAAAGTATAAAACAGCTTTTAAAACAATAAGCACGTGTCCATCTAACCTCTATCATTAACTCATATTTGTGTAATTAAATATTTATTTGTATATAATTTTTAACCAAAATTCTACTCAATGCTGCCAGACTCTGATTGAAATGAATAAATAAATGTAAGCACAACGTGGCGATGTATATAGAAACTCAATATATACCGGCTGAGTTTGAATAAACGATCCCTTCACTGTGCGATAAGGGATGTGCGACCTTTCCGTTAAATGTTTACAAAGATAACAAAACATATGTCTTAACACCTGCCTTAGGCGAAAACAAAAATACTAATAATAATAATAATAATAAGAAATAAATTTACAAAAGATGACAAAGTTCAGGTTTTACAACCTCGTGACACTCGAACATTCGTTCCATATCTTCATTTGTTTTATACGCTTGACTACAATAGCAACAAATTTCTTTCTTTTTTAAAACATATTTAATTAAATTGATTGAAGAAATAATGTGTTAAAAATTCCATAAATAACTCACTTAAAATTTTAAAGTTCTTTTCTTTTTTTTGGTTTCCTTAAGAAGGGCTTTTAAATGTTTATTTATTTATTTATATTTAATTTCTTGACATTCACATTGTCACTTTGACTTTGACTACACTTGAGAGAGGGAGAGAGGAATATATATATATACCCGTATGTTTATTTAATTGCTTTAGGCAAAGGGTTCTATTATCAATGCATTCATCTTAACGTCGTCTTTGGGAAACAAATAACCAGGCAAGTCGTTAAAGTCAATTTATTGTTTAGAGAATTGTCTCAAACTTATGTAAAAACTATAAAGAAAGAATTAAGGAATTATTGCATGAAAAAGTCGCTCGAGTCATTGTCATGGTCGTAATTTAATTACTTTGTAAAAACTTTTCGAAATGATCATCGGAATCATCAAATTTATATTCAAGAGCTGTTCGCTTACCTGTCATACGAATTAACAGCAAAAGATCAATTAAGATATTGAACAGCTTTGCAAATTATCTGAAAATTATGATATTGGTAAGCATGTAGACATGACATTCGTAGGTGAGGAAAAGCGATCTTCGTCTAAGCGATCTTCGATCTATTAAGATATTGAATAGTTTTGCAAATTATCTGAAAACTATGACATTGGTAAGCATGTAGACATAACATTCGTAGGTGAGGAAAAGCGATCTTCTTCTTTTGCATTTTTAAATGGGTCGAGAAGACGTCCAAGTCCGCACTACACGGTGGACGTTTGCATTGAAGCAATTTCTTTTCAAGCTTTTAAAGTTAAAGAAAAGAGGAAGACTGAACGACACCTGTTGCAAGGTCCTTTGTTGAAAGCAACTCTCGATTAAGAGTCGAGAGCATTTCTTACTAATTCTGCTGTCTAGAATAGAGTTGTGTTCGTTTCATGTAATGTAAAAATGAACTTGCAATTCGAATGACTTTCGAACCCGAGCCGTCAATAAAATTGAAAATCTATTAGACTTTTTAGGCGAGCCTTGATATTCTATTGGAGTGAATGGAGAACCGGACATAGAGATTCCAGCTGTTTGCCCTCTGTACAAAATATGCAATTTGCAGAGCATATGCGTACATATATAGGATGCCGCAAAGAAAGATTTAAATAATGCGAATAACAAAAAACAAATTTGACAGCTGACAGTTTAGGATCTATAAAAATGGAGCACTCTACGAGAGAGCAAAGCGTCTTCATCGTTGACCATTATCTTACAAGTAATGAAAGTTTGGCAAAACTTCTACCAAAATGAGTCTGGTCAAGCGATAAATGTTACTGGTGCTCGATATCCATGCATGCATTAACCCAGATAATCCAGTTCTTCCTGCCTAAGTGGGATGATGTTGGTGTGTCTTGGTGTGGTTTCAACTGGACTGTGCCACATGCATGAACCGCTCTCTGCGGTGATAAGAACTTCGATAAAAGAGTGCGTACGTGCCAGCAAAGCCGTGAAGGTCATTTGCCCGATATGCTATTCCACTCCAAAGCCTACCCCTATATACATTACGATTCAATAAAATGATTACAATTAAAAAAAAAAAAAAAACTTTAATTTTCTATTTAATTGAAATCTTGTGTAAATTTTGGCACACCCTATGTATGTATTACAGATACTTGCCTTGTCTATAGCATATAACGATCAAAGTTGTTTTTTTTACACAAAATTTCCACAAAATGCTTGAAATAATAGTTCGGCGGCTATGTAAGACTTACTTACGGAACAGGAATAGCTCGTCTTAGATGACGAGCAGTGTAGTTTTCTTCTTTCTTTTTTCATTTTGTTTATCATTTAAACAATAAAAACAAAACAAACAAATGACAAAATAAAACGTGAGAACTTTTCCTGATTAACTTTACGCGTTCACTTTCCTATGCTGGTTTTAAACGTCAAAAACCCATAAATTACTACATTTCTTGCTTATTTGTTTAAAGTGCAACAACATTAAGTGTGAAGTTGTTTTCTCAATTCTTATTCTTATTTATGTATAGATATTCTGTTTATTTATGTTTGAAGTGGAGAGAGACCAATAAATAAATATCTAAAGAATAATGAAAATTTTTCTCCGATTTCCCATCGAACCTTTCAATTGTTGTAATTGATTCAACTATAATGAAGAATTCTATATAACAAAAAATGTAAGAGAATGATTCTTAGGGCGTTTAACATCTCATATAGAAGTCCTTGGGAACCTGTGTAATGTGGTTGTGTAACAAATTCCCTTTATTTATAGTTTAATGTGTTTATGCGGTTTTTACTACATTGACAGCGACACGTTATATATAAATTTTGAGGTTATTTTTGTTTTTTTTTTTTGTTTTTATATTTATTCCGCAAAGTGGTTGAAAATTTGTGTACGATTCTGTCTGATGGTAGTGAAAAATGAAGAAGAAGAGAAAAAGGCTTCCATAAGCTGAGTAGAGAATAATTGCTTTGTAGGTCATATTTGTAGGTTAGAATTAAATTAAGTGAATTTACAATTTCTTCGCCTGTTAAGAGTGCTGTAGAAATCTTGCAAAGTTTTGCTTACCATACGATTTTGAAAGAATTTACTTTTTTAAAACTTTATTGTAATTCTAATAATACAAGCATAAGTAGCATCACTTCATCATCATTACAAATCGTCACGAAACTTATGCTTGTAAGCAAAGAACTTGCTGAACATAAGCAAAAAAAAAGTGTTAAAGAACATAACATCATATAAAACTGAAATATTGTTTATGTCACGTTTTACTGAAAACGAGACAACAACTTCCACTATTACAATGGAATGGTTGTTGTGAATAAATTTAACTAAACAAATAATTTCCAACGACGAATACAAGGCAAAAATTAACATAAAGGAACCAATTGACATGTTTTCCCAAAAAATAAGAGAAAAAAAAAAAATAGCAGACAAGAGATTCCTATTCATTTTAAAGCGAACCTTGAATACCCAGCATATGAAAAGATTCCAATTCTATCGAATTATTTCATTGTCACTACAAAAACCTGAAATGTTTTTTATATCAAGTCTTGACTCTGGAATCCAAAGCCTCTTATAGGTTGTAAACTATTGCCAGAAATTTAAATTTTTATTAAAGTTTTTCACTTTTTTACGTTTCTTAGCGCGATGGATGGATGGATGGGTGGATGGGTGAAATTTACATTCAAATAAAATTTCAAGGCCGACAGTTAAACTGTCATACGTTAAGCAGCATTCCAGCAGTTTATCCCAAATTTTGTTATCGTGAGAGTTTCAAAAATTGCTTGGCCAGAATTGATGCGGGTGTCTGGATGCTACAAACGGACTAACAAATTTGATATATCCCCGTCTTGTAGAAGAGCATTTAAAAGTGAATAATAAGAATAAAAAATGAAAACATTTTCTGACTTATTGGTGTGAAATCCGAAACTTGTTGAAGCGCGAAAAGTTCTGTTATTATACTTTTGGGTTCGTACTCATCCATAGAATTATTATTATTTATGGTAAATTTACCCCATTCACATAAAAATATTTAGCGAGATATCAAATTACCGCATATTTATTATATTTAATGAATAAAAATTGCATTTAAAAAACAAAGAAGAAAAGGAAAAAAAACAAAAAGAAAAAAAAAACATAACAAAAACTCTTCAACCATGACATTAAACGAAAAAATAAACTTCATTGACTTAACTTTTAGCTGTCAAACGGGCTGACATATTCATTAAATTGTGTACATAAGTTTCATGGCAGTACCAATAACGATTACATACATGTTAACATATGTATATAGGACTTTACACAAAAATAAAGTTTTATTTTATTTTTGTTTGTTTTTTCTTTTCTTTGCATTTTATTTTAAGATTTAATAAAACTTCAAAGACTTATAACGCGTGACAACCACGCGCTTTCACTAAACGACTTTAATAAGATTTCACGATGATTCAGCTTATTTCAGTTGCTCCCCATAGTTTTGTTTAACCATTTTTTTTTTTAAAAGTTGTCAACAACTTTGAGTTGTTTGATCGATTCATTAATTCATTATTACGTTATCTAAAATGAGTTAAAAATTACGGTAAGATGGTAAATACACATAAGAAAATCATATTCGGTCGTAACTAAATCTTTTATACCTATCATCGTGATCCTAAGAAAGGGAAAAGAACTACATTTTCATACTCCAGAGGGAATGTTTAACACACATACTACATAGTTGTTTAAATGGACATATGGACAGATGATCCCTCGTCTTTCGGTGATGGGTAAAAAAACGCTCTAAAGGTAGCTTAATATCGTTTAAAAAGTGCTTTACATTAATAATCTTCTTTTTGCATGAGTAGTCGAGTAGACAAAGGATCGCAGTTAGTAGATCAGTGGTCGCATGTTCAAATCTCAAGTGCGGTAGAGTTTGCAATGGGAGCGTATGATCTAAGCGCGAGATGTTGAAGGACACGCTTTTTCGTACGAACAATATTGCTACTTTAATACCGCACCGTGTCTCACTTCTAGAAATACCTCCACCCGTGGGAGTGCATTAATTGTGTCATATCTTCTCTTCTTCACGTGTAACTTTAGCGATTGGAATAGAGGCTAAATTCATAGCGAACTCCACAAGGAAATTCTGACATGTTTTATCTGTAACTTTTTGGACCACGCCTACCCAATATTTATAACGCGCAGAAACAAGCTTCAAAACTCCTATAAATTATGTGAATTCTTGCCCAGTTTTCGAATTCGGAATGCACCTAAGCGTGTTTGTCCATTCATCTGTCCATCTGTCCGTCTACGCAACTGTGTAGTGTTTGTGGTAAAGCGGTTTATTTCACTATCTACTTTTAGGTAGACATTGCGCCTTTCTCGATAAGCATGAATGAAGAGCACTGGTGAGGTAATTAACTGACAGCATTTTCCTAACTTTTTTAATAAGGCCTGCGTAACGACTTTAAGAAGTATTTGCATTTTTATGTAGTGTACTCTGTATCTCGTAAACGTAGCTTCAGGGAGCTAGTTTCCTGTTTATACAAAGTCGGAGCATTGCAAAAAAAAATCGACACGAGAAGCAAAGGAATTGAACGGTGCTTTCTAACAGCTACGGCACGAAGTTTGTTTTTTTCATTTTGATGAGAACATATTGCTTGTAAGCCGTGTAAAGGACCTGCTGAACGCTTATACTGCGTAAGTATATCCCACGAAAATCTAAAACCTAAGGCGTACATGTTCTAGATGCGCGTGAATAGTGAAATTTAGTTAGAAATGTCTGCCCGATTGCCTACATATCGTAGTTGTTAGTTCTTCTGTTCAGATTACGATTTGTTTAACAAACGATTCGATCTCCAACCGTTAGTCGTGACGACATCTCCCATATAAATAAGAAGCTAGCTTCAACCATAGAGAAACAAGATTTTTATAAAAATCGGTGTTACGTTGATCAGATAATAACTAATAGCTATATATATATATTTTGGCAAACATTCCTCACATCTTAATTCAATTTCGATCAAACATCTCACTCCCAGGTGACTTCTGCGTACTTCGGGCACAAAATAAAAAACGGACTAGTTTTCCGACAATTTTCGAAAATTCGAAGAATTTCTACACTTTTTGCTACATATTTACACAAACCATCAAAAAAGAATGTTTTTGTATTTAATTTTTTCATTTTTGTTTTTTGATTTGTTAATAATACATAAAGTACGCCTACGAAAAATTGTCAAAGTAAATTTATTTTTCTCCACTCACCACTTCTGGTGAGATTATGTTAAGTTTGGCCGAGTGTATGCAACACTTAAAAGAATTCAATCGCTTACGTAGCAATCGATTCAGAATCATATCCTGATGTCGGCGCACTTGATGTCTGTCCGCGTATAGCATGTATTTTGATGAAACCGTGCCCATTTAAATGTTTCGCCCCCAACAGTTACGCCATTGAATCGAACCATTTTTACGATTTCTTTCCATACAAATATTGTTAAAATAATATGAGTTAGCTTTTAGTGTTTTATATATGGAAAATTGATCCAAAAAGGTGATTTTTCACACAAGTTTATTGCCGTACGTCTAGACTACGTAGATCTATATTTTGAACTCCTTCGTTTTTTTTGATAAAGTCCACGTTCACATAACAACAAACACCCACTGTTAGTACTTTATGATGCCGAGTTGCATTAGACAAATCCGTGTACAGTATTTAATGGACAGCGTTAACTGACTGTAGAATTGTAACTTGTTATACCCCATACTACATGTCGTGCAGGCTATATAGCTGAAGCTTTTTATGACAAAAATGCCTAATTCTCAATATTTGATGGTGAAAATTGGTCCATAATAACAATTTGACATACGAGTTAACCTTACTGGTTTCGAATCGTATAGATCTGTTTTTTAGATCCAACTTCTTATAAAAGTTCTAATCAAAGTAAGCCTTCATATGGCAAAAATGTTTAATTTTTCAAATTTTATGATGATCAGTAAATCATAGCACCAAATTTGGATCAGAACGGTCTACTTTTGGGGTCTCACCTCATATAACGGTTCTTATGAAATTTTTCATGACTAGGGAGTCCTTTGGCAAAGAGATTTAATATTTCAAATATTGTGATGAAACTGGATCTATAGTAGCAACGTAACTGTAAGAATTAACCTCAGAAAATTTGGATCACATCGGCCTATTTTTTAAACTCTACATTATATGGCAAGACAATGGAATTTGTAATTTTTTATGACGGAAAATCACGAAATCTTTGGCAAGTACATGAAGTTTGCTTAATTTGGATTTGGACCATGTTAGTTGACATTTTGACTGTCATCCAATATGAGGGCTTTCACATAAAAATATTATTAGGCTAAGTTTTATACGGTGACTGACTGTTGTAATATTTTAATTTGTTTTTCTTTTCACTTTTTATGAAAATACTAAAGCATTTCAAGGAAATCAGACGACAACTAGAGCAGAATGCTGCGATTTATTTTGACTAAAAAACATGTTTTTTTATTCGAAAAATGCTGGGCGCTGAATGTCAATCAATTCATATTAATAGTTAGGAGACCTAAAAAAAAAAAAAAAAAACTTTTGCACTCAAATGCATTAAAATTAACTTAATCATAATTATGGTTAAAATATGTAATTACTTTTGCTTTTCTTAAGAATACTTAATTACTTGCAATCAAAATCATTGAACTCTAAAAATTATGGTTTTTTGTAGCACTCGCCCAGAAAAAAAAAAAAAAAGGCCCGAAATTGGAAAAAGTACATATGTATATACATATATAAAAAGATTAAGCAAAAAAATACTTGCGCTAAACTATATCTTAGGCAGCGAAGCATATAAACGCATACGTTTAACAACAAACGTATGCACTACGTAAATGTAATCTATTGTCTAGAGAAGAATGAAATAAAATTAGTGGTTGAACGCGAACGCAAGTGCAAGCCAATGAATAAAGCTGCAAGTAAGAAATACCTATGCGCGTTAAAACGAATCTTGAATGCCCATCACCTACATTCTGAATACATGTTAGCTAAATACAATGGAATGCACTTTCTTTCTTCTACAGCGAATCGTGTAGAACAAAATGCAAAACGAATAGTGTTAAGGTCGCTTCTCTACATTTCTATGAATTAGGGAATAATAAGGCTTTGATTGGAGCCGGTGATATGGAGCATAGTGTGTGTTTTTAATAGAGAGGGGAGCATGGTCATCCACTTTGTGGTTCCAAAAGTAAATGAAAGACACTTTGGATCGAGATTTACATCCAATTTTCTTTCAATCTATCGTTCGGACCTTGCCATTACACATACGCACTTGTAAAGAAATTGTTAAAGTCCACGATTACGTTTCGTGCAAGTGGAATGCTTAAATAACTTCGTAAGTAAGGACGCAACATCACTTCATGGGATAAAGAACTCAACGAATTAAAGCCGAAGTATTTTGTGCTAAGCGCAAACCTATTGGGTATAAAAAAAATTCGTGATATTCTTGAAAAGATTCGAACTTGGAATGATGTCTGTTCAAGTTTCCTATCATTTCGAATTTGTTTTAGTTCGCCTATTTTAAACGAAGTTGCACAACGAATGCCTAGAATAGGAAGTTATAGGGGAAAGCATAAGAAAAATCCGGAACATTGTGTTCGATAATCGAAAGGTGAAGTTTGAAGAGACAGCTGGCGTCCGAGAGATGTCCAATGACAGGATCCTTGAACAAATCGCTGAATGTTCGAGAAGTCTTGAAATTATGTTATCATTCTTGGAGGAGTCATTCTTTAAACAAATTTTACCAAGAAAATGTGGTTTTACCTCCTGGGACTTATTGATCAATATATTATCAGAATCTATAAGTCCATTATTAATCGGCGTTTACATTTTTAATAAAAAAGTGACTGGGAACACTTATGAACATCAAATTTCAATTCTCTTCCTAGAATTTTTATTATTTTTCCATTTACTAGGGGGACCCATAAGTAGTCAATTATTTGCATAGAATTATTTCTTATTTTACCTTTAATTCTGTACCGACCGTTGAAGACGGAACGCATATGCTTTTCGGTTTCTGTAAAGTAGTTTGTGTAGAAAATATCCTAAAATCTAGAATTTGCTACCCTGAAATAGAATGGCTGCGTCCGTACCTTCCGAGAATCATATACGTTATTCATTGCATAATTTTTCATTTATATGCGGTATGCGTTAGTTCAGAAGGTTTGCTGCTGGTAATTATGATCTTTCTGACAGGCCTCAAGGTGGACGATCTGTTATATTTGATAATGACATCTTAGAATAGGTAGTGGAAGCTAATACTAGATTGAGCATACAAGAATTATGCAGAAGACTTGGGTCCAATGTACAAAGATATCTACACGAAACTGAAAAGGCATATAGGCAAGACATAGGGTTGCCGCGTCAATTATCTGACCTAAGAATAAGCATATTCATCGATTAGTTTGTAGTTCACTGCTATCCAGATTTCGTAGAGATGCAGTTCTTGGCAGAATCGTTACCGGAGGTGACAAATAGATTCTTTATGCTAACATAAAGTGTTCGAAGCAATGGCTTTGGGAAATTCAAATCAAAATATCAACGCCTACACCTAGGTTCAGGTAGACACCTTGGGTCACATTTTGCTTCTCGAGCCCTGTATTACTGAGAGAGGGAGATTGAAGATTTGTAGAAAGGACTCTCGTTTGTTTTGTTTTTTGTGAGGGTACACATGTTGTCGGATTTGTGCCGTCAAGTTATGCCCGAGCTGTTGCCCGCTATGTGCACAGAAGTCATGAAAAATTACCTGAAAAATATCCGATATCCCGATAAGATGATCCGTGGAGGACATTTGAATGATGTTGTATTCCGTAAATAATGGCAAGATCCAAGCAATATATTGACAAAGATCACAAAACAGTGCGTTTTATTTGCATACACTTGCATACCTTCGGAACTGCAAAAGGAATGACTGTGTGCTTGTTTTTCTTAGAAACGGCTGATACGCGCCTTGCTGTACACCATCAGCTTAAGTGTTCCGCGCTCTGCTCAATGTCTTTTTAATTCACATAAATGTAGGAAACTGACCTTGACATAATTGGTTTTGCGTTTTGCTCTGAATGAGTCGCAATTCTTTTCACACTTTTAAGAAAAGAAGAACGCAAAAAAGTGCAATTCCATTGTAGTGTAAACTAGATGACTCTATATAATGTTTTGTTAGTCTTTACGAGCTACGGATAGCCTAAAAGATTTAATAAAACGATTTTTCTTTTTGCAAGCTTTTGGTGGCCGGTTAAAAAGTTATGTAGTGAAGTAAGAACACAAAGAATGCCTAGAGCAGTGTGCGGCCCACGCAATCAAATTACAAAAGAATGCTGCATAGTTTCCTCAGCTTACATGTGTTTGTGTCCATGTAATTATTTACATACTTGAATAAACTGGTTGTGTCTGCAAGTTTTTCTTAACTAAACATAAATATCGTATGCGAACTCATAAAAGAGATCATTGAATTACTTTTCGCTATTAACAGAAGTGACCTTTTAAAAAGGTGTGAGAATTAAATTACCGTTATTAGGAGAATTTAATGCAGAAATAATTCTAAAGTTGTAATTGTTTTAACGCCGAGACGCTCGTAAAGCCTAGCTTGTGTTAAGCGATGATCAGTAATTCCCGGAACTAAGTAAGAAAATGCACACTTTATTTTTGCAAAATTCGCGAGATATATCGGAATCAAGTCAACATTTCCATATGTTTTTTATTTGTCAAAATATATTTCAGTTTCCATAGCGAGCTCGTCGTTTAATCGAAACTTTTTCCTTTAATAGAACATTCGATCGCAGATAATACAGAGAGAGAGAGAGAGAGAGAGAGAGAGAGAGAGAGAGAGAGAGCAATTGGAGCTCTAATTCATGCAATTTTCCAATCAAAAAGTGTACCTCTATGAGTGGGCATGGTACTCTTCTAATGAAGGCACTAACACTTTCGCACACCTATCTCGCGGACGCCAGCTTCACCTTCCGATTATCAAAAATAATTACATCGTTTAGGGATTTGATTGCCTTCACAAACATCGATGACCGTACGATCCCGTCTATAATCAGCAAATTACCGATAAATTTCGATGGAGGACAGTCGCGATAACACTTCTTCGCATCAAAAAGCAATGATTAATCGACATAAGAAGTTTGCAAATTTCCATTATTTTGCGAGTGAGAAAAGCAACAGTGTTGCTGCTAATCACTAAAACGATTGTAGCTTGCATCGAAAAAGAAAGCAATCGAAATAACATGGAATGGAATTTTGACAGCCATCCTTTGAAGGTTGGAAGTTGCGAAAAGTAATATAAATTTTTTGTTTGAGATAACATCTATGTGCTCACTCCTGAGAGTTTTTGATCGATCTATTATAAGTTCTATATATATGTATACATGTATATATATATATATATATATATATATATATATATATGTATATGTGTGTGCACAAGCATGCTTATATGTTTCGATGTATGTATTTATGTATGTGCACAATAATAAGAATATTATAAGAAAATATCTGCTAAATACGTTAAGTAAATGAAATGAGGTCAGAGCGCGAAAGAGTGAATATTTTTATGTAGATATTTTGTTCGTTATGAATTGAAACTAGTACAACAAACATACAACTCACTACTCGCTGAGTCATTTTGTCATTTAAGAGGAATAGCAAAAAAAAAGAAGGAAAGAAAACGCCAAAGATGAATGCAATTCTTTCAAGTTTTTTCTTTTCTTCATATGCACTCAATGGTTATATACAGTCTGCCGTCTGTCATCATATTATTATATCTTATATGTATTTCGGTGCGTGTATGCATGTGTACACAATTCAATTTAAGTTTTTTCCTTCTTATGTTTTCTTCTCTTTTTCCTTTTTTTTTTCTTTTTTTTTTTGTTTCTTCTTATAAATTATTAACTCAGCACTTTAATGTAGAGCTGATATCGTTTCATAAAGTTGTTGAATTGTATGAATGACTGACAAACATTTCTAGGGAAATACATTCACTAAGAGAGAAAGACGGAAAGATTTTGAAAGAAAAAGAGTAAGAAAAAAAAAAAAAAAAAATTAAAATTTTTTCTTTACGCAAGCGCGCAATTCAATTTAAACATATTAACGCAAAGCTGTCATAGCAAATCAACTCTTTTTCTTACCGCAAATGCATTTAAAGAATGAAACAGTGAATGAGGGGCGAGCGAGAGAGAAAGAGGGAAAAGAAATTTCCAAGCATAGCAATGTTTTCCTGCACATATGTATGCACTTGAACTGAAAGCGGTCAACAGCAATGAAGAAAAGAAAAAAAAGGAAAAAAAAAAAAAAGACACATCTTCATTATCATTATCATCATCGTCATTATTATTGTTATTATTATTATTGCTGCTATCAACACCACATGGAATCCAACAATGTCGCTTGTCACTTTAAATGGAAAGTACAAACTGCCGCATGGAGTGTGTGCCTCTTGTGCTTACGAATGTAGTAGCGCGACAGCTATTGCAATATATAGAGCTATGTTGCTGCTGCTGCTGCTGCTGCCGATGCGGCTGTTATCGTTGTGGTTGTTGTTGTTGTTGTTGTTGTTGCCACCTAAGTGCATACAACCAGCTAAACAGTATCTTCATACTTTATGCGCACACCACACCAAGGCAAACAGATTCGTTTTTGTTTTTTTTCGTACTTTTTTTGCCTTCATTTTGTTAATTTGAACTTAAAAGTTTTATTTGCTTCTTTTCACCTTATCATCATCGCCACCTTGTAAACAACAAGTGCTTAAAACCATTTGATTTAATTTATTATACACATGCACACACACACACACACACACACACACACACACACACACACATACACACACGCACACACACATACTGGGGGCAAAGATAAATGCCTGATTGTTTTCAGAGTATGCGTATGTACGCCTGACACAGTTTTCATTTATAGAAAATTTCTATGTTTAGAAGTATTTTCTGTCTTCTTCGTCTATGTATATGTATATGTATATGTTTTTTTTTTGTTTCCTTGCTTTCTTTCTTTACATTCATTTATATATTTTGTCGTCTTTTTTTTCGTCGTATTATTATTTTTAGTTTTTTGTTTGTGCATTTATTTATCTTCATAAATTTTTCTTTTTAACTTCTTGTATTATTTCATTTACTTTGGCACAAAATGTCACATAAACAAAATGTCAGTTAAGCACTTAACCGTCTAGCGTGTTAACATAATAGACCAGAGTCTGTCATTAGTTTATAAGATAAATTTTGTTATAGCATCGAGTTGACTCTTTGCTTGCTACCGTCTTTATCTTAAGAGGTTTTCTTTTTTTTTTTTTTTTTTTTTATTATGTACATAACCTACAAGTTCGTGGAGTGTGTGTATGCATGTATGCATTGGTTAGTATGTGTGTGTGTGTATGTGTGTGTGTGTGCATATATGTAAGTAACTTTGATTCTCAGGTACGCAAACGGAGTCTCTTATTTGGTTTATTTTGTTTGTTTATCGTAGCTAATTAAAACTTTGTACATTTTCTATGCGCAGTCATATAAATTAAAATACAAGAAAAGAATGAGAAGAAGATAACTGTTCTCTTACCGTAAATCTAAATGAATTACTTAAACGAAAATGTTTCTTACATCATTACCGTCAAATTTGAAGCATATTTAAGAAGTAATGCTCTGAATTGATTTAAGCATGTCCGTCTGTCCATCTGTTTGATATACGTTGTAAACATTATTCTGATCGAAAAAAATTAATCTATCGGTTTTGAATTTAGCAGAAACAGTGTAAGTTCTTGCACGCAGGTTGATATTGAAAATGAACCGAATTGGTGGAAGGACACGCTTAAAGTATCACGTAAACTGGGTACACCTCTGTTTTCGGAAAGGAATCAAAAATTTGGTTTTTCGGTCATAAGTCGTAAACTACGGCAGATAAGTCTACGAAAATGTAGTACCTGTACTTGTACAATGGGAACAATCGACCATGCCTATTTAACACTATAGTGTTATAAAATTTAATTTTTTTTCTTTTAATTCCTTTTTAAGACGCGCAGAAACGAGCTTCAAAAACACCATAAAGTATATAAATTCTTGCCCAGGTTCAGGATACGGGATGCACCTATTTATGTCCGCCTGCTCGTCTATTCATCTGTCCGTATGCCCAACTGTGTAATATCTGTGTGGAAGCTATCGCCTCCAGACTTGCAAAGAGGATTTAAAAAGGAGATAAACTTTTCAAAGAACATGCCTATAACACGCCTATGTAACGAAAGCTGCGAACACCTTGACTTTCCGTGTTTTGTGCTTGTTACTCATAAAGTACAACACTCCTGACTCTGGAAATTAGAACAACACAGTCCTATTACGTTGAGATCTGAGTCGTAACATAGTAAATAAATAATTGTTAATTATTTCTTTTTAATCCAACGGTACCTGGGCTTCTAGACTTTGTTTCTAGCCCATCGAGTGCGTGCAGTGCACTGGTCGATTGGTTGTATGGTTGATGAAGATATATGTCCAAAACTCCACATAATCTCCTCCATATCATCGGCATAACCCGAGCTGAGGATTGTGCTTCTGTATTGGAAATGTTTTGGGACATGCGTCGGCATATTTATTGCATTATTCATTTCGACGAGATCTCATGTAATGCCGTATGCGACCCGATACATAGTAACTTCAGCGTTGAAGATCATAATTCAATTGTATTCCCCAGAAGAGAATATTGAAAGCTTCAAGTAATCGGTCTAGTAGAACACCTATTACTATGATCTGATATAAGATACATATCGTTTTCTTAATTTTTTTAGTTTTGCGTTTTCTTCAAAGTTTTTTTATTCCCTATTTTATGTGTGTGCTGCGTGATGGCAACCTTGGACGCATTATTTCCTTGAGAAAGAATAGTGCTTGGATGGCTTACCGGGACATGTGGAGAGTCTCAACCCAAGAGTGGCTACGGCTGCGTACAGTAAGAGATCACCCAAAGCTTTATAGCATAGTGTAAGTTCTGTACGAGCGATAAGCCGTGAAAATTTGTGGGTGTCCACGGTCATCAGGTTGCCCAAAGGTAGGATTGCTGTAGTTGTGGTTGCTCCGAAGTTTCGTGGAGAACTATCTAAGAGACGTTTAGACAGGCCTCGACGCAAACCAGTGAGCGAGAAAATGGCCCACATCCATTTTCCAATTCGGTACCTCGGGGTAGTAAGGCCCCCTTCAATGCGAAGTGTCTTACTCCCTGAGCGATCCTTAACTGAACAAATTGCTTAACGACAAATTGCCGATGGTTGTAGGCAATCCGTCTGATTAAGGCTTCATGCCAGGTGCTGACGTTAAACTCTTATAAGGAATCTTTATATACCAAGAAAAATGGGAGTGTGAGTGTGTTTCCCACAAAAAGTGACGCTATTGCGAACTATGGATAATATATGGCAGACATCGATCGTGAACGAATGAATAGATGGGTGTATTTTAAATGTATAGAATAAGGCTGACAAACGTTACTCATTTATGTAAATGGATTCAAAGTGCAAGCATTTGAAACATCAAAGGCATTCACTCACCTTCACACTACCAAATCTATAGTTTCCAAAGCGATCACGTATAAAAGTTTTTGTTTTGAAAGAAAGTAGCAAAAGCGGCGAATACTTGGTCTTACGACTCGAGAAGAATGTAGAAATTTGCCTTTGTATGTGTTTTTGTTTTTCCGCTTCCTTACTTAAATTAATGTACAAGAAATGTATAAGTGAATGGGGAAAAGCAACAAACCAACATTGTATACAATAATGAAAGCACGCGTCTAAATCTTTCAAGTGCTCAATGCACCCATAGCCAGACAAATGCGATAAAGCAAAGGCCTGCCTGCCTGCCTGCACACTCAAAGAAAAAAAATGAAAGAAAACAAAAAAAAAAATTGAATAGCATTTTAATAGAGATTTTGTAATACCGAAAAAATGTTTTTTATTAAGTCGAAATGGGAGAGGAACGATAAAAAAAAAAACACAAAGATTTAACCAATTATAAAACATCTGAAGGAAATCGAAAGAAATGAAACATTTGTTCAATGCACACAAAAAGGTCAATCGAACGTGGGGCACAAGGCAAGGCTACCGTTGCGAAAACAATAGCAACTGCAAGCAATTAGGTCATTGATTTACCATTGTTCACGTTCGGAAACAATGTGATTTATTTGAAAATTACAATGAAACAAAAGGGAGAAAATCTTTATTACGCAGCCGCGTTTCGGTAATAATTGGACAAATGCCCATTGGTAGTAAATGCCCTTTTAAGTAGAAAATCAAATTGAAAACTTTATAACAATGAAATTAAATTTTGAAATGAAAAATTTTGCTTTTAATTTTAAAACTAAAATTGATTCATATTCAAGTGTCAAAATGCATAAAATGTAAGCTGCTACGACTTTTACCATAATTCAACTAAACGAACATCTGCTTATATTTTATCAAAATTCTTTTCCTTTTACTTGCTTTTCTTATTCTTGAGACATCCATCTCATAGGAATTAAGTATACGATCGCATATTTTCATCATAATTTAAATAGACACTAAAAATAAAAAAAACAAAAATTAAAAGTAAATAAAAAATTATTTTCGTCTCTGGTCGACTCTCGTATACACGCTCTTTACCTACATTCTCCTAATTAGAAACCGACGAAACGAAAACGACAAACCAAAAAAAAAAAAAAATTTAATTTTGACCGACGGTTTCCCCATATTTGACCCTGTTTGAGGGAATTTCGATCTTCGAATCTCTGGTTGTTTCTGAGTAATGAGCAGAAAAAATAAGTGTTTTGTTTTTGGGAAGTAGATGTGTTCCCAGCTTATGTTGCATTGTCGATGTGCCCTTCGGTTCATTTCCAATATCAACCTGCGGGCAAGAATTTTTAACTTTTTTTTGCCCAATTTGGGGAAAACGTTTCCCCTTGACATTCCTACAAACGCAGAGGTGGAAATGTCCAAATCGACTTCGAATTTATTGAGATCGATTATAATTATATATATATATATACCTATTTTGTAGATTCCCTGAAGCTACCTTCTGGGTACTGCAAACATTTTCACAAATTGAATATACACTCAATCTTCGATGACGGGTATAAAGACATGAACAAATGCGCAGAGAGAAAAGACTTACTAGTCTTAATGGCGATTTTAGACCTCCCATTGGACAAGATGATGACAGATCCTAGATTGACGCCACATAAGATGATGCCATGTGCTTGATGGAATCGGGAGTCGGGCGATCGTGAATCGTGGGCTGCGCCACTCTGACCGGGCAATTGATATTATGCTCCATTGTTCATAACTAACGCTGGTAGACTACGAAATCGGGCTGGAGCGTCGAAAATTGGATCAATAGGAAATGCGTTGTCGTCCATTATCACAAAAGCAAGGTACATACATCGTTAATAGTTCGCCAAACATTTACGAAGCTTGGTTGAGAAATTTTTGTTCATTCGTTCATCGTGCAGCCCGAACATTACATCATCCGAGTACGGATTGTTTCGTTCTATGCAAAACCCTCTTACCGATCTAAAATTGACTGTAAAAGAGATCTGTGAAAATGACTTGATTCAGGGTTACGTCCAAAAATCCCGGAAGTCGTACAATGATGGCATCATCATGGTTTTACAAGTAAACTTTATTTGAATTTTTGTGCAGATTTTTAAAATTTTTTAATTCCGTTAGCTGGTGGTGAGCAAATCGCTTACGTTTGTAAACCTTGATCGACGGATTTGAAATATATATATATATATATGTATATATTTATATATATATATATATATGTATACATATGTGTATGTACGCATGTATATGAATATGGCCCGGATTCAAACTTCTATCTGATGTCCTAAGGCTTTGAGCCGCATGAAAGGACAAAGCTTCATACGACTGAACATATATTTAGTGGCTGGCCTATCTTTGAACTGATGTGAAAAAAAAAAAAACAAAAATTGTACACTCTCAGGCTTCGGTAGTGAGCATAAAAATTAAACTGAAATTTCATTTTTTTAAAGTAAACAAACAAACGCCTGCTACATTGCTTTCGCATGTATGGATGGATACGCAGGCGCGCAGTTGTTCAAATAATAACAACATGTTGTTTAACTGCTAGCATTCTCGAGAACATCAACATATGATATTCAGTGCTGGATGATGGTTTTCAAATAAAGCTGATGAACTACACAGACGAAATATCGTTTATTTATTTATGTGGTCCTCACACAAACAAACTAGTTTTATGTAGAAAGAAAAGAATAAACACACACACACACACATATGTATATTTATATATATACGCATGTATGCGCATGTTTTTTTGTTATTTTAATAAAGAAAAAATAAGCAAATAAATGATCTTAAAAACATTGCAGCCGTACTAGGCTTTAGTTATGTGTAAAAAGCCATAAGATATCAAAAATATCCCAAAAAAAAAAAAAAAGAAGAAAAAGAGACAATTTTTTTTTATTCCTTTTGAATAAAAATATTTTTTAATCACATACCAACCAGTTCAGCCCATGCACGAACAACTTTTTTTTTTTATGATTTAAAAAAAAAAAAAAAAATAGGGAAAATTTCTTTACACTTTCGTGTGGGAGAGATTTGTGCAAATATTTCTTTCTTTTATACGCCTTTAAGCCAGGAAAAAAAAAAAATAAGTAAATAAATAAAAATAAGAAAAAATCTAGTCATCTGTACAATAAATATTTTCTTGGTGGACACATTTAACGGGCGAACAAATTTACTATACAGCGCACAATAACCGAGCATTGCTACGCAATTTTAATCATTTGAACAATTTTGTTCGGCTTAAGTCGAATAATGCAAAATGAACAAACGAACACTTGACTTCATATACACTAATATATATTTATATATAATAAATAAAAAAAAAAAGACTTTAATCTTAAAAGGTGCTCCAAATCTATCAAATTAATTTTAATTATTGTTTTCACTAAATTTGTTACGAATCTTGTCTTGATTACCTTTAGTTTGCAGATTACAGATTACAGGCAATATAATGAACTTTATATACTTAACATTTTTTGTTTGCAATATATTTAAAGAAAAACTTGTATAATTTTAACTGTAACAAAAGATAACGATTACGTTGACGTGCACTGTTGGTTGGTCCGCAACAGTAACATGTTGCTGACAACTTGCTTCTTTTTTTTTTTTTTTTTTTTTTTTTTTTATATTATTTGTCGTATAAATGTGTGGTAGCCAGCCGCATAATGCAATACCACATATAAAATTTTTATTATAATTTGCTGTTGATTACAGAAAAAGAACTCAATAAACAAAAATTGCTACCGCATGGAAAAGTTTTTCTCCTATAGACTAAGTTATTGCGTTTAGATATAAATTTTGTAGGATTTTTTATTACTAGATTATGTTCAGTCAGATATGTATTCTACGATATCGGAAGAGAAATAAACCTATGCCAACTTTATGCCTTTTTACCGCGAAAATCCCCAACAGACAAAAGCAACGTAATTAAAAAAATTCTTGGCGAAGAAAAATGACTTTTTATCTAAAGAATTTCTACACTTTATCCAAGTAAGTTGAGCCAAAGTTTACGGTTGAGCTTTTACTTATTGGAGGTCGTAACAAGTTTTTTAAGAATACGTTTAGCTAAACACATGCTCCAAAGCATATCTAAGATATATCTCTTGAACAAATTCCATTTAAATGCAGCTGCACCACAAGGCTCTGCTTTTTCTCCTTTTCTCTCCCCTGTGCATAATGTATTGTAGATGAGAGTATTTTGTGTCACTCGTTTCCTATCATCAAGGGCCCGTGCAGTAAAGAGGCTGCATTGTGATGTGACATACTTAATACAGATCTTGGAAAAATGTCTGAATAAGGCCAGTTGAATACTCAATGCAGTCTCCTAATGTACAGAAATATTGATGAACGACCGCTCTCCTGTGGTGGTGTGAAAGTAGAAGAATCGGAAATCCTTGATGTTCTGGGCATGAGAATACAAAACGATGTTCATTGGACAGGACATGTATTCGAAGTACAAAAACTTCTTCACTACAGCCGATATTCGCACTATTTCCTCTCGAGCAGCTTGTGGGTAGTGTAGTGATTGCCAAAAACGTACACGCGAGGCAAGCATTTTGCAGAAATAAAAGAAATTTTTGCATCAGTTGGGTCTCTTTAACAGAAGATCTCTCCCTTAACGCCTCTCAGTGTTTCCAGCAGTTACCTGCATATCACACGACACACTACCGCGACTAGCAGTTCTTTAGTCATACTGCTCGCCTGCCAACAATGGTCATACCCATCGTAACTAATGTTCATAGTTTTAAGTCAAACGATCTCCTTTCCTCTACTCCTCTCCTAACTATAACCCTTTCTAATCAGCATCGCACGTAGTGGGTGCATTCCTCAAGTGTCTTATACGTTCATTTTTCTAAGATCGAGCTCGACACTGAATTAACATCACTCAATATTGCCATGCCCATAAAAGCTGTATAAAATCATTAAGTCAATTATATGGCGCTCGAATCGCTGATGAATAGAGTCAAACGATAGGCAGGCATCATGAGTCTTCTCCGTCCGGCCAAAATATTAACAAAAATTTTTCTTCAAGCGCCACGTACCTCGTTTGCCTGATGCTATTTGGCAATATTATAAGCAGCTGACTATTGGTTTTTACCACGCCCTAATACATTTTCTCGCGTTGTTTTGGGTTTTTCAACAGAAATTCAATTCATGTCAATTCCCAACCATCTTATAGGCCTGATTTAGCTCTGCCTGATATTGGGGTCTACTCGAAATTCCAAAAAACGGCTATGGAACCGTTGTTCTAACTAGATTGAAGACGTGAAAGCGAATCGACAAATGAATTTTTTTTAGATGAAACCAAGCTTGCGTATACAATTACCACACAAATGTCCGTTGGGCTACCGAAAATTGAAGAAAGAAAGATCTTACAACGGGGTAAGCCCGAGGAATTTGAACGGCATAAGTCTTGCTACCTTTCAATCATGGTGCTCTCCCTTTTTTCTCGTCTCGTCTCGAAGGGACGTTTGATCGGTATAGGGGTTGTGGAAATACCCTCAGTAAGTGTAACACATTGCCCCAACCTATCGTTCTTTAAGACAACAAACCAATACGTAATACAATGAAATAAGGTAAGGTGCACGGCCTAGTACTTAACTGGAACTCCGGGAACTCTTTACTTTAATTTTATTTTCGAATACGAGAAACCCGATGGAAATTCCAAATAATGCTTCTCGATTCATACATTAAAAAACTGTACATATATACTCTTCAATGTGAAGTCCAAGCATCCACGATATCCTTTAATGATAAGGCCCATGTGGCCAGGATCGTTGTGTCACTTTGACAAATTTAACTTTTAGTAGACAGTAATGGGTTTGTTAGCCGATATATGAAAACTGGATTTCAATAGTGATCTTAAGATCTAACCTGGTTTTAAGGTAGTTATATAATATTATCTTGTCAACCTGTTTGTTGTGCGCCCCTTTCCTGTGTCATTTAATGCGAAGGGTTCAGTTCGGAACAGTGCAATGCAAATGTAAAAGGAGAAAAACAGCAATAATTTGCATAAATTACTGTCCGTATTGACAAATGCTTACTGCTCATGGTGATGTTTAATTTGATAAGTGGCCGGCCGGCCGTTAAAGGCTATGAACGGAGAAAAGACGAAAAAAACTTGACTTCAATTTGTTTCATTAAAATGCTATAATTTTTAGGCCTCTTTACGAGACATTCAAATCGAACCGCTTTGTATATGAAAATGTGTGCATGCGTTCTAATGCTTAATTTTTTTTATTTTTTTTTTTATTTTTTTTTTATTAAATATTTATAACAGATATGATATGGTTGTATGTATACGCAGTAGACATGCGACCAGACAAATTTGACACTTTCAGTTAATAGTATGCTCTTTAGACTTGCAATGTACTTTACTTGTATATATATATATATATATATATATGTATATATATATATATATATATGTATATATATATATATATATATG
>KK499802.1:1104297-1255208 GCA_000688715.1 Glossina pallidipes | reverse complement strand
ATATATATATATATATATATATATATATATATATATATATATATATATATATATATGTGTATATATATATATTTCATGCCGATCAAATAGGCAATTAAAAATTATAACATATACAAACAGGCAGACATTTAAACGCCTATGGTTTACTTCTTTTTTGTTGTTTTTGTTGTTTTTTTGTTTTTTCATTATTTATTTACTATTAAATAACGTACAATATTGAGTTTAGTGTTTTCAATAAAGTGCATTGCTCTCCATTTTAACTCAAGTGCATTGGCCTACCGGCAGTATGCAGTGTACACTCTTGAGTTTCTTTATATTGAAAATGGAAAAAGAAAAAATTCCTAAAAATTGATTTTTTAATTTGTTTCAGTCAATTAAATCTTGAAAAGTTATAAGTGTTTTACAGAAAAACAAGACGTAGAGTTTATATTAGGTTCACCACGAAGTTCTTGTTACCTTTTCTCTCTCCATCGCCCGACTATGCAGCAGAGGTCACTTAACAATGGCAATCACCGCGCATCATTTAAAAAATCTTGAATTGTTAAAGTCTTCCCTTCTTGACTTCGAAATGAATTCGATATATGTGTTTTTTTTTTTGTCATCCAAGCCTATGTTGGAGATATTAGATTCTTCTGATGATATGCAGGTCAATACTTAATAAGGGAAGGTAATCGATGAAATCGGATCTTCACAAACTTTTAGTATTTTTTTGCCTCATCGCATATATGCAATGAATGGAGAGGATACCATATTTTTCAACAACCAGACCTATGGACAGACCAAATAACTGACTGCGTCTCTTTCTTTTTTTTTTTAATTTTTATTTCCTTGCACGCCTTCCAGTTATTTTGCATTTTTTATGAAAACATCTGTACTACGCCTGGACTATCTGGAAAAATAATATAACCCCGTAATAGATTTAACACCTAAGGTGGTTAAGTGATTAAACCGATTTAGGCAAACGTCAAAAGAAAAGAAAAGAAAAACATTTTCAGTAGAACCTATAGCGATATCACCTGCGACTTCCTTCTTAGCAAATTAAGATAAAGTCTTAAAGAGCTCTAATCAGTCTTGACCGGTTTATTAAACCGCTCACAATGAATCGTTCAATGAAATCAGTTTTCCCAATTTTCAAGCTG
The DNA here is from genome assembly GCA_000688715.1 of Glossina pallidipes. Lineage (NCBI taxonomy): Eukaryota > Metazoa > Arthropoda > Insecta > Diptera > Glossinidae > Glossina > Glossina pallidipes. The sequence goes on along the minus strand of KK499802.1, from coordinate 1,254,069 downwards.
AGGGTGTTGCAGGGCGTAATGCGCACTGAAATAAGCACAGTTTTCTCATTTTTCATGCCGAGGACGTTCGAGACCGTAATAAGACCTGAAATGAACACAGTTTTCTCATTTCTTATACACGGGGTTTACTAGATCTTCAAAACTATTAATCACGCATAATGCAGCCCACCCTAGGCATCACAAAGTACAAGGCATTTCCAAAGTATATATTCCAAGGTGATCAATGGTACCCAGTAGGTGGAAGTGTTCACATCGGCTTCTACTACTACTACAACTGGTTATTTGCCCAATAGCGACTATAGTTTCCCTAAAGCACCAGCATTAATGCAGCATCTCTAATAGTGAATGCTGGCTGGAGCATTAGCAGAGACTTGATCTTTAGCGTAGCCTCATTAAATTAGCTTTGGAATACCGCATTGTCTTGCAAGATGTAAGGCGGGTAACGGCTGCGCTTTTTCCACGCCCATAGTATTAAGTTCAGATAAAAGAAAAAATTCATTCAACATTCTACGAATACAGCATCTATTCACTGTAGAGATTGAGTCAAGCAGTTACATCGCCAGCTCGAAAACTGCGCATAAGTGGCACTCATTTCGGTTGACAAAGTTGTTCGACAATTTTTCTCGGGTTTTCGGAGAAGCAGGTAAGATAGTTATGATTGTTTATGTACTCAGACAGATGATAAAGATCCATTGATGATGCTGCTCCAGCTGTATGGCGTTGGCTTCAATTCTTGTGTCGATTGCAACTTGTAAGCACACAGGCGAAGATTTGTAGGCAAAATGCGCTGCACCCTTGGCCCTGTTCCTGTGATGCTCTGCACTTGAATATTGGGCTATAGCGGTGATGCTTTTCTTTAGATGACTTGGGGCGAGAAGCGCGAACTGATGTTGCCACATCGCTAAATCGTTCGAGAAATGCCAAAAGCAATAGTAGGAGCAGAAAAGACTCCGTAACATTTGAGTTTTTTATCGATCCATATCTACAAAACTCCTAATTTTTATTTGCTCATCGTCATGAGCGCTGCACTTACCACAAAACAAATATTTTCGTCTCTCTTCCTTATTCTATTGTCCTCTTTCAAATAATTTGCATTATACTGACTTGATCCTAAGGATTTTTTTCCTTTGGCGAAACTCCACGAAAAAGCTGGAAATTGTCTAAATTGGATTTACAGTTCGCCTATAATTACCTACGAGATGCAAGCAATTTGTAAAAGATTTGCTTGCCAAGTCACACGATAGATATATCGAATGATTAAATGATTGATAGGTTTATCCGGAAAGGATTACTTACTGAATGGATTGTGGGAGGAAATTCATTAAACTGTCACATATTGGAAACGGAGGGGATTAAGTTTATATTCAAGTTCTCGATTAACACTCTCAGAGTGTCTTACTTTTACTTGGTTGTAAATTGATGATTAGAATCATAAAATCCACATAGGTGTCCTCTAAAATCATTTTCATTTCGATCGTAGCAGCTATCACGAGGTAAATAGAAAATTGAATGAACTGCTTTTACAAGACATTGACTCGGATCACAAGTTGTAATGCCCTTAGCTTGGCGTCTATCATTAAATAACTTTTTCCCTTTTATTCACCTTTTCTAATTAGCTCTGCTGGCTATACACACAATTTACAAATAATTGTTTATCATTGACATTTATTTCGGCGGAATCCCTTCGAGCATTTCTCTAATTGTGTGCAAAATTGAAAGCAGAAACTTTCAAGGCTAATATAATTCGCTTTACGTCTTTATATATGTGTGTGTCATTTTTCTTTTTTTTTTTATTACTACCGACCTGTTCGGCTTAATAGTGCATTTTATAAAGTCTTTGTGGATGATGAGGAGCAAGAAACTCAGCATAGGCTATGTGCATGAATTTATTGCATTTTACTTATGATTTAATTTCACTTACGTTAAATGTTTATTTTGCGGTTACCAGAAATCCTGGAAAAAGTATAGGCAGTAAGTTTCAATATTGGGTTTGTGTTGTTATTGAAGCATCGTTAGCATTTTACGATTTTCGGGATAGGCATTGCGTGAGCTATTAAAAATGGATTTTCATACTCTCAGTGCCGAGACATGTAGGGAACACGTTTCAAATAAATGAATTGCTAGACAAGGCTTTTGGTGAATATTTTCGAATCACGAGCGACATATTATCAACAAGCAATATCGGAACAAGACCAACCTTATTAATATATATATTTTTTTTTCGCTCTAAGCAAACGAACAACCAATGGATGTGTTTTAATCGGCATCATACGTTTGTGAAAATGATAAGGTAATGCGAAGAATCAATGTACGCAACGATTAAATTCGATGATTGTAACTTTTCTTTAGATAAAGTAATAGTTTTCCGTTGAGTATTAATCAGTTATTCAGTGCATTCAGACGCTAATCGTGCAACATTCAAAATTGTATTTTCAACTTTCCAATCATTTGCCGTTGATTTGAAGAAATCTGCTACTGAAGCCCATCAAATACATTTGGATACTTACGGTGATCCTGCTCCATCATATCCCAATTGTCGGTGTTGCTTTCAACGGTTTAAAAGTGGAGATATTGACGTCAATGACAAAGAATGTCCTGGAGGACTAAAGTTTTGCTGTGCCACAGCAAGGTGTAGTGTGCTACGAACTGCTAAAGTCGAATGAAACTGTTACTGCAGATGACTTCATTTCACTTGAATTGAAGAAATTGAACGATGTATTGTTGCAAAAAAGACCAGCAATAGCGATTAACGGACGCAAAGTCATCCTCTTGCAGGGCAAAGCCCGTTTACAGCTCGAATGAGAAGCAGACTCACCAACGTACTCACCAGACATAGCGTCTTGTCATTACCACTTGTCCAGATCGATGCAGCACGGCATGGCTGGCACGCCGCTTCACAAAGTGGACGAAGTGAGACAATGGGTCAATAATTGGATCGCTGCCAAACCAATATCATCCTTTCGGCAACGTATCGCCGTGTTACCAGAAAGACGGACAAATATTGTAGAAAATTATGGAAAATATTTGCATTAGGATATATATGTTGTAGCAAGTTTCCTCAATAAATGCTTTCTTCAAATGAAAAAAATGATCAAAATATATGCAAGCATTTAATATTATAAAAATAATAAACTTGTGTATCTCATCAAATACAAAAACAACTCTTTGTAAGATAAATGTATGTATGATGATATGTATGAATGATTGTATGATTAGACCGCTAGTGACAGGCAAAATATTCAAAGTATGCGAAAAGTGATCGAGCAAATCCAAGGTTTTCACAAAAAACAAAAAAAAAAAAAATTTATATATATAGTCAAAAAAAAAAAAAAAAAAACAACTCTTTGTAAGATAAATGTATGTATGATGATATGTATGAATGATTGTATGATTAGACCGCTAGTGACAGGCAAAATATTCAAAGTATGCGAAAAGTGATCGAGCAAATCCAAGGTTTTCACAAAAAACAAAAAAAAAAAAAAATTATGCAAACGAGTCAAAAAAAAAAAAAAAATAAAAACTTCATCCGCTTAGATAAGCAACTTTATCAACGCCATTGTTCTCTTCAGATATTGATTGCTATTCATCTTAGGCGATACACAGCAATCTTCCGGACTTCATTCGGAGATAGCATGTGTTGGTGGTCGGTGTGCTGCCCAAAAAACGTGAAAATTCGCGATATTATTAACCAAGTAGAGTTTTTAAGTAAAACAACACAAACAACACAAAAACGATCAAAATTAGTTCGAGCACTCAATAATTTGCGTCTGTACAGAATGTTAAAGTATTTTTAAAAAAGTAATGAAAAACTAAATGGAAACAAGTAATTCAGTATTCAGTTGGGACCGAATCTTTTATACCCATCACCGCTTACCTCAAAAAGAGACAGAAGTAGTGAAAGAACAAAATTGTCAGGCTCTATAATACGGAGCGGGTGCAGTTGATTTCTTCTATTGTCAAAATAAAAGTTTTTGTCGTAGAAGCATTTGGGCGTTGTAGGCGTGTTCTTTGAAAAGTTTAGGTCAATTCCATATTCTTTTCCAAATTTTTAGGCGATGTCTTCATTTTCGCTGACGGAAGAATGTTTACCACAAATACTACGAAGTTACGCAAACAGACATAGGGACAGACGAACAGGCGGATATGCTTAGGCGCATTCAAATGTTGTAACTGGCCAAGGATCTGTATACTTTAATAATTAAATTTTGATACACTATAACATTGGGTAGGCGTGGTCAATTTTTTCCATTTTTGTGCACGAATGCAACGGCATCGCCCAGAGAATATACTTTCAAATTTTTGTGCATTTACTTGCTATAGTTTATGCGTACCGAGCAAACAATTAATTTTTCATTCCCTTTGGAAAACAGAGGTGTTCTCAGGTTACGTGGAACGATTTGACCGATTTTCAATATCCACTTGCGTGCAGAGACTTTCAATGTTTCTGTTAAATTTGAAGTCGATAGCTTTATTTTTGCGGCCAGGAGAATGTTTTCAACAGACATTACGTAGACGGACAGACGGACATGCTTAAATCGATTCAGAATGTGATGCTGATCATGAATATATATACCTTGTGGGATCTCTGACGCTTCCTTCTGGGCGTTGCAAGCGTTTTGACAAATGATTATATCCGTCAGTCATCCTTCGGTGATGGGTATAAAAATGAAAATTTTCAAACATTTCGTGTAAAATTTTCTATTTTTAACTACACATTTTTCTTTTCTTTTTTTTTTCTCATTCAATTATATGCCAATTAAGTTTGACTTAGTGGATCTTGTAAAGATCTCAATAGTGTGACAAGATCCGGATAATAAAGCTACACAATATGTGACTTTTATCTTAAAGATATATTATATTATATGTGTTCGCCTTTCGGCAAAGAAAGAAAAAGACAAAAAAAAAAAGAAAAACCGAAAATAAAAATAAAAACAAAAACATGTCGAGCAACTAAATTAAAAAAAAAAAAGTAAAGCATAAAGAAAAACGTAGCTATTTATAAAAAAAAAAAAAAAGAAAAAAAAAAGCCACCGGTATTATTATAACACCATAACAGGCGCCATCAGAGTATAATTATTAACCAAACTATCAACTAACTACGGCTTGCCATGACGATAGTAGTAGTGGTGGCGAAAAAGAAAAAATAAAAACAAAAATAAATAAATAAAACAACAAAAAATAGAAACTATTATAGCCAGTGTTTGTAAATGCAACCGAATGCAACCTAATTTACACCAAATGTCAACCAATAAGGCGACGCGTTCATAATTCTAAAGCACCGCGACTCTCGTCATACTTGCACGCAATTTTTATCATGTTTTTAAAAGATCTTATTACTGATAGCGTTGATGGTTAGGTAACACAATTTGTAGGGATATTTATTAAATGTATATAGAGAGCTGTAAAATAAGTGCTTATTACAAATTAAACATAATTACTAAGACGTCAGGAAGGAGAAGAAAAAAAAAAAACACTTTTGCCTCCGCTAAAGAAAGTGCATTTACTTCAGTGGTCACCTATACGTTTTGCAAAATGTGTACATAAATGCTTAGTCAGTCCCCTTCCTATTCTTCACCTCGTTACGAGCTACGTTAACTGTTACTTATATTAACATTAAGTTCTTTATAACGAGTTTGTTAAGGATTTTGTATCTCTTTACTTAAGCTTTTTCGGATAATCTTGTGTGATTCGAGTATCGATCTAAAGCAAAGATTCGAACAAAACCGAGCATTTTTTTGCAGAAAGTTTCTAAATAATAAAAACTCTTTGTTGCTTATGGTATATTAAAGCTAATATACACTCTTTAGCGATGGCTATAAAGAACTATTTCCTGACTTTGCGTGCCCTCTTAAACGCTTGTACCCATTATTAAGCACCTTAATAGAGGGAAACAAATCATTTTAAAATAACAAAAAAAAAAAAAGTGTTTATACTCAATTTTGTTAACACATTTGTTGTTTTGTAATTATAGAAGAACATAAAACCTATCTTCTTAACGCATTGTAGGGGAAAGAGATAGACAGAGTGAGAGAGAGAGAGAAAAGTAGGGGAGTACCTTTACACATAAAACTGACAATAATACTTGAATAGTATTTTATTTTTTTTTTTTTTTTTTTTTTTTACTAAGCCAAGAACGTGCTACACAATAAGCACTAAGCATGTCGAAACATTTTAACACAAACCTAACCAAGTCCAGTTAGAGCGTGAAAAGGCACGTAAGGCAGGAAAGAACTGCAAAAAAGGAAAAAGAAAAAGAGGCAAAAAAAAAAAGAAAATAAATGAAAAAAACCAAAAGAAAAGAAAAGAAAAAGGGCGTACTATAGCATGTCAAATGCATTTATAAGTCAAAGAGAAATGACAGACAGACCAACAGACAGATAGGCGAACGGCGGCTAGGCACTCGAAAAGTGTAAAGAAATATAAATACATATATATATAAAAAAAAAAAAAAAAAAAAAAAAAAAAAACAGTTTACTATATGTAAAGAAACGCACTTTAGGGTCAGATCAATGGCGGTATACAGTGCGAAATTTATGTGAGAATAAAGATACCGAAAAAAAAGAAACTCTTTTTCACATAAAAACATTTTTTACAACACTCATCATGAACTTGGTAACGAAAAACCTATTGATAGCGCTTTACACTTATTGATGGGAATGTGCAGAAAAAAATAGAAAAAAACAAAAACAAAAACAAAATATAACCGCATATAATAAACTAAAATATGTTGCTCGGTGGTTTTTCGCAGAAATCAATTATTAGGTTGTTCGAGCAGTCTTCAGATATGCTAATGTATCGCAACCTCTTCAGGTGTTCGTGAATTTTTAGATGAGCGAGATTTCTTCATTCATTCATGCTTCGAATAGACTTTGAACCAAAAAAAATTTATATAGTCTGCATATAACTTTGTAAGGAATCGCGAAACTCTCCAAAATGATTTTCTTGGTCAGTTTTGAGGTTATGTTTAAATTCAGTAGATGACAGATGTCGGTCAGAGATGAAGTTTTGTCAATCAGCGAGATCATTTTTAAAGATCAAAATCTCATAATCGATACATCAAGCTTAACGCTATATATTCTTTTCTGATTTGACAACTTGTTAGCACGCTTTCGAAAATAAAAAGGCACAATCCACTGATACTAATACTACTTGCTTTTTTCTTTCATATTATGGCATATATTTTACTGAACTCTATAAATAAATTCTTAAAATGCTAGCAAAACTTGACATATGGCAATTCGTTCGTGGACGTTAGCTTGTTCGCGGATAATCAGCACGAGATTCTGCAAAAAAAGTTTTTTATATATTGAAGTGAACAAATTCGTAACCTTGACTCATCCTCCTCATCCTCATCGAGCAAAATGAAGTGAAAGTTGGCCTAAAACTTAGTTAGCGATTTGCATCGTCGCTTTACCTACTTACTAGAAACGTGTCATTTTTTGGCAGAGAGCCCCGTACTACATAGCTAAAAAAGAAATAAATTATTGCGTGCAAAGTAAAAACGAAAAGTGACGCCTTTAAAGGGTGAAGCCACTGTAACAGCCCTAAAAAAGACGAGGGAATTTTTTTTTTTTTTTCTGGCTAGAAAACAAGATCAATGGGTGTTTGACGAGATTCTTAGTCCTATATTCAAGTGATGAAGAAGTAAATTGTTTTAAAAAAATATTATAAAACGCCACAATGGAAGGCAACCTTCTCGCAGGCAGTGTAACAGATTCAAATTTGTATTTAAAAGGGGGACGGGGAAAAAAAAGAAGAAAGACATATTGAATCTACATGCCTATAGGCAGTAGGATACGTACGTAGGGTATTTGAAAAATATTAATTTTTGTATGACTGGCGTTTATATAGATGGAAAAGTCGATATTTTCGGCCCAAAAAAAAAGGACACTTTTTTGTTACTAAAAAAATGTTTACATTAGTTTATCAAGAATATCTTACGTATTTTTCTGAATAAAAGTCATTTTAAAGACTATTGTAAGAAAGTTTTAATAAAGAAAATTGTAATAGTTCGACTTATACTATATGCTGTTTCAACTGTTCCCATACTAACCATCTATCTACAAATTTTGTATTTTCGAAAAATCCTATTTTGCCACGCCCACAGTTGTCTTTTTATATCATTCTTGACAATAAAGAAGAAATTGATTTTGTGAAAAATGTACAGCGATCTCCAATGACGCTTCAAAGTAAAATCTAATTCGCCGGCTGACATGAGCAAAGTGTGCTATAATTTTTCCGTTAACCTAACTTTAACTAACCGTAGAGATATACATATGTGAAATTATGATTAAACCTCACACATAGTGTATAATCCATCTACACATTGAATTCGTTGCACTCGAATTAAGTTAGAGGGGCTAACAATTAAAATATGATCAATGGCCTGGACATCGATCAATAAGCCTACATATACAAACATAATTAAACGTATGCACACACACACACATATATTCATACAGAAATGTTTGCAGTTTGTTTTAGATAGCTTTACGGTTAAATGATTTTCACTCAGCAGTTATCCGCATATTAGCTACTGCTATGTTCGCATCAAGTATTATGGCTTCTTCCACTATTTAAAACTCTGTTAACCGGATTTGCTTGAATAAAGGAAAAAAAAAAAAACAAAACACAAAATATACAGAAAAAAAGGAAAGAAAAACAAAAACAAAAATTAAAAGAAAACATTTTCTACCCACTCAATATTTCCAACCAAACCCATCAATTTTCGTGAGCTACCAAGTCGGGCTTATTAATTATGACAATATAAATTTTAGTAAGTAAGGTAAAGTAATACCTTAGGTCTGTCTGTCTTATCAGTTCATCTCTCAGCTCTGCCTGTAATCTTTTTGTTGCGTTTCAGGCTTTTTATTAGTTGATGTAGTTTTGTAATAACACTTCAACGCTTTTGTTTTCTACTTCTTTTTTTTTTTTTGTTTTTTTTGTTTTTGTTTAAAGGGTGCCAAGGTAAAATGTCAAAAAACTCATTTATTTTACACATTTGTCCAACAACTCTTTTTTTTTTTTTTTTATTTTTTTTATATAAATATGTTTTCTACGTTTAATAAACAACAGCAAGAGTAAAACCTGAAAATTAAGGTGTGTTCTTTTTAAAATGGTTTCATCCACTGTTTTCCGTATATCTATCTATTTGTTAAGTCGCGTTGTCTATGTAAATAAGTTAATTTGTTTTTTAACCACGTGAGTTGTTGCTAATTTACATAGTTTTCTTCCTTGCTTTATACAGTGCCCGCATATAGAAGGGAAGAAGAATTTAACGGAAATGCTAGTTATAGTTCATAAATCTTTTGGAGACTTTATTTATTGAAAAATTTCATGGCTTTTCAACAAGAACACATTGTTTTTTTTTTTACTTTCTGGGTGGTCCCCCGGTCATATATAAGTACATATAGTTACATATTTCGGATGCCAGTATTCCGTAAATTGCTCTAATTCTTTATACAAGGGATTAATTAGTCGTGATTACATATATAGATATATATATATATACTTTTCACGATACATGTTGATATGAGCCGTTTATTGTGAAGGTGGGGCAAACCTATTTTACTTTTATCTCGAGATATTTCAAGGTTTCAACATTTCAACAAATTCAAACAAGTGCGAAACTTATATTCGTTTGGGATCGAATCTGTTATACCCATCGCGATTACCTTAATAAAAGACTGACAACAAAGGCGGACATGCCTAGCCGTTATTTCGAAACCGAGACTGATCAAGAATGAATAAACTTTATGGGGTTTTTGAAGGTTGCTCAGGGGCGTTGTAATGGTTTTGGTCAAATAGTGAAATATTGATTTATTATAAAGTTGAAAGGGGAAGGGACGCGTGGCCACATCTTCCTATGTTTGCACCGATACCATACCATTCTATATACCATAAAATGCTAAAGAATATACGTTCAAATTTTTATAGGTTTATATGCTGTAGTTTGTCAATTGTGAGCAAAAAAACCCGAGGGGTTCTAAGTTTACGTGGTGCTGTAGGCTTGTTCTTCAACCGATTTAGCCCATTTTTAATGCAACCTGCGTGCAAGGACTTCCAATGTTTGTGCCAATTTTAATCTTCGCGGCCAGTAGTATGTTTACAACAGTCATTGCACAGATGGACGGATGGACAGATAGCGGTGTTGAAGCTTCACTCTGAGTGTTGCGAAGATTCCCTTACAATCCCGTCCATCTTCCGGTAATGGATATAAAAATATTGATGAACACTAATAGGCGTATTTTTCATATTTCATGGCGTTAGATAATGTTTTAAAAAAATCTAGGTCCTAATTAGGTGCCTCATTTTTCATATTGTAATCGTTTCTCAAAGGTATAATATCTCTCTAGTATCAGTCTTTTCTCAATAATAAAAACCAAATGAATTTTTATGTATAACATCGTATACGAGCATTGTTTGTAAATCTAATCCATGGTATACTTAACGAATTCATATTTTCTCCATCGGTCTTTTTCTTTATTTTCAAAATTTTAAAATTTTTTCCTATCATTTCATGCACTAAAAATTAATTTATTATGTTTTCCAAGATGTTTTGTCAATTTACAGCAATCCTGGGGATCCTTCAGGATATACAAAGAAATGATTTTCAGGATTGACATTTCTATCACTCCAATAATTGCAGTCGTTCGACAGGAATGTATGTACTGACATGAAAGATTCCTCTGTCACTGAACTAAACAATTTTCATTCACGTGAAGGATAAATTCAGGTTTCCATTTTGGCCAGTACATTTATCACTGTGAAATATAATGGGCTTTTCGTCCACATTTTGCGAGTGCTTCGAACACCAAAACGCTACTTCTTGTGATCCTTTGACGGCTACAGTTCCGTTCAAAAAATACAGATTGACTTGATCATTATGAAAATTTATATGGACAGTAGTGTTAATACTTGCAACTTCCATCTTCCACGTTTGAGAAAATTCGAATTTTCCATACCCTCCAGAATTTGTGGTACAGGGTATATTAACTTAGTGCGGACGGAGGTAACCCGCAGAAGGACTTAAGATAGATCCGCTTGTTATTATACCTATCGCTTCAGAATCACAATCGGAACTGATTTAAGTGTGTCTGTCCGTCTATCCGCTTATTCGTCTGATGTCTATTCATGTATAACTGTGTTCAACGCATAAGTCGCAACTTTCTTGATATTTTGGTGAAATTTGGTACACTGACGGGCTTTGACTTTAGTACGAACACTATTGAAAATATATCGGATCGTTACGCTTTTTTCCACAATTCTCCATATAACGTCATATAAGAAGAAACTCGTAAAAAATTGTAATTTTCAAAAGTAAACGAGAGCGTACTTATTGCGTATTCCATCCAATCCATCCAATTCCATCATTCCCTAGTCGCATTTTGCAGAAATCATACGGTGAGAAATGAAGTGATTGAGGCGAATAATTATTGGTTAAAATGCAATTATTAGTAAAAAAGTCATATGTTTTTTGTGAAATATTTTATTATTAATAAACTAATTAACCGCGGAGAAAAACGTCAAAGGTCACATGTTCGGTTATCATTTAACACGGTCCCTGGCAAGGTAATCGCAAAAAGATATCATTTTCACGCCACGATAAATGCCAAAAGTTATAATTTATTATACTTGTCAAAGAAAATGTATATATATTTGTCACACGTCGTGTACCCTTATCGGTACACGCAGAAAAAAGTGTTACAAACATTTTTATACTTCACGCAATAGTTATAGTAGCAATTAATTGTTAGATTCTCATTTAAAAAATTAAGTTTGGCTTACAAATGCATTTGAGTTTGTAGTCAAAGCCGTAAAGGTATTCAATTTTATTTCTATTAATTTCAGTAAAGTTTTTGCTTGACCTATATTAAATTCATCCCCGGCTGCAATTACATCCTTATCCAACATATCGGTCATCATTTACGTCCTCCTCCTGAGAAGTGTTAAAGCGCATATATCAGTTGTGATCGTTGCTACGATATAAAAGGCCAATCACCATAAACTGGTTCCTTTAATTGAGATGTTAAAGCAAAAGACTTAGTAGACTTTCACATTTAACTTTTACGGCCAAACTTTTTTATATCTTTTTTATATCCATATCTGCGCACTGTCACTTACAAGGCAAATTCGCTTCTAAATGGTCTGTAGAACGTCGACCAGAAGATATATCCTGCCATTGCAGCTAGGCATCGAAAGATTAATTTGTAAAATTCTCATTTAATTTGCACGTGTATCTGGGACAGACCTAAGTTGATCCAAAGGAGTCAGCGAGTAGAAGAGCTTTATTAATTCAAGATTAAATATTGAATGATATATCGCACGATAACTTTCGTATCGATCCATACTGAAATGTATTTTCGCGTCCAAGAAAGTACATATATGATAATAGAAAGACAGACGAATGGATGGATAGATGTATGTGAGCCCGCTTAGCCACACAAGCCAATGATTTCAAAGTCGGTATTAATCTGTTTTACTCTCGATATGTTCATATTTTTGACAAACTATTTTTACCGCAAAACTTTTCTTGCATGGGTCAACGACCTTGCTGGCGAAACTTTTTTAGAAATGCAGAATTTGGAAAAGAACTCCAGTAGTCTTTCTATAATGAAAATACAAAAATATTTGCCATATTGAAGAATCGTTTGGGAGTTTGATAAGATGGCAATCGAGTAAATAGAAGATTTTCACCCTTTTTGTCTTAATCTCAAAAAGTTTTGTAATGAAGTGCAGAAAAATTTTTCAAATTTGTGCCGTAAGCACCATCATAGTCTTATTGACATTTGCATTTTTATTAATTATAATTATAATTATAATAATTGTTGTTGTATAATTATATTTTCATTACTGATTCTTATCATTAATTGATAATAAATTTGACTAAACTAATATTTCTAATATGAAATATAGACAGTTATCTATACCGTGAAGCTGACCTCTATATACTGAGCAAGCGTATGTAAAATAAATTTAAGAATTCTATGGCTCAGATATGTGATAATTAAATCAGCAACTATAGAATGGGTGCAGACTAAGACTTCTAATGACGATCTGAAAAACTAGGTGCTTCTGTTTGCTAAAAGCTTGTCTCTGAGCTTTCTCTTTTGTCCATTTACTTACTTTACTTCGCAACTTTATTGACACCTTATGAGCTCTTTGTACTGACTTGGTTTGACGTTATTTATCATATCATGTTATCATACCTTAAGTGTACGAAACGAGCGAAATGGTCAGAATAACGACAAGGAATCTCATGCCACATTGAAATACTCTTTTAAATTAGTATTTGATTGGAGAAATTATATTAATACCGATTTTGAAAAGTCAGGAATTTTTTTGTAAGTAATTTGCAATTAATTGGATTCGATTTTTTCATACTTACTGCACTCTTTCTATGGAGCCCTTTCTTCAAGTTATTCAGGCAGAGGCAGCGTTTTGGGAGTGTAGAAGAATAAAAATGTGTTTGTGGTAATTCGATTTACGGGCTATGGGAAGTGGACTATTCATTCTATAATGGCACCTCGGAACGCCTTATTGAAATGATCAGATCCAGTCGCTTATAAAATATTACTTTAGCTTTGCTGTCATTAGTGTTGTCATATGACTGCTGAAGCGTACCGGAAGTTCCCATCTCGGATGCAATGTCTGAAGTTCCCTTGTGATTAAATACGCCCTTGTTTTCCAACTTGGTCTACTTTAAAAGCTATAGAATCAATCGAATCCCTCTTAAGCATTTCGTTGACTCGCTGTGGACAAATGTGTGAAGACTCGCAAAATCAACTTTAATTTTCGCTATAATTTCATCATTTGATCCAAATTGTTGTTTGTTTCCAAAAAAATTATGATCGCCGAGGGCCAAATCTGGAGAACACGATTGGCGGGAGAGTAATTCAAACTTCAACTCAAATAGTTCTACTAACATGCTCATCAACTTACGGTTCGGTGTTGATTTGCTATAGACTTGCTATTAGCACATTAGCATAATAATAATATTATTAAAGTAAAGTAAAGACCTCGAAGGGGTCTCTCTATGGCATCTTTCAAGCTAACGCCTTGACGTCCTGATGTACAAAGGAATACTTATATGATTAAAAACTTATTCCTGTAGTTGGAAAAACATTCGCATATACTCCAAGATTTTGTGGGCAGTTTCCCACACAAACCCATACACTTAGTACTTACACATACTAGAATACAACATTTTAATACTCTCACGCGAACTGGATCACTATTTCAATATAAAATTCTATAAGTCCACCAATCAATGTTTTTCTTAGCAATTTCTTAACAATAAAATTCACAGAGTATGGTCCATCGTATCAGGGATCAAAACTTTATGATATATATATATATTGCATTTTTTATCTACTAGAGTAACTATGTAGTAGTCAATGTTCCACCAAACTATCAAACGACATTGTTTAATTTAAGTTAATTAGTTAATTAATACTAATTAAAAGGAGATGCAAAGAAACGCAATTAGTGCGAATGAAAGGAATTCAAAGATGCACAAAGCGATGTAAAAAGCAAATAAGTGTTAAGGTAAATAGTAAGCTTGAACTTACTTGTTGTCTCGTTTGCGAGACGTTCACGAAACGCGTTATAATCTTTAATCTTTTATGTTTCATCTTGAAGTTTTTTTTTTTTTGATTCATTTAACCAACAGTTAAGACCGTTTTAACATTATTAGATTATTATATCAAGACGTTACCATTAAACTAGTTTGCTTCATACTAATTTTTAAATCAATCAAGTTTGAAGCACGATATACCACGAATATCATACCGAACAGCTGGTTATTATAAACGAAACATAGAGACAGACAGAGAGAGAGAGAGTGTGATTTTCATTTTAAAAACATTTCATTTCATACCTTTCATAAGAATATGCAGAAAAGTACATTCTACTCTCAGACAAATCAAGACGCGTCTCATAAGCGTGTACGGCACAGAAAATTTTACGCTCAGTAAAGTCAAACCATCTTTCTTAAGACTATATAGCAAAGACAATAGCAAAGCAAATTCAAAGAATTTTAAATAACAAAACAAAACACACACACATACATACATACCTATACTACATTTATTTAGAGTATTTAAAATATTTTTGAAAAAAATTTTAAAAATATAAAAACAAAATAAAAAATAATAAAAAAAAAATATACACATATTTTATATATATATATAATATATATATTAAATAAGTATATAAAGCATATAAACAAATGATTTTGTATTTTCTTCATTTTCATTTTTTAATCTTTAAAGTTCATCATAATATTCTCAAATTCAATCTTAATTTGAAAATTTTTAAATTTTTGATCTTCAAAAGTTAATGTAATTTTATACTTAATTATATAAAAGATTTTTTTATCAGTATTTAAACGTTCCATACATTCCATATATATGAAAAGGATTCTGGTGTTTGCGGACATTATCGTCCATAACTTTCCATAGATTTACAATCCCCCTACTCCCTTCTCTCAAAAGCTATAGCAGTATTTCAAATAGCTATGGATTCTCCATGAGTTTATTGTTGCCCAGCGCGTCTTCAATATTTCCTCTTTTAAATAATGCTTTATAAATTTCAAAATCCACAGCACTCTTTTCGAAGGGCTAAGATATTTATTATCTAGCCTATCTAGCCTATCAAGCTCACTAGTTTTGAAAAAACGCTTACTTTCTTATTATATTACATTTTGTTTGCCGAACATAGACCGAATAGATAAAGTAATAAAGCTACATATACATAAAGATGAAATGACATGAATTTAAAGAAAAAATTAATGAAAATGTCCATATTTATCGTTTTTTAATCGTCTTGTAATAATAATTAATACTCATAAATAATAAGAAATTAATTGTTTTTTTTAAATCAAAATATTTGGATGATAGCCGTTCCTCACCGTAGACAACAACATTTAATTATAAATATTTATTATACACATTTAAATGCGTGTAAGCATAGGAAGCAGACCAAATACAATTGGCTGATTCATATATGAAACACATACATGTATACATATATCTATATATATATATATATATATATATATGGAGCTTCCTTCTGAGAGTTGCAAACATTTCGACAAAATAAATATACCCCCCATCTCTAGCTAATGAAGCTAACATGTACGCATACATGTCGCGCTCCTACACTCTCTCAGCAGTCTCAGTCGCGAGTCCTATGTTCATCATGTTCGCATTTTGCACACGTTTTTCTCCACGAGTTGCGAGTCACTTTGACTTTGAGAGTAAAATTAATTGACTTTGCTTGCATGTTCTTATGAATGCCCTTTTTGACTTTTCTGAGAGCAAAAATTTACTACTTTTTGAGAGTAAAATTCATGTTCGAGTTCGTGAGCGGCATACATTTACAACATATATATATATGTTCGAGTTCGTGAGTGGACGTTCAAAAATAACTTGTTCAACTTTCTGCTATGAAAATTCATACATAATCTCTCTATTCATCTTATTTTTTTTATTTTTAACTTTCGAATCGAACGGTAAAGAGGTGTGTAATTTTTTGTCGCGAAACTTTGTGCGAAAGAATGTGCGTAAATATCGATAATATTAATTAATTTTAAAATTATAAAAAAAAAAAACCTTCTAAACGTTAAAGATGGTGAAGATGTCGCGAGAGCTAATTCGAAATAATATAAAATATACGTAAATATATATATATGTGATAAATAGGTTAAAGAGAAGGAAATTTTTTTATTTATTTTTTTTTTTTATTTTATTTTCAATATATATAAATAAAACCGGGAATATATTAAAAATCATAAACAAAAGAAAGGTAAAAAAAAAAAAAATAAATAAATAATGTTACCGAGATATATGTATAGAAATCACGTAGCTAAACATAATTACCGTTTGCAAAAAATTTACAGAAGTTACACGTAATAAACACAATTTTTGGTAAAAAAAAAAAAAAATCAAAGAAGAAAAATTTCATGCATATGCGGCTAAAAAATATAGTCAGGTATTACAGTAATAAATATATTGTTCGTACAAACTCCATTAGGTTTGTATACTACTTGCCGATTTTAGAAGTGACCGAAGTTCTTCCTTCCGAAAAATTGAGTTGAATTTGAGATTTGGCAAATAGAAGAACTTTTTTTTAAGTTCACTAATAGATAAGGTGGGCCCCTTGAACCCCCTCAATAAGTTTGCTATACATATACATAGGTTTAAATGCTAAAAGATTTGTAGGCAGCTAAATGGCGCGTATTATTATGATTTAAAAAAAAAGAACGAAAAATTATCTACAATTTTTTACCACTATATAAAATGAAAAAAGAAAATTTTATAAACAAAATATTGTCATAAATAAGATGATCTATAGGAATGGATTAAAAATATGTATATATATATGTATACATATGTATACATGTGCTATGGCTTAAAGAAAGTTCAGTGAAGGAAAAAAACAAATTTTTTTTTCTAAAAATTATTTATTTATTTATTTTTTTTTGAATATTTTCTTTGGGATTAAACATTTGTATGTATGTGTTTATAATGTTCATTTTGGTGAATAAAAGTTATTAAATGTATATTTAATAGAAACATACGACAGTGGAGAATACGCAAGTTCATCATAACCACTTTGGAGTGTAAATGCATCGAAAAAAAGAAGAAAACTTAAATATACATAAACCGGTGCCCTTTCCGTTCCTAAAGATGAGCACTGATATATATGTGCATGAGTGTTGCGGACTACCTGTTGTGTGATGTTAAAGTAAAGCAGCGAAGGTTAATTGTTAGCTCTTTACTTGCAGTCAGCCAACCAGCCACTCAGTTACGTCTGTCCGAAACTGAAGTGTTTGCATTTTGTTAACAGAGAAAAATAAAAACAAAAAAAAAAAATAAATAAATTTCTATAGTGTTTTTGTTATTCTTACCGAGTATATAAGAACAGTAAAGAAAATAAACTAACAAAAAAATTGCAAGGAATCATAGGACCGACCGGTATCTGTTAACGCATCTTCTGTTATTAGTGTTGTCATTGTTGTTGTTATTGTTGATTTTGCTTTTATTTTGGTGTAAATGCAAAATACGTACTACTATGAAATGTTTTAAGCGTGTATGTCAATGCCGTGTATGATCAGCAACTAACACGACTACGAGGAATTTTACACGACCGTGATAACTTAAAGATACACCTTAACAGAAAAAAAATAAAAAAAAAAACAACAACACCAAAAAAAAAAAACTAAATAACAGCAAGGAAAACAGTACAAGTATCTAAAAGTGTAGTTTGTAATTGTTGATATTGTTGTTGTTGTTGTTGTTGTTGCTGCTGTCGTTGTTGTTGTTATTATTGTTACTGTTGCTGTTGCACGTTAGCTGTTGTTCATTTATGATTATAACGTAAGCACGTTTTCACAGTCCGCACGAGCAATGTAAGAAGAGAGCGAAATATTCTTACGTACTCAACCTAACAACACACATTAACAACAATACAAACACACAAAAATTTAAAAAAAAAAAAATGTAAGAAAAAACAGCAAAAAAAAAAAAGATAAATAAATAAAAATTACTGCGTCTCTGCCGCGTTATGTGTTATTTTTGCTGTAGTCTTGCTCGCCAACAAACAACGTGACCAGTGACCGGTTTTTTGTGCTTATTCTACTTTGTATATAATATACAAATATACATACATATATACATAAGTACACACACGCACACATATAACTTGAACGCGTTGTTAAGATAACAAAATGTGTACGACTGTTCTGCTCTACTCTTGAGGCTTAAAAAAAAAAAAAATTTTTTTTTTTTTTTTTTTTTTTTGTTTTCTTTATTTAATATATAAATAAATAAATAAAAAGTATCTAAAGTCATTTAGAAGAAAATAAAGAAAATCTCAAGTGAATATAAAGAAGGAAAAGCAACGAAAAAAAAAAAAAATGTTATGCAGAGCCTATTAAATATTGTGTAAAATTTTTCATTTTATTTTGAAAAATATTTATTATTAAAAAAAAAAAATAAAAAAGAGAAGAAAATTATGGCTTTTTTCAATGCTCTTATGGTTAAAACAACTATTTGTGCTTTCCTGGTGTTTTGCCACATAATTGTGACGAGAGCCTTCAATTTAGAGAATCGCCTGCCTATAGTAAAATTCAATGCAAATCCGAAATCGTATTTTGGTTATTCCGTTGCCACACATACAGTGGGTGAATTGGCTAATTCGCCTAACAATACAAAATGGTAAGTGCATATACACATAATCAACCAAACCTTCTCATATTCATTCAATTCTGCGAATTGCTTACTAATTACTTACTATTAACTGTTGCCAAAATGACTAATCATCGTCCTATGCTGTTCTTCTTACATTATTTACGTTAACTTTTTCAATTTATTTTGCCATTAAATCTTACCGAGAATACCTGTTTATAATGCATAAATGAATGGTTAACGTGAAATAATAAAGAAATAAAAAATTAAAAGAAATAAAAATGAAAAAACAAAGCAAAGAAAAAATGGAAAAAACAAAAAATATTAAGAAAGAGAATATTAGTTATAGTAACAAATTTATGGCGGTAATAGTATTAACATCAACTATTACGTATATATATATATATATATATATATGTACGCATTTGCGAGCATAGGTTAACTTTAATTCTATTTTTTTATTTTTTATTTTTTTTTTTGTGTAATAAAAAACTTCAATTAAATTAAACAAATCTGTGACAATGCAAACACTTGTGTTCACTTTCAAATAAATTTTGAATATATTCATCTTATCGCTTCTTTTCATTGCTCCAACTAATCAAAGCACTCCATTTCATCAGAGAATAATTTGTAAGTTGCGTTCGGCTTTAATGCTTTACACACTAATCGGTCTGGCGTCATATGTCAACTTTTCATTAACTTTTACGAAAACCTTGATCGCTTTCCATGACAATAGAGCAAACAAAAAAAAATCCAAATACAATAAAGAAAAAGGAACGTTTCGGTGGGAGTGCTTTCGAACGCCATCGTGACGCTTAGAATTAAATCGCAATTCTTTTACACCGAAATATGCGATTTATTGCTTACATGACTGCCTCGAAAACCCCTCTTCGAAACCTTCGCTATGACAGGGTTCATAGATTGAACTTGCCAGCTTAGAAGAGACCTGAAGCTGAACGATTATTACCTCAGATTTTGTTTTCTATATATTTAACTAGCGACTTAAGGGATCTTCCCCACCATAGGCAAAGGCAGAGGGAAAAAGGCGTCGCTTTTTTGCGTATTTTGAAATGGCCCGAGCCTATTGCACACCGATAAGTTGTACCAAAGTGAGTGAGTGCAGAGAGAGAACGCCGAAAAAACCCGAGGTGTCCTTGCTCCAAGTGTAGATGACCCATTCAGTTTATTGGTAAGCATGCAATGCTAACAAATGGGTCCACTATTCATTATATCGATTGCTTCAAACATATTTGTCCATCTGTCCGTTTGCGTTATGTCTGTGCATGTGTATTTGTTTCCGTTACTTACAGATCGATACATTAGCGTGTTCGAATCAAGAACTAGAATTTCTGAAACTGATACAATCGGTTCACTGTTACGATGGTTTCGTCTATAACGTCATGTTATGGAAGGTCGTCATCTGAAAATAATTTTACATTTTTATTATTTCTCGACAAAATCCGATAAATAAATGTGAAGAAAATGATTGTGAAGCCGATCTCTGCCGATCTCTCTCGATGATCTTTATATGGAACGATCAAAATCTAATTTACTTTACCTTATAATGAAAATTGATTAAAATATTGATTTGATATATAATAGTATTATAAAGATATGTCTGGATCAGACAAATCTAGCTTTCGGACGCAATTCCGCATACGGGGTTCCCATGAAAAATAAGTCTTCAGATGGTAACAAAATTTAGTTTTAAATTAATGGGGAATAACAAAGTCTTTGGCAATGCAATAAAGTATAGTAAGCTTGGATCAGGTCGGTTTGTATTTTCGTTATTTCCCAAAACACTCAAAGCAACAAAGTCTAATGTTTAAAATTTTATGACGAAGATAGAGATGAAATATTGTATTGAACGAACTTGCACAGGACCTTATCTGTCTCTAATATTGTGAGCGGTTTTTATTCACCTTTTTAATATATAACTGAATAATGTGTGAATGTATTAGGGCGTTCATAATGTACAAAATTTTTATTTAGTTATTTTCCGTTTATATTTATAGCGATTATCTTATTCTTTTAAGAACTAACGTATTAGTTACTCGCTTGCATACATATATCTATCTGGCTGTGATATAGGAAATGCATCACTGATGACTTATGATGACGAAGTAAAATAGCTTTTATGTATTTGATAAAATTTTACGACATAATAAAATAATGCATTTGTAGTGACATTCGCTCTTATCGCGAAAGGTAAGGAAAATATATTTTTTTTTATTTTATAATAATTTGAATGTCAGATCAAATTCAATGTGAATATGAGAGAAACTTTTTTATAAAAAAATATTATAAAAAAAATATTGAGCTCTTAAGTACTTTTCTTATTTTATTTAAGATCGACTTCTTTCACACCTATCACAATAGCTTAAATGAAAAACGTAGTTGCATAAGTCGTTCAGTTAATGCGGACTTTCACTAACTACAGACAACGTCAACTTTGTTTCACATTATTTCATATGAGAATTCAAACTTGGATACGTGTAGAGAGGCAGTACTTAAGTTCTTTATTTTTTCAAAAATCCAAATTAAAATCTTTACAACTTAAAGGCTTAGGTTTAGAAGAAACGAGATAATAATAATTTGTGTAAATCGGCCCGTTTTGCTGGCCTTTGGAAACTTTAATTTGAATTATGCTGAAGTTGTAATCGTTACTTCACCAAACGCCATGAAATTTTTACTGGTAGTTGTTGGCACTATCTAAAAATCATATGACTTCGATACTGTCGCTATTGGTGACAGATTTTACCATTGTTTTGGAAATTAGAATAGTAACGTAACTAAAACAACTAATCGTCGACATCTCCTGCAATTCTTTTAAAAATCCTATGAATTCGTCCGTAGTCATTCTACATCTGTGGGTCATCTTACGTACGTGTTGAGTGATACCGGTGTATGGGTAAATAATGATCCAATACATACATATATATGTTTACAAACATTTAATAAACCTAATAATGCTCCTACGATTGGTTTGTATTGCAATAGGATCGAAATTGACTCGATCATGTCGATCGATCTTTGAAGGAATTTTCAAAATTAAAACTTAATGAAAATAAAAATGTTGTGAACAGTCAGTCAGTCATCCATGTTCGTAAAGGCGTACATGGAGTAATTGAAGAGCGAAAGGAATTTTGAAAAACTCTAGTATATCCTGCACAAACTAAATGAAAGCTCACTGCAATAGCTTGATAAAAATACTGCATTAGGTGAAATTGCTACCGATTGTCACATCGATACGAAATGATGTGAACGATGATATATTTACATATATTTATATGTACGTTATTTTCGCTTTTTATCAAAGGCTTTAGTGTATGCTGGGTTTCGTCTCGTATATCCTATGAATTATGCTTTGAAAATACTTTGAAAATATTATCATTTCCAGAAAATCTTGAAAATGCTCTTAAATTCATTTCCTACAAGGATTTATGTTGTTGTTATTATCTTAATATTGCCAAAGTGCTGACAGGTAACTAAGAAGTATCCTTGTCTTTGGTAAGATAACAATATTTTAAAAAGATTCAAATCATTCTCGTATTTGTGTTTAACAACGTAACTAGGTACGAGATGCTGTTCAAATATTCCTTTTATTTAAGATACAAACAACTCGAGAGATGTATATAAGGAAAGTATAGAATTTCCTGAGAATTGTTATACATGTAATAGTCTAGTATGTGTTGTACGAGTCGTAAACTCTCGGTTTACCTTTATTTTAATGTTGTTAGCACTTGTTCACTTCAACAGAAAAGCAAAAAACTCAAATCAGGAAATTCAGACACTTAATGAAGGGATTTATGCACAGGTGACTTTGTTAGAACAAAAAAAAAAAAAAAAAAGGCAGTGAAAAACAAATTAGAAAAGGAAGAAAGAAAGAAAGAGTAGCTGAAAAAACATAAACGCCTTAAGAAGGGATGTTTCGAAGAGTGGCTTCACTTAAAGCAAATATACGAAAATCGCTTAATTTTTTTACTAATTATAGTTAATTATCAATAACCCATTTGCATATAATATTTTCGCAGGCGAAAGCGGAGAAAAGATGTGATTACTCTCAACAACCAATAAATTTTACTTAGATTTGTAAAGTTCAACCCTATTTTGGACAAGTATATGGTTTTTCTTATGGATTTGATATAATGATAAGGAGCTTAAATAAGTGTTTTCAGTTTTGCTGGGATCTGAAAGTGACTGCAAAAATCGTTAAACATTAACTACAGCTCTAAGGAATATTCACATGATATTTCAGGTTTTTTAAATTCATTCCTTATGAAAACATTTCAATCCTTTCGATATATTTTAGATTGAGTGTAAAGATTTCATTCAAGCAAACGATGTTCTGATTCTAAACTTATTAACAGAATGTCAGCTAAAGGCTGTTTCTAATTATTCGTCTTTCAAGCAGCCACTGCCAGCACGTTAACAACTGCACCAGCCAAACAGAAACGCTTGCTTTCTATAAGAAACGTTGCGATGGAACAGCGTAAAAAGTCCATCAGCATAATTCAAACTTGACAAAGGAAGTTTACTTCAGGAAAATATTCCCATAACATTTCTTACATGGATGATAGCAAATTCTTCCATTGGAAAGTTATCTTATGATACGGACTGTAAAGCTTTCACTGTAGTTGTACGTATTAAGCTATAATTTGCAAAGCACGAGACTACTGCATGTGATTACCTACACTTGTTGTGCTATTTGAAGACGAGCACGCATCTTGAAGCGGGTAATTGCAGAAAGCGATTGATAGTTGAATGAATTAAGTCAGTATTTGACACTTGTTACAATATAAGATAAATAGGTATCTCTTTTTCTATTTATTGCTTGCACTTACAAATATGGGTAAAGGACTGTAGATGCTGCAGGTCGAGAATATGTGTTCGAATTCAAAGCATACTTGTCTGTGGACATTCAATACATTCACTTGCTTACATTCAATACTTTTTGACAAATCAAAAATTCAAGCTCAGTTGACATAAGTGGATACTACATAAGCATTTCAAACGATTACATCGAATATCTACATCAAACAGCGTTATGAGTAAACGTCATGCTTCAGTGCAATTAACGCACACTCCACATCAAACTTTTCGAGCGCGTAATTGCAGTGGAATGATATAATACCAGAATCGGCTAGCGACATGAAAAGACTCGTGTCCCAAAAATACATTCGTCCATGAATATGCAAAGCGTCTCATATCAATAAGAAGCCCGGCCGATATACCAAACTAATCAGTTTGTAATGCTTTATGACTTTGTGTTTGTATATGTATATCTATATATTTCTTGTTGGTTTGCTGAGATTGAACTGGACTAAGCCAATAAAGATGCGTTATATGTTCACCCAAAAAAATGTTGCAAAACTATTGAACGATTGATACATTTTCCTAGCGACAGTAAACTATACTTTGAAATTTTTTCCTACGACACGAAGCTTGGTGTCATATGTCAGGTAGTATTAAAAATGCTGGGCAAGCCCGGGAGAAAAAATGTTGTGCTTTGCCGAAAGCAATAGCATGTAAATGATTTTGTTCTGCAAAATTTTGATATCAAAGCAGCAACGCGCTGTAGTCGGCCAATCAATGAAACGGTCGATGAAAGCTTACAAAGAATCGAAGAATGTCGACACAGAAGTAGCCGTGATAGTGTTAGGGAACTAACTGTTAGCTTAAATTACGTAAAGGAAGTCGCTGTTTAGGTAACGATGATGAAGATAAAGTCGATTAACAGAATTTTTATCATGGAATAGTGAACGTAGTTTACCCTGCGCAAAATACGAGAATGTCGAACGGTTTCAAAGCCCGATTTGATTAAGCTTAAGTTTCTGCTGTGTGTAAGATAGGATTAGAAGGAATTCGTAGATTATGTGATTCTAGAAACTGATCAAGCAATTGTCTCCAACCTTCAGACCAGAGTTGATCAATAGAAATATGTCATCACGCCAACGATAGATCGGACACATAAATATTTAATGACTCGCCAAAACATGAGAGCACATACCTGGGAAGTGCTAAATTCCCTGTATAGCGCCCATTTATCATCTATTAAACCATCTCTTGCAGAAATTTCTTCATGTTTTGAAGCTGACTTCAGGAGAGATCTACACAAAAAAACATAAATAGATAATTGGTTCGGTTTTTCGAACGGATTTGCGGGAAACTTTAGAATGATGGCGAAAGGGTTTCACTACAAACATAGCAAAGGTTCGTAGATAACAATGGCCGTTATGTGCTTAAATAAAATTCTCTTGAAATAAAAAGGAAATTAACTGAAACATAGTTGGAAAAAATTCTCTAAAGATATTTTTCCGCATCTACTGATAAGAGAAAACTCTATTCCATTCGACTTAACATAGCATGCATCAGGTAAAGCACTTCAATTCAAGACTTTCCCCCGTTATTCTTATTAATTTTCCCCTTGTGCGATTCGCATTCTAATGCTATATCAAAAACTAATCTCAATTACCTCAATTACCTGTTGAAGTTGTAATTTACTAATCAATTCCACTGCACGATTGTGAATTGTTCTTAATTGTCTTATTACTGTCATGTTGTTGTCTTTTCTGCCTTTTTTTATATCCCGCATAACTTGTGGTACAAGAGTGTATTAAGTTTGGGCGGATATGCAGCACACAAAAAGGACGTGAGATAGACTCATCTGTTATTACATAGCTCTAACTTTTCTTGCCCGTCTGTCCGCTTATCTCTCTTGTATCATTTAACCTGCAGGTCGCATGAAATTTGGCTTAAACACAAACGCTGTTGGATCGGATCATTTTTACGATTACTTCCCATGTGAAACGTTCTTTTGAAGAGTCATGATGTGACTGTAATTGCATTAGACGAGGTGGTGCAGGGTATTTAATGGTGGGCCATGGTTCCCAGTAATCTGTTCTTACTTGTTTTCTTTCGCTAAATTAGTTCGTGTGACACTCAACGCTTGAGACCTACTATCAACGCTCTTATGCTTTTATCTACAATTTACTGTTTAATCAAAAACAGAAAAATTATATATTTGTCATGTTATTGTACGTAAAGAAAGAGATAGAGAGTTCAATACTTGATATCAGTACAATAATAAAATAAATAAAAATCTATAAATATTTACAAAATGATAAAACGTGAACTCATTTTTATTTTATATATGTATAGCGTGGTATACCTTACCATACGCTGAAACAGCAGTGAACTATATACACATTCCTCCTAAATTGTTTTTATATTTCCGAAGGTATACACTACGTTGACTATTAATTAGCCGGTTTCTTACAATATCGAATTGAAATGTTGTTATGTTGTGTCGCATGAATTACAAATTCACGGTTTCATAAGTAAATCAATTATGCTCTTTATGCTAATGGAAATTACGTCGCACTTTCCAGAGATAGTCTTAACAAATTTTTATACATAGGACGGAAGTATGTGACGTATACCCTATCCACTACTTACCTAACTTACGTAACTTGTAAAAATATATATACATATCTCTTATCTGTTCTGCAGTCATTTCGTCTGTTGTTGAAATATAGACGGCCGCAAATGTTAAGGGAAGAAATCGAAATTCTGATGGCAGTAAACAAGTTACGAAATGGACATGACTCGTTCACAACGCCGTTCGGAACAGATAATAACTGGCAGATCGTAATTATGGAATGCAAGTGAAAGTTTAGCACAAAGACGTTCCTGAACGAACGTGCACCTAAAAGCAATGAGACTCTTCAGAGCTGCCGCATAGATGAGCAGATAAGTGTCAAGACAACCACGTTCACGGGTGGTGTTCACGGGTAGTTTACCCATACGTACCCCATGTCGTAGCAATAGTAAGCGCTCAGTCGGTAAGGGCATAACACCTACCGATTGGGCGCACAGCCACAAAACTGCGACTCACACTCTCTTCAGATCTTTCTCTTTCTTCACTTTCTTTGATCATCACCGTGCTACACACCGTGTAAGACATCACCTTAGTGCTTGGTCATACCATAAAAACAAAAAAAAAAAACCATAAAGTGAATTCTTCATAATTTTAACTTTTCCTTTTAATACATTTTTTTTTTGTTTATTTCTAATCAATTTCTTTAACGGTGCCTTCGACACACCTAGAAAACATACCTGTGACCTTTAATTAAGAACATGTTCGTCTATGGTAAATTACTATCACTGACTGTTTCATTAATAGGCGATAAACACACAGATAAACAGATGGAAGGACGGATGGACAAAACTTGTTACATAATTTGGCTAAGAATATAAGTTTACACTAAGTAATCTCTCTAGCGCATATTTCCGGTATTCTTCAGTGGGTATGGAAATCGCTAAATTTAGGTGTGCGTTTTAAACTTATCGAGATAATTGTCATTTCTTTTATGGTCTCGGTAAATGCTGTTCATCGATTGGGCTGCAATAAATATCGACTGTTAAAGCTAAACAAAATTTCACTCCCTACGTGAGACGACTTGTTGCCTCTTTTGGATTGTCGTCTGTTTTCAATGACCACATGGTCCAAGTGGTGACTTCAAATTTGAATAACAACAAGGCAGCCAAACATGACGATACATCCGGCCCCTGAAAACCTATTTTTTGCCATCAAACACATTGTGAAGTTTTCATCGCCTAATGCCGGATACAGAAGGATTCTCACATAAATGTAATTACAGTCAAGTAACGTCAAGTTGGTAGTGGTTAAGAGGACACTTTAAAGTTTAAACATTAAATATTCAATAATATATTTGAACACTTGTTGACAGGGGATAGACGAGAGAGATTTTGCTTCGAAAACCTATACATAACTACAACAACTACAAACAATTTTGTAAAAAATTCCTTCAGAAAGTTCTCTTCTCTAAAATCTCTCTTGTTTACATTTTCTTCAATATATATATATACATATATATATATAAATATATATACATGTATACACATGTTTACTTTATGTGTGCAGTAACTTAAGCAAAGTTACGTATGGTCATCAATGGACTGACACATGTGTTTTTTACACCTCAAAAAATACCAAAATGATGTAAACTCAACAAAAACCACAGAAAAGAAGAAGAAAAAAATAATATATATATACATATATATATATATATATACATATAAATAAAAAAAAAAACAAAATGCATACGCTTCCATTTAATAGAACGAACACATGGGGAGACTTTATTTTTGCTCGTTTTACTTCTGTTGTTATTGTTTTGTTAGCTTTGTATTGTCTATTTTGTGGAAAGAAATTTGTAGTCAACAAAACACCTAAAGACAACAACACAGGCAGGTTATGTTAACAATGCTTTTGTTTTTCCACATGCATGCACGTATGTGCAAGTGAATGGAAAAAAATTCATTAAAAATTTATAAAATTCTAAAAAAAAAAGAAAAAAAAGGTGAAAGAATGACAAATGTTACGAAACCGTATTATTGACACAAATGTTCAATGAATTACATGCATATGTACGTACACACACATACACACACACACACACACACATAAGTATATGTGTCATATATATGCATATACGTATATAAAAGTTCGAACGGTTAAAGTACGGCTGCCTAGATATGTACTATTTCATGTTCATATGTAGAGTGCGCGTACATTCTATTATTGCGTATCGGAGTATATAATTAGCATACACTGGATTATATTGTATATATATATATATATGTTTTTAAAATTTTTTTTTTTTTTCATTTTTTCTATTATTTCTATTATGTGTTTCTCTGAACACTCTATAAGTATCCCGAGTTATTATCATTTTAAGCACGTTTTGCACGAGTAATTAATGTTAAATTAAAAAAATAGAGAATAAATACTAATCTTAGTGTTAATACCGTTTTGCTTTCGATAGCCATATACGATAATAATATAAAAATTAAATAAACAAAAAAGGAAAATTAATTTCAATTTAAATTATAAATCGATATATATTTTCCGTCTGCCAATCTGCTCCGAGAAATATCAGAAACTTGCAAGTCTAAAAGGGTGATCGCATTAAAAAGATCTGCTTTCACGTGCAGCAATAATTGAAATTGAAAATACATACCATGGAGCAATGATTTCATTGAGGATCTTCTTTTCCCATTCATTCCAAGAATTTTTATTTTAAAAATTAATAATATTTTTATTTATTTTCATTTGTTACTTGTAACGTTATGAGATAATAGTGTTACGGCAAGTACAGCGTAAATACAGTAAGGACTTGTTTAAGTCTCCATTGGCAAAAAAAAAAACGAGTAAGGATCAGTGGGTTCGTAAATGTTAATTTAAACTAAAGAGTCATGCTTGGCTCTATGACGACGGACGTACACACCTTTATAGCTATGCTCTAACGGATATTAGTATCAGGTAACCGTAAACGTGTGACGGATCACAACTGCATTTGTGTAATTTGCTACTGCATGCATTCTAAATACCCTCGAATCGGAACTATAAGTCGGATTTTTGTCTTGATCGTAATCTGTGTATTCGGATTACCATCGGACTTGTAACCGTAAATTTAGTTAGTTCGGGAGGTAATCAAGCAAGTCGGTGTCTGTCCGCCGCGTTCACTCTTTTAAAGTGAAAACGTTTACCGAACAAATCCTAACAAATCTTCACAGACGGACAGACATGCCGCCATCGACGTGAGAATTCGACATTAATCATGTATATGTATGCGTTATGTAATTTCTTTTTGAATGTTAGCAGCCAGTTGGCAAAATGAGTATATATTCCATCTATCGATCCGGTAGCGGGCATACATATGCCATCAAATTTTTGTTAGTTTTTGACGGCCATGCGGGCTATTGCGATTAAAATTTTAACTGCAGGACACATCCGCTTTTGTTTCGAAGTTTTAATTAGCCTTAGTCGATTCTTCTTCTCCCAAATTTTAGTTCAATAGCTGTTAGGAATGGTAACAGCATCGTATTGTGGAAAAATCATTCCTTTTATCAAAGTATTTCTGGGCGTGTTAAAGCCATTTTCAACTCTCATCTGTGCCAAACACTGGATTTGTGTTTGCATTTTTACAACTGTGAGTACACAAGCAACGAACGGCAAAAGGATGGACTAGCAGGCATTGCTAAATCATTTCGTACATGGGCGAAATTTTGAAAGGATAATGAGCGACTTAAAGGCAAGAGCCTACTTGCTCCTCTAGAATTACTTGATGTTTATTTCATTACATCGGAGACTTAAACTAAACTTGATGTGACTCTGTCCAGTCGGTAAACGAATGGCTGGGCAATAGCTTACGTATCCGATTTACAAGTTTCGTGAACGGGGTGGACTGTTCATAAGTTTTTGTGTTTTTAAATTAACAGCTATAAGGAAACGATGTTTTGGAAGCTTGTTGCGATAATGGATTCAAAATTTGTAGTCTATTCAAATAATTCATATACTTTATGATTATTTATTGGTTTTTTACGGTCTTGAGTTTTGTGACAGATAAAGCATGCCGATGGACAAACGAACAAACGAATCGATAGATGAGTATTAATAGCAATGTCTAACGCACACGTACGAATCTCCTAAGCGATATGACAAAAATTAGTTTATCATTAGCCTTCGATGATAAGAATAATGTCTTAACCTTTTTTCTTTGTTTTCGCATGTATTTTCTCAAGCTCAAGATTATATTCTTCGCTAACAGTAAGTTATTTTTTCAATATAATCTATTATTTATTGTTTGCTTCAAGGTAAAATTGAAAAATAAATTTTTGAAAATTTTCATTAAATATCTTCAACGAAAAATTTCTTTCTAATAAATAATTCAATGACTCACAGGCAGCCCATTATAGCTCCAACATCTAAAAAACTTCAATTGAATTCAATGATTTACCTTAGGATTCATATTAGCGGAAATAGCTGCCAATGAATCACAGATTCTTTATTTGTATTTTTTTAATTTTTTTTGTTTTTGTTTTTTTAGGGTGTTTGTAAGTAAACATATCTCCACTAGCTAGAGTGCGGAGCTCATGACTGTAAAGATGCGCGTTCAGCATATTTCGATACAGTTTCGTTTTCGTAAATTTTGGTGGGGCGTATGAACTTACAACCGTACACCGACTAGAGGGCCAATTTTTGTTTAGGTTGGGTAAAGCTGCTGTTTCTTACTCGATTACTTGTCAACTTTTTTGATGGAAAAATTAGTTGAGTAAAGGGTTTGCCTTAAGTTTTGTATTTCAAACGAAATTTCTTGCATCGACTGAGATTTGAGCTAAGCCGGGGCTTATGGCTCGGGAAGCGGGAGAAGTAATCGTTTTTTCTGATTCTAGATATTGATGGGAAACAGTTAACGCTCAACAATCCTTATTGGGTCTTAGAAAGTAACAAAGAATCTTTAGTTTTTGATCATAATATGCTTTATTCCTCAACTGGTCCAGGAAAGGACACTGTGCACAATTCGTAAGCCAAAATCCCAACGATCTTGGCTGAACAAAAGCAGAAATAATATCATACAACGCGAGTTTGTTTGCGATATTCTTATTTCCAAAGTCAAGGATACCTTTTCGAGTTCGCTTAAAAAGCTAAGGACCGTGTTTAAGGCTCGCATAATTGTATTGTAAGAGTGGCAGGGCCTAAGCCTGCAAAGTCATCCAAAATAAATTGTGATAAGTAAATTGCATTGTTTCTTCTTCTTCTAGTTTTTTTCTTAGGAATTCCTTTGACTTTCTAGACGGAATATGTATGCAAACTTTGAAAAGTAGTTAATCAATTTAGGTGGAGTGTATGCCGTCAGTCATATGGCGACGGGTGTACGTGTTAACTATTTATTATGTGTGCATGAGTCATAAAATATTTTGCTACGATTTTCTAAGCAATACAAACAACCCTTATTTGTTAGATTAGAAGGAAAAGTAATTAGAAATATGATGAATAGGTAGGTACTCAGCACAACGCATATTTTAAAAAATAACTTATAATCACCTTATGGCGAGTCATCGATGCGCACCACTTCAAAACAATTCATAATAATTAGGAAATATTCTTTTTTCTAGCATAGGCGTGTCGATGGTCTTCTAGCTAACCCTAAGAAATGCTGGTACCAGATCTTTAAATTGCAGTTTTTTTGTTTTTTTGGTTAGGGTGGACCATGTTTCAAATTTAGCTATTCGTCTTTTTTTCATTGTGGCTTTACGTTGTGTTGATAAAAGTATTTGCAACGAGATGCAGATCCACGTCTGCTATGACTTGTAATTAATGAATAAATTTTTGCCAGATAACCGATATGCTGAGAAGCGATTTGTGGTTATAAGTTGATTAGGTGTGCACCGAATTCCAACTCACTATATAAAATTTTGAAGACACTAAGGTCTTGCAACAACAAGTCTTAGGAAAATGAATAAATATGGAGAGAAACAACTTGAGACACACACATACATGCGCATATCGGATCGAAATCTTAGGTAATATTGTAACATAGATTTTAACCTTATATTTTATAATTTTAATAGAATTTCATTCTTCTTAAAAATATTACAATCAAATCCTTTATGTATTTGTTTTAGGGTAAAACTGAAAAACCCGTCCATTGTAATATTGACAATGAAATAAAAATTAAATTTCATTTAATTTTGTTTAGAAAAAAAACAAAAAAAAAAGCATTTAACGACAGAGACTCTGTTCTGACTTGTGGGAACAAAACTCAAGTTAATGCTTCATTGCTTAACTAGAGTAAAAGAAATGAAAACTTTACAAAAACAAAAATGTGTCATTGTTATCAGAATTTACTTGTTACGTAACTAACATATTATAATAATGTAAATGAAAAAAAATTTATGTCAAATGATTTTCATTTTAAATCGAGTACGAACCTATATCATTATCTGGACCATTAAATGGCAGACAGATTAGAAAGTCAGATATTTTGATATGAAAAACAAGTATGAACATTGTAGTCGGGCAAGGCCAACCATTGACTACCCTACACCACTTCGCTTAATACAGTTATTCACCGCGTACCAAAAATTGCAAATTATTTTCATGGAAAGGCGTAGTCTTCTTGCAATCCTGCATATTCAGAGATTACCCAAAACATCAGATGACGTGATCCACATTTAGCAAACCTAACTTATTTTCTAAAAATGCACGTGTGTCCAAAACAAATACACCTGCGTGGTCCAACTTTGGCAACTTTGATTGACTTCTTTGTCAATTTACTGTTATAAAGCAATTTTCATCATGAAATATTGAAAATTATGTATTTTTAAGCATACAAAGACTCAGTGTTTGTAGGAACGTAGGTTATAGGAGAGGGGTTTCAAAAATTTGCCAGTGTGCCGAATTCCATCAAAATATCTTGGAAATTTTCTATCAATATATGAAAAATCTCGAATGGACAGAGGGACAATCTATCTTAAGCCCTTCTGGGTCTTACGTACATTGGCATGTACTTAATATACCCTGAACCGCAAGTAGTATAATATATAATCAAAGCCAAGGTCCCTTAGAGCACGCAAAAATTTAACTAAGATTCACTTCGTTACAAGCATGAAGTGCTAACAAGCATGTTATTAATCTGGATGGAATCGCATGGCTCAACAATCTTAAATAACTGAAAGGTAAATGTTTCCGATCGACTAATTGTCCCGCCCAAAAATAATGAAATATTTTACAATTTTTTGTTTATTGATCTCCACGGGGTGCAATTAAAGTTTTCCTTCATCCATCTGTAAAAAAAATGTTAGTATGTGTTCGCTACACCTGCACTCAGTTTTCTTCTATCAATAAATTTTAATTTTTATATTTACGAATAAAAATTAATGGATGTTGTGATTAACACTATTTTATGTGAACTTAGGGTTTAGTGAGACACACATAAAATGGGAAAGAATTTGCAAGAAACTGATTTCATTGTATTAATGCTTTGATGGAATTGCGGTCTCTTTTTTATTTTTATTTATCCATTTATTTATTTATTTATTTATTTATTTATTTTTTTTTTGCTTTTCTTTTCTGTTTCCTCATTTTATTTCATGTCCGTATTAGCTTAGAATAAAACTTGATGCGCATGAAGTATAACTTGACATAAACTAACTGTTGCTGGTTTGTTTTTCTTCTTCTTCTTTCTTTAACAAATTACCATGACTTTGGTTGATGAATTTTCTCTTTATAGCTGGTTTATATAGCAAATCCTCATCCATCTCATATTGCACATGTGTCTAGACAACTAACAACAGCAACAACACTGAAGATTTCTTAGAAGAGTTTAAACTTTTTTTTTTTTTTGCCCTAAAGACATTTTGCTTTCTTTCTTTACGAGGAAAGAAATTATAATAAAAAAAAAAAACAAAAGAAAAAAAGATTAGTTATGGGAAATTGATCTGTGGGATTAAATTTTCAGTTAGTAGAGAGCTTTCTTAACTTTCTTCCTAATTTCTTTTTCTCTTTATGGAAGTAAAAATGTTTTCATTTTTACTATTTTCGTTTCTTTTCTTTTCGTTTCGAATTTGACTTCAAAGGTGTTTCTTAATGTCTACTTAATTTTTATTATTATCTTTTTTATAGTTAAGCTAAAGTTTAAAAAAAATAATAGTATTTTGCATAAAGTTTGGCAACTTTACGTACAAGGATATTAAGTTTAGATTACGAAAAAATTTTATATTTTTTATTTTTTACTTTATATTTTTTATTTTTAAGTGTGTGTGCTTTCATTGGAATTTAATCTTTTATTCCTCAGGTAGGTTTAGCAATAAATTCATCAGATCGGTAGGTGCCTTTTTGTTTTTTTATTCTTGGTTAAGAGTTCAAAAAAAAAAAAAAAAAAATGTTAAGCTCACATCCACACACGAATTTAGAAAATGACTTTTATTTTTACTTCGTTTTGTTTCTGTTTCTATTTTCTTGTTTTTTTGGTTTGGCTTGTTTTTTTATGCCTAAAATCACATGTAATGTCAAAATTTATAACTTCTCCTCAAAGAAAGCATACACTGATTGTTATAAATAAATATGCAAATTAGAATACATATCATCTATAATTTTTATTGTCCTTCCTTTTACTCAACATATACATGCCGTGCCACACATTGTGTAAAAAAAAAAGCAAATGAAAAACAATCGTTGACACAGCTATAATTTCAGACTTCGGGAGCAGGTAACAAAAACAAAATAAATAAATAAATTGTATATCAAGCACTTTTTAAAACAATAAAACCTCCAATAATTGTCATAAGCATTGTTTATATACCAGATTCATGTGCATATATCATTCATTTATATATATAAATATATATATATATGCCACACACATTTAGTTAATTGTAGTGGGATTAAGAACAAAAAAAAAATTATGCTTGTCTTCGAATCGAATCTGCGATATCCTTCATCTTAAACCGATATATAAGAATTGGAAAGTATTTGGTGATTGTGACTATGGCCGTTAATCTATCGGACAACCGTAACGTCCATCTTTAAGTGACCCGGGAATAAAATAATAAATATTAGAGATTATAAGTCACCAATTCTTACTTATTGGGTGGGCATTGTGCAATTGTGGGTTTGCTTCGGAAATTTGAAATAGCTTTGGGATATATTTTTATTACATTCGCGATCGATATCTGTTCCTATGGAATGCTTCGGGGATAGTTAGTGTGGTTATTCGCTGATGAAGATTTCTTGATCTGTACTCAACAGGTAACTGCATGTGTGGCTGAGTGCTGAGTGTTGCAAACGGATGAACACATCTAGTGCATCTCGTTCTTTTAACGGCAGCAATAAGAATATATTCAAAATACAATTGTCGTGTTGGAGTATATCAGTATAGCGTCATATATAAAGGCTCGGCTAATAGGTTTATACGTGTATTCCCCTTGGAATGACATCGTCACATAAAACAACATAAATATGAAGCGTTGTTGTTTTTATAATAAAAAAAAAAAGAAAAGAAAAAGATGTAAGCATAAGGATTTATAGCTTGAAATTTGTCTGCTGCTGCTGCTGCTCCATATGAGGGTCTGTTGAAAAGAACAAAATTTATTTTTTGTACCCACTACCGAACCACGAAGTTATATTCATTTTATCAAAACGCTTGCAACACTCGTGCACGATTTATATATTTATGATCACTATCAAATTCGATCTATTATCTAGAATTCTGTCTATCCATCTGCCTATGGTAAGTATTCTGTTAGTCGCAAAAGTCAAACTATCGTCGTCACGTCTGGCAAAGAGATTGGTAGCTGTTCCAAGCAGGCTTGTGCTCAAAATAGACTAAATCAGCTGAAGAAGTCACCAGCGATGCTACAGAAACTAACCTTTGTTGTTGAAACAAAGATGTTCGAATTTTTTACGCTAGTTATAAAGTACCACGAGGCAATAATTTCCAAAATACCTTCGTGGGTGATCTCTCACAGCATTTGTATGAAAATAAAGAAATTTGGCGATGCTCATCTGATATTGTAGAGGGCCGAAAAGGATTCGATCCCAGCCGAATATAATTTTCTTATATACTTCTTTTAGGGGAAATAATCAAAGCGAAACTATCATATGTATGTTTGTGTGACTGAACTCAAAAGTACACAAAACATAATCAAGTATTGCGTACGAATATATTTTCATAGGATGTTATAGAATTCTTCTTCATTGTACAACGAATATATACTAATTTTGTCATGCTGTTTGTTGAACCGAATAAGCAGACTTCAGCAAACCGAACTGACGCGGCATCTTATGTGAATAATTTGAATGAAACTATTTTAATATCGAACGTGTAGGTATGCAGACAGAACGCTTCTAGGTCATAGATTCTAATTTCTTTCTCCTCTTAGTCTTCATAAAGGAACTTTCATTAGGTTAGATGCTCGCGTTGTTAAGGATTAAAACTGCCACCGATCAAGGTGAGATCGCTTATAAAGTCAATAATTTCGAACACGAAATAAATCAGTTAGTCAATCCATTTTTGCTTCTTTGCGGATGCATATAACAGTGTGTTCTACTTACAGGACAATAATATAAATGAGCTCGAGCTTCACATATAGATGAGCTGCAGCTTCACTTTAGCAAAGAACTTATGTACTGCATAAGAATAAAAGAAGAAGTTGCACATTAACATTGGATCGTATATGATTGGTATTAAAACAATGAAAACTTTCAATAAAACGAAATAGTTTTATTGCATATTTTATAAATAGTGTACATGCGTGTATCTGCTTGCATGTATATACAAGATATTTGATTGCGAGATAGATTTCAAATCTGTCCAATACATATACAATGAAATGTTAAGTGTACATTCCTTGTTTTGTTCGCATAGAGATAGTCTTGTGAGTGAGCTTGTGTGACCGTTTATCTGACTTTCGAACTTGACACACTGCTGGATTTGTAAGGAGAAACTGAAGCTCAATTTTTCGCAACAACGCATATCGTAAAATTGCGATCTAAGAATAAAAATTTATATTTTCCAATCGAGAAGCCTAAAAAGATACGGCCTTTAAGTTTATTCTAAAAAATATATATATAAATAAAAATTATTTTCTAGAAAAAGTCTCAAGATCACAATTGTATTAACACATGAATCAAAAAAAAAAGGCGGACAAAGAGTTAAACTGACAGACAGAACTTAATTCATTCCCCTTTCCGCTATAATCAGAAATATATTTTATGGATAATAGATGGGGTTCCCGTGCGTTACAAACATTTGTTTTATTTAAGTGGGTATTAACCAATTTCTCTACCAAATTGCCTATGAGTTGCTATCATTTTAATGATTCATGTACCGTTTTAGGTGCACACACAAATTTACTCATTTCAAATAAATACCTTTTTTTGTGTATATGAGAAAAAAATGTATATTTTTTGTAATTAACAAAATTCTCCCTTTAATAAAAAAAGTTTATTTTATATGAGATAAAAATAATGTTTGCAATGAATACGGAAAAATCATATATATATATGATATATATATATATATATATGTGTATGATTTTTCCGTAGTTGAAACAGGCCCCTTTAGGGATAAAATAAAGGTTCACTATTATATTAATCTTAATTTCCACTGTTCCATTTGAAATAGCAAACGTGAATCATATCAACGCCTCTATTATATAATAATAACAAGGGACAAGTCAAATGAATTTCGTTGCTACACGAAGATAAAACCAAAATATCATAGGGATTGCGTATTTATTGTATATATATATGTATATATGTATATATATATATATTAAATACAATAATATATATATATATATATATATATATTAAATATAAAATTATATTATTACATATATTAAATATAATAATATATATATATATAATATATAATATATAAATTATTATATTTAATATATATATTATTATATTATATATATAAAATATAAAATTCCAAAAAAATTTTCAACTCTTACTTTAATTATCACTTTTTATATTCTGCACCAGTTATGGTAGACGGTATATTAAGTTTGTTCGGACTTATGTAGCACGCAGAAAGCCTTACGATAGACCGATCTTTTCAGGATCATTTTTTGAACCAATCTAAGCCTGTCTGGCCGTCTGATGTCTGTCCAAGTATATTTATATACGTCGCAATTATTGAAATATTTTGATGAAATTTGGTTTGGATCGGTGCACTTCTTCAACCACTTCTCGCCCTAGAACGCCTTGTTTTTAAAAGTCGTTATATGTGAAAAATTGGAATTTTCAAAACTGCATGACAAAAGAGGTTAAGCAATAATATTTAGAAGAAGTTAACTGTACCAAATTTGCACAATCGCGGTCTATTTTTTGAATTTTATCCTTAATAAGCATTTTCACGAAACTTGATCCTTTATAGGGCAGAAAAAGTTTAAATTTTAATATATTATGATGAAAACGAACCCATAAACGCAATTTGATATAAAATGCTAACGATACAAAGTTTGGACCATGTATGCCTATTTTTATATCCAACGCGTACACAATACATAACGATTTTCACGAAAATTTTTTATTTTTTAGTGTAGGAAAGTCTAAGTTGTGTTATGTTATGATGGAAATTGGCCCATAATAGTAATTATGGGACATAAAAATGAACTATGCCGAATTTTGAACGCACACCTCAATTTTCGAATGTCTTGAGTACAATTATTCTTACGGAAAGTGAACCTTTATTAGCAAAGCGGTGCAATTTTTACTATACAGGGTACAATTTTTGTGTTCTATGGCAAAAATAAGAGTTGTGTTAGATATGTGTTGTAGGGCATTTATTAGTCGGTCAAGGTCGATTATAATGTTAGCACTTATTTGAAATTGAATTTATGAAGCATGGAGCTAATTAACGACTGTAATATTCACTGACAGCTAAGTGTCAGGCTGTTTCTAACATCATGCCGTAAACATCATTGAAGCGCATAAAGCAGTGATAACAACAATTGCTTTTTAGATTCTAACATGTTAATTTAGAGAATTAAGTTTAGCGTATGAATGCATTTTAGCGTGTACTAAGAACGGTGCAGGTAGTGAAGAGAGGACTAAGAGGTGATATCATTTCGTTTTCGCTAAAAATTAGTTTTCTAAATTCATGTAAAAAAAAAAAAAAAAACATTTATATAAGTATTCAGGTTTTTACTTATGAAGCTACTTAAAGTGCGGAAATCTGTTTATCTGAAATTTGCTAAGAATAAAACGTGAGCGTTACATTTCTGCCCACATTTGAAGTCGATATCTTAACTTTTGCGACCAGGCGATTATCAACAACATACACTTGCCCCGGACAAACAGACGTACGCGCAGACAAATATGGCTAGATCGATTCAGAGTCGTCCCGCTGGGTGTTGAAAACATTACGACAAAATGACTATTCCCTCATTCTGCAGTTGTGGGTATAAAACCAGCAACTACTAATGATCTAAAACTTTGCACAAATATATTCTAAAGTCAGCTGAATATCCGCTAGGCAGAAAGCTACGCGGTTCGCAACAGTGACCCATTGACTTATTTTTCACATTTACTCGTAATTTTATCTTTTTATGCGTAGGCATACGAGGGGTTTTTTACGTTGACTTTCTACATTAATCATGGGTCGAGATAGTCGAAGCCGAAAGCCCGACATTGGTGAAGTTAGAATTGATTTTGACAGACTAAGTTTGCAAATACACTGAATCCGCCTATTCGGGGCAGTACACCGAGAAAAAATAATTAGGAAAATTTGGCAAACTGGGCCCAGCTTTTGGTCATAATATCATTAACAATCGACTGAATAGTTTTTCTGCTTTGATATTTTTAAGAATCTTCCTTGGACGTATGTAGCTTTCTCACAAATTTGATTTAAATTCAAATTTTAAATTAATATTTTTTATAATTTTTTAACCTTGAGCACACATTTTAACACAACAAGTTTTCGAATTGTTTTGTAACCGCTTTTGTAGACCGTAACTAAGATTAGGTAATAATTAATTGAGAAAACAATTCAGTTCCGCATAGCATTGAAAATTAAAACTTTTCTTATCAGCCAATGAAATAGACTTTGAACGTAGGCCGTTTGTGATTTATTAGCATTATTTTTTTTTTTTTATTTTTTATTTTTATATATATATAAAGATTTCTTTTTCTCCAAGCGTAATACGGCTCATAGCTATGCATTAAGTATTCAATAAATATTAAAGCAAGTAACACGCGGAGAGGTTCGAAAAGTAATTTAAAAAATATGTGTATTTAAAAAGAAAACACGCCCGCATATATTTTATGCAAATTTCAATATAAATATTTTCAAATAGATATATATATACATATATATATATCTGACAGACATACATCACATACATAGCTTCTATTGACATTTACAATATAAGAGATATAAGCGAAGTTGGAAATTATCAAGCAATGCAAAAACATGACATGCATTCGAGTTAGATCGAATCGTTTTGATACCCTACGCATACGTATGTTTTAGTTTGGATGTTATTGTTATTATTATAATTGCAGGGCCAATGCCCACCGAGACGTAGAAAAGATCAATTGTAGTCGCTCATGCCCCTCGGCCTCCAGTTTTACAATTCCTATGGATCCTGGCACGTTCTTGGGTTCGGAGGACCATATTGTGTCGGAAGTTTTTACCAAACAAATGGTGTCTGATTGTAAAGATGGCATCGAAGATGCCTATGATTTTCAGGTGATACCTGAACGTATTATGACCCGCTTGGAAACTGGTGGGGTTGCTTCTTTTTAGTTCGAGGGGCTTATTAGCGGTGGCGAAAGATTTAATAAATCTTTTAGCTTGCCGTTGTCCTGCGGTTTACTTCCAAT
Source organism: Glossina pallidipes (assembly GCA_000688715.1). Taxonomy (NCBI): domain Eukaryota; kingdom Metazoa; phylum Arthropoda; class Insecta; order Diptera; family Glossinidae; genus Glossina; species Glossina pallidipes. The sequence continues at coordinate 1,212,675 of KK499802.1, read as the reverse complement.
GAAAGTCCGGGTTTTTCTCTGCCTATTGCGATACAACACACTGATGTCGAAGAAGCACAAGAATTTCATGCCTGTAACATAACACTTGTCGTACCTTTCCACGGGGGAAATAAGTCCTTCATATGTCACTTGAACAACAAACATAACTCAGATACCGATTGATACGGGTTCTGCAGCGTGACGATTGAAATTTTCATTTTATGTGAATGCGAAGCAGAATTGGATGCCAATTGTTTCGCGAATATTTCGTAACGCCAGACGCGGTATGATGCTAACAGCCAGCAAATCTGCCGAGATTTTCCAAATTTCCTTAAGCTAGAGGACTATCAGCGAGAACAAGTACAGTAGACCTTTCAAGTCGCGATAGGAATTGTCAGCAGAATTACTTAAATACGTTGCCATTGTTGGTATTGCACAACATAATCAACTTAAAGCAATATATCCGGGAACAATTAACATAAAATATATTGAAGGAGTATTTGCAATAATATAATATAAAGGCAAACGTTTTCCTCCGACATTGGTAAACCAGTCAACCACTAATGACATCTATTACGTTAAAGCTTTCATAAACTCCTACTATTTCGAGTATAACCCCAACAATGGTCGAATAACTCCATCGAGATAACTACGGGAATTTATTAATTACATTGCTCTAGAAATGTTCGGCTTGACTGCAATTGTGCTCAAAGTTTCCTCCCATGGAGGAGCCTACGATTTGATTGATTGTTAGAGGCTTTTGGAAAACATTAAATGTGAACTTAGGTCTGCTTTCCTCTGCGGGTAAACTTTTTAATTCGTAACCAGGATTTCAAAAGACTGATTGAAGTGCACAGAGTCATTCTGAGCAAAATATATATATATATATATATTTATTTCTCTATTTTCCAAATAATTGATTTGATAAATTTAATATTCTTGCTCTGGTGAGCTTAAAAATTATTTTCATAATTGAATGAGAAATTAAGGGCGTTTTACTTACAGATAAGACGGAAGAGAAACTCAAACTATCCAATCCAGTAATGATTGGATTGTTTGCCTTTATCTTTGTCGTTAATTACTAAAAAGCTATAAATTTTAATTAAAATACTCCTATGTATTATATAAAAAAAAAAAATAAAAAAATATTATTCGAGTTTTAAGCGTGCAATTTGAATTCCTCATTATATGCTCTATGATTGACTTCCTCTAGTGTATGGTGGTGGAAAATTTCTATTAAAACAAACAAAAAAAAAAAGAAAAAGAAAGAAACCAAAAATTCTAATTTTTTTTCTTTTTTAATATATTTTTCTGTGGCATTTTTTTTTTTTTTCTTTTTCTTTTACATTTAAACTTGTTTAACAGTTGGTACATTTTTTGGTGTATTTTTATATACATTTTTATTTAACTTGTTTCTCTTAATTTTTCTACATAAACATACATTTTTTATTTTCATTTTTATTTTCATTTTCATTTTCTAAGAATAAATAAATATATATATAACGCCTAATTGCCTTGTAATTGTTAAGCTTGTTAACATTTTTTGTTGCTTTCGATCGTCCACTTGTTTTTGGGAATGTCACCTTAAACAACATCAGGCAAATTGCACTTATTATCCAAGTTGTAACACATTTACAAAAATTTTTTAAATTTTATACAAAAATATTACTTGCCTTCACTTTTGAAACCCAGTACTTTTTCACTTCACCTAACCAAAGAAACTTTCAATTTTTGAATGCTAAGAAATGAAGCATTCGTAGACTATTAGTGAAAGCGCATTCCACATGCGCATTAACGGGTGTGAACGAGACATGATCACTTATAGATTACTTTGCAAGATCATTTATTGGAAATTGAATGACAGTGAGGGGGAAAAGAATGAACACAACTTCGAAATAAATTCACTAAGAATTTTGTTAATGTTTTTAACCCTAATTACATTAATACAAGTTTTTAAGGCAGTCATAGGCAGGCTTAGTTCCGCACCTTATGTATGCCTCATGCCTAGAACTGCATTGCCGGGAAGTAAGTGACTTGAAGTCTCGATTCTATGCCAAGATCATATGATATCCCTGCAATGCCTTTTTATATTAACTCTTTACAATTATTGCTAGGATTTACGAGGCCTTTCCTTCGTTTCGTTAAAACATTGTATTATAACCACCCTAGAACCCGGCCGCGCATAACTCCACGTTTAGAAACAAAGTGCAAAATCGAGTAAATTGATCAGTTTTACGTTTGTCGTTGTATTATTGCTCGCTAGCAAGGTTGTCTTTGTATCAGTCCAACATTAAGTGATGACTTAAGTGCATTTGAACAGAAGACTTTCCATTAAGCTTCGTTAAAGCCAGCGTACTGCAAACGAAGTAATACCCTTAAGGCAGCATACGCAAGTATTATTACACTTGAATTGATAATAAAAACAAATCAGAAAATTATATTTGGCTACGGACTGGTCCTTCATATCCATTACATTTATTTTAAACTAAAATATACACAAATATTTATCGTTGTACCTTTGCTTTTGAAAGTAGGGATTTTCTTAGCATATACTGGGCTGTAGGCATGTCCTTTGAGCGATTTTGCCCAACTTCAACACCCATCTGTTTTCTAACGAATTTGAAGGCAAGATCTGTCTTTCTGAGTCCGGAACAATGTTTGCCACAGACATTACACAGACAGACAGACAAACAAACAGACCTGCATAAATCGGCGCTGATGGCGAGTGACTGGAGCGTATTGGAAACGTTTTGCCAAAATGAATATACCTCCATCCTTCCATGATGGGCCTTAAGACTTCTTTGACATCTAACAGCATTTTAGACCAGATTTGCAGTAAATATATCATATACTTAATTCATTTTTAAATTGTTTTTTTTTTGGAAAGGGGGAGGTTAAAAGAATAGATAGACTGTAATGTAGTAACAGCGTACATATATAGCTTATTGATATTGATCATTTTTGTATATATCTAGATATCTTTATTACTCTTTTATTAATTATAACCTAACGCAGTATGAGTAGAATTAAAGTAGGCCAGTCGAACTTCTTTACAGCTCGACGATTGTGCCAAAGCCTCTGAAAATTGTAGGATATTAATTTTCCTATTCGGCTAACATATTATATCGCCAAACTCAACATCTCATTTTCCCATAGGACTTTTTAAGAAGGCATCAAATATTCATATGACTATTCGGAGAATGCCATAGAATGAAATGATTCAGACCTTTATTTTGCTATCGTTAAACCTTATTCTGTTTCTTAATAACTAATACCCAAGTGTACATAACCTCAAGTCATGTCCTTTACTTTATATAATAGAACGGCAATCCATAAATTGCTTTTTTTCTTTAAGTCCTTGTAGTAACATGTTAAAAGTGTAGCGAATAGCTCTTCTTCTTCTAATACGAAACTTTTTGTTTGCCGATTAACAAACAATATCGTAACAATGTAAATTAACAGTATGCGTCATGCGAAATGTCTCATGACTTTTCCGATAATCGCACTGCAATCTTTGCAATATCGTTATTACAAGCTGCTGCTGCAAGCAGCTGACATTTAACAAAAAATAATAATAATAATAATAATAATAATGAAATTATTATTAATACTTATATAAAAAAATGGCAATATCTAACATTTCACGTTAAAGGCAAAATTGTGCGGAAAGGGGGGGGAAAAAACAGAAAGTAAAAGTATTGACGCTCAAGGAACAGTTTACGTAATATTTTCGCAAATTTTCTGGTTGCATTATGTCGCAACACATCATTTAATATTATTGGGGACTGAATCCTAGTATCCTTACCTAGGTAGAAAGTGGCAACACCCAAGCCCGCAAAAATTTCAAGTCATTTCGATCGATTTCGATTATCTTACCTACTTCAGTGCTCTACTTTCGTGATTTTCAAAACTATGGGAATATTGGAATTTCTTCTCTTCTTCCTGTTCCCTTTCTTCTGGTTGCTGGCTTGCTGGCTAAGTTGAGTAAAAGAGATTCAAGATGAACACGGCGTTCTTTGTTTGAATCTTAATAAATTTGACAGTTAGTTTGATCGTAAATGTAGCTAAAGACATCAGAACCTTGTGTTTTGATTAAAAATTGCCTTTTTTCGGGAAAAGATACCGATTGAATTGAACATTCGCTTGAAAAGTGCTATGGCAACTCTTTTCCTTTGAAAAGAACAATTTGTCGACAGTTGCGTTGATTTTAAACGTGCAAAGATAATGCCGAACACCGTGGACTTCATCCTAGAAAACATCAAAAAGATGCTTCAAAATTATTCTTGATAATAGAAGAGCGCAGTTACAAGAGATAGCTGGCAACCTGAACATATCGAAAAGCCGGACATTCGCTATTTTGCAGGCAAACCCAGGCACAAGGAAGCTGTTTACTCATCATATAGCAGGCCGATGGCCACAATGTTGCAAAGTTGCATGAACTGAAGTTTGAGTTGCAGTTCTAGTTCACATCCAGCCCCTTAGCGACTGTTGCCCATGTGCTAATCTCAACAGCATGCTCTAGAAACAAAGGATTGAATCTAATGATACGGTTATTGCGGAAACTAACGCCAACGTACCTTGAAAAGCAACGAAATATTAAGGAAGCTGTGTGCCTGTGTTATCACTTCTAAAAGAGGATTTGTTTGTGAATGAAGTCGAATTTAAAAAAAAAAGATTACTTTACTGCTCAGTCCCGAGAATTATTGATCAATTTATTATATGGTTACTGTCTATAATCAATTACCATAATATACACTAATAATGTTCACTGGTTATCATAGAGTGCCCTTTAGCTCAATTCTTGAGCTTAAGAAGTCCTGGTTGTTCGTAAGCGTTTCTTTGTAGCGATTTGTATCGTAAAGGAAGGTACACTTATGGACTTGTAGTTCAATTTTTATCGTAGACTTGCCATTGGTAGAGATATGTGCAGCTTTGTTATCCTTCCCGTCAAACATTTATTATGCACATCAATAGTTATTGCAGACCCTATAAAGTACATAGATAAAGAACTTGGAAGGATTAATACCGCAATCGATTTAGATATCTGTCTGTCTATCTATTTATTTATTGTAAACACAAAACTTTGTCTGCTTGTCAAGTCACAACGTTCTCTTCATTGCTAACAAGGTTCTAATCGAGGTTCTGGAACTGTTGGTTTAACCGTTTAAGTCGAAATAAAATCTTTGTTTTACATTTGGAAATCACCTAAGTCGGATCAAGGGGTTCATTTAAAGTTAGCAAAGAATCATAAGATACCATAAATAAGGTAAAGCGCGTAAGTATTGTTTTCAATTTGTACAATCATCTACGATTGTCTGCAAAAAACATTTTATATAACACGATATGTACGATATACGATATACAAATTCTGCATGTAACTCGTCTTTATCTGGCAATCAGATATCTCATACATAAACTAATGCTGGGTATTGATCGATTCGACGCAAGACACAAAATACTTTGTTTCGTTTTTATTTTTTTGCTTTTTGAACTATGTCCGCAAAGTTTCTTAACTTAAGAGTTAAATAAAACGAAAACACAAGAAAAAAAGAGTTTCTTGTGTCTCCTTTATGCTCTAGAGTATTACAGATGTCTGTTTGTACGTCTGTCTATCTATCTATCTGTCTGTCTGTCCGTCTATAATAATTTTTGGTTATTTAATATTTTTCTCTTTGTTTTTCGATAAAATTTTTTTCCTTAGACAGCAACAGGTTTTTCTGCAGTTTTGTTTGTTTTTGTTTTTTTAAGTGTTATTACACTTATGATTTTTTTTCTTTATTTTTTGTTGTTCGAAAAAAGTCCACAACACAAAAAATTGCTTGTTTGGTGGTTATTTAATTAAATTGGGAATTATGAAGTTGTACTGTGCGTACAAAACTGTGTGTGGGTTGTTGTTGCTATTGACGTTTTTGTTCTCATTTTTTGTTTTATTTGGTTATATTCATTTATTTATTAATTTTTTTTCTTTCTTGTATCTTAAAATAATTTTCTGTTATTTATGAGAAGTAAAGTACGATATACAAGCAAAATATAATTGTGCACATATTTGGAATAGTATTGAAAGTGTAATTTTAACACTTTGATAGATAATACGTTTTATTGTTGCTGTTGTTGTTGTTGTTGTTGTTGTTGTTATTGTCTTTATTGGTGTATATATCATATTAAGAGGAAACTAATAGATAAATGAATGCATATAAAAATGTCAACGTTTAACTGACTTAAATAATTTCATCTCTTAATGAGGAACGTAAGAAGAGGAAAAAATCCATTTTTTTTTTTTTTTTTTTAATAAGAAAATCTTGTGCATCTTAAAGCTGAAATCTACCATTGAAAGGCTAATATATACGATATTTAAGTTTTTACTACTTTAATTAGTTACTCTACAAAGCAGGCTGGTATAACTAAATCACCATTCAAAACGTTCACTTCAAACTCAGGTATGGACTCAAAAGAATTGATTGCATTTTATCCTGTTGCGATAGATTTAGAAGCCGAAATTAATTATTCAGAGCAATAAATATGACAATTACGACGATAAGTAAAATGCTTTTTTAACGAAGAATCGGGTTATGTTAGTTTGTATATAATTGCTTATCTGCACGATAAAGATTTTCCTTTTAGTGTCTGAACATCTCCAAATTTTAGACACTATTGTGTCTCGGGCCCATAGAAACCTGCAAAGCGAATAAACATAATTGCCGGAAGCAGACGTCGCAGATTAAACATAAAATGAAAACTCTTTCAAAATTGACGCTTGAGACTTTAAATGCGCTTTCGCAAAGCAATATTTTCCAGCAGAAAAGAAAAGAAAAAATAAAGAAAAAATGACTCGATTGCCCCGAAAAATTTTGGTTATTGTTGCCTAATATTTCCTAGTAGCTATATATGTGTACACAGCTATTTGCAGGTCACTTGCCAGTACCTTAAGTGCAGAATTATTGTAAACCGTTCACTCTGAAATTTTCTGTTACTCCCGACCGATGTTTTTCTCTGTATTGTCATAGTTAGTTTAAAACTTTAATTTTAGTTTAAGACTTTTAAGTTGAATGGAACGAAATAAATAAATGTAGCGGTACGCTAAGGGAAATCAAGCACATAAAAAGAGCTTATATTGCGAGGCCTTTAATTACCTCATCGTCATTTTGTTCTTAAAATAGATGAAAACAAATTTTTGTTTACTTTGAAGCCTACACTTCCATAGGTAAAACCTCGGAATTCAATCAGTCTTGTCATTGTTTTTAGATATATATATATATATTTAGGGAACGAAATGATATTATCTTTTAACAAGTACGAAGCGTTACCTTACACCGTTCATTTCCCAAATTCATCCATATGTTCATTGCAAATATAATACGCGCCGGAAACTTCGAATTCTAAATTAGGTTAAGAGAAAATCGGATACATGAAAATCAGCACACGTTCTTTCACAAATCAAGCTTGTGCACGAGGCGAACACTCTCCGAAGCAACATTTTTCAAAATACATTTACTTAGTTCGATTTTGCGAAACTGCCCAGCAGAAATGCGCAATACAATTAGCGTTGAATGTCAAAATTTGATTCTGAAATGCAAATGGACTCTTGTTCCCTGCTTTTGTGATATAAATTATGAATCTGTCTGGCATGAAACACATGAGCAGTTTTCTGTAAATTAGGTCGTTTAAAAATGAAATAATAATGATGATGAAAACATATGCTAAAATATTAACATGTGTGTTACAATAATATGTATGAATGTGTATCGTCGTACAATGTTAAAGGAAATGCAATACGAACATTTATTACTCTCAACGAATGTCATCAGTAAAAATACACAAAAAACAAAAAACGCATACTAAATTTGGTTGATATCAAAATTACTAGCTAATGGATGACGTAACCCAAATGTTGATATATTATATTATGCCAACAGTCAATAATTTCCGGGACTCAAAAAAATATATATATATTTTTTTTTGAAAAATTCAATTTCATTCATTAATATAGCGCAGCCTTCTACGATGACACTATCAGTACACAGCTACCCCAAAAATTTGGTTGCCTTTTGTACGCAACGATTTGCAAGTTCTTTCAAAATACGTTACAGTTGTGTTTTTTTTGCTCCTTTGAGATTAGTAAGTAAGTATCAGATTTGGAGAATGCAGTGATAGAGACAACAATTTGAACTTCAATTTATGCAATATTGTCAAAGCAAGCCATCGATGCCGCTGGGGTTAACGGCTTTTTCATGCCTAAATTGGCAAACAAAATGGCGAATACACTGCCTTCTTGATATCTTCAGGCTGCCAGCTACCCTCTTGTAATTTGACTTTTCTATTATCGAGAACAATTTTCTGTACCTTTTTGCACCTCTTCTCTAGCATCATCATCGCTCACGGTGTTCAACATATCCGCTCACCGAACGAGCGCATTTGAAACCAACAAACTCTCGAAAAATTCTTGTTTTTAGCAGAGAAGCGTCCCCATAAAAGTTTTCAAAATGATATTCACCTTAACCTGTATTTTTTCCGATGAGAACTCAGGATTTAAGACAACACAAGAAATTCAGATTTTTCCATTGTTTCAAAAATGTCGAAAGTAGAGTCACCAAAAGCATTAAAACGCGTAAATAATAGATCGAAATGACTTGAGATTTTAACAAGAGAGAGAGAGAGAGAGAGAGAGGCAGAGAGAGAGAGATTTTGACTGGTACTTCCTAATAAGAATATTTATACATTTCTTTTAGACGATACATACATGTCACTCCTTGCAATTATCGAAATTATTAGTAAATATTATCACAAAAGCAAAGTATTATACGATGATTTATGTCAAGGAATCAAAAAAAATTCATTGACTTATGCTCTCCTGTCAGCACATAATCTAAATGATAGATAACTTTTTTAAATGTTGAAAGGGAAAGAGAAAGAACGCGAGATAGAGAGAGAGGGTGAGGAGGGAAGGAAGCTTTCGAGAGTGCGAAATTTTCTCTCATGTTTATTGCATTTCCTTCGTTCCGATGATCAATTTTTTCGATGGACAGCTTAAGTGGTTTCTGAAGAAACATACTTCGAAAATTTAATAAAAATAGAAATAAATTCAAAAAAAAAAAGTTATGACGGGACTAGACCTCAATGAGACTCTAAACTTCATCGGTTAGCGGAATCTAAATTTCGGAATTTACTTAGAGCTTGGAATTTGGTCTGCCAAAAAAGTGTGTTTCCGGAAAAGTCCTTGGAACCTGAAAGATAGAGCAATGCGGTCTAAATTTAATTTAATAAATTTATACATCAAATCCAGATCTTGTTGCGACAGACGAAAGACTTACATTATATTATCAGTTGATCAGAGCAAAACTGCTCTGAAGCAAATCTTTCACCCAAGCGCTAAACATAGTCAGATGGCCAAGCAGGCAGGTAGTCTTAAATTGATGCAGAAAGCGACCCAGCAAGTGATTTGGAAGGGATGGGTGGTTATATTACCAAAGAGAGTCTATCTTAAAGGACATTCTTATCACATATGTCGTGGTGTATAATATGCGTATAAATGAACCGAAAACTGAAGACGAACATTATTTCAGATAAAAAGTATTGTGGTTTCTCTTTTTATATACGAGTTTGACGTTATCACCTTAGGCAATTGTTTTATGCAGAGGGCTGGAACTTTGTTTGTCTTTTTTTTTATTGTTTTTTTTTTTTTTTTGCGTATTTTTTTGCGTATTATACAAGCATTCGGACATTAATTTAAGATGAAAGACACAATGCGTTGAAGTGCCTTATCATTAAGATATTTTATTACCAAGAAAACTTGCAAATTTTTCCGTCTGTATAAAGCAAGTCAGTAAATGAATATTTTAGTTGCTGCAACAATTTACATAAAATACAAGAAATTTTTAAATAAAAAAAAAAAAAACAAAATTCATAAAATTTTATTTAAACAAATTATCAAAATTGAATACGAGAATTGCTTGTTAAAAATTCCCAATAATTTTATGTCATTTTTGGCAAAAAATTATATACAACAACGAAATATTTCAAAGATAAAATTATATACTATTAAGTGCTACTATACAGACGCTAAACGGCTGCCATAAGCAGCAAATGAAACTAAAATACAAAAAAAAAAAAAAATTTGATACATGAAAATATGAAATTTTTTAATGTTTACGTATTTATACATAAGTATAGTGACTCTATATGTATGTGCATATATGTATGTGCATATATATAAATGTATATATATATTTATATATTTTGTAATCAAACTAAATTATCGCGGAAAGGTTTAATTAAAAAAAAAAAAATGAATAAATAAATAAATAAAAAAATTTTGATGATAATAATGATAAATTGTTATGCATAATTATTAATTTGAGAAATTGCTGTTCATTTCGCATTGTCTTTACTTATTCACGCAAAAAATAAAATTTATAAATTTATTTGAAGAAAAGGTTGGATGGAAACGTTCGTCACTCACTTATTAACATAGAAGCCATTTATACCCCACACCGTTCGTGATAAATGATGCATTAAGTTTGTCCGGTTGAATGTAATGTGCAGAAGGACCCTATATATGTACACACCCACCTTTTCGAATAATTTTCGGAATCGATTTAAGGTTTTCCTGCCTGTCCACAACAATATTCCCAGCATACCAAATTGATGTGAAAAGTTTGAATAGTTTGAAGCAATTTTTTGATCCCCGTTCCGTATAATCTCGTTTCTAAAACAATTGAACTTTCATTAGGGAAAAAGCTCTAATTTGCAATATTGCGTAGGGAATCTTGATCTACAATAGTAATTTGATATAAAAAACCTTCGTATCAAATTTGCACAAAATCGATCTATTATTTGAAGGTCATCTCGTATAAGGGGATTTCCATTAAAAAAATAGTCCCTCATAAAGGAGAATTACTTTTTTAGATCAGTTGACAAAAGAATTTTAATGCAGAAATTAGTTGCATCAGTTTCGGATCACATAGACCTATTTTGCAGACTCCATCATATATTAGGGTCTTGATGAAAAGTAAACCTTTAGGTCACAATCTTGTAACCCTCAATTTTCTATAACGAAAATAGGTCAAGAATAATAAAACCTTTAATAAGAAGATAAGATTTGTTTATTTTTGAACACCCCGTTGTGTTGTGGGTCCTCCCATAAAACAGATTTTGGGGAGGCAACGGATAACTTTTGATGTATTATCAAGGAAATGAGTAGTTAGCCTTGCCCGGCTATAATGTTTTTACTTGCTACACCGTCACAGAGAAGCAACCTGTTGTTTAATTTATAATAAACAAGAATAAGCATCAAACGTTTCACATATATATATTTATGATATAATCTTAATTATCGAAAGATGAGGATTACTCCCGCTTTACTTGTTTATGTAGCCATTCATTCATCTAGGTACGCGTCCGTTCGTCCCATTGCCGATATGGAGCTGGCTCCCCAAATCCAAAAGAAATATCCTTACTTCAGTGCTAATTTATTTTTAAGAGTGATTTTCATAGTCGATCGGAAAAAGACAATGGCACGGTCTATGTTGAAAACTTTGCACTATTTTTGTGCTATGTCACGATAGATTTTTTGTAGTATTTTTAACGACTTCTTGTCGTGCCCGTTTCTATTTTGATCTCAAGGCTGCAATAAGTGCGTGTAATATGCGCCGCTAATTGCGAAATACAGGCGAATAGTTAAAATTGACGCTTTGGCCTGTAGATGGAAGTGTCTTGGTCTATTTTGGAAACGATATTTCTTTTTCATCCCGTTGCTTTTTCGATTGTTCAGACGTGAAGTGATGCAATGGTTACGGTTATGAAAGAGCACAGAAACTCAACTTTGTTGCCTGGGATACTCGTCAATCATGCAACTAAACATTGAAGTATTGTCACGACGCTCTGTGCTTGCCATTGCAGTCAACCCGACACGAGTCTTCTGCACAACTTTTTCATGTCTAAATCGCTAGTTACTATGTAATAAACATCGTTTGTCGGCACGTCTACTGTCCACTGATAGGTCGTGCACTTTCAATCATCGCCGTCGACATCTTGTCGTGTTTTAGCGACTTTCTTCATCATTTGTGACATTATCATCTTATTCGCTTCAGCACTGCAAGCATTGTCTTTACCGCGCGCATCCAATGGGAGCAGGTACCCGGATAGCTAGGATTGGTTAAATCGAAATCCTTAACAATAAACCGATGACGAATTTCTCCGCATTCAAAGCCTGTTGCAAACGTTCACTCTTGACGACTGTCAGACAAATACTTACAAAAGATAGCGCCTCCGAGTTTCCATTGTGAGCTTTACGCAACTTTCAACTTTCGATTGCTGAATACTAAGAACACTTCCGTAAGGAATGAGTATAGAAACTTGGAGGGCGTGGATTGTGGTAGAAATATTGAACAAAAAACAAAATCTACAATACATTGTTAATACATTTTCTCAAGTGTAATTAAATGTCTACAACTATCGTCCGAAAGATAATTATTTAATAATCATTTTATTTTATATCGAAGTGCACATGTATATGTTAGTGTCACTAATAAAATAAGAAACTCAATATATTGCCATCTTCTAGGAGTGTACACATAACAAGCATAAAACAGCATTAGTGTAATGCGAAACAAATCGATTTGTTTAACATAACAATAAATCAAACACACCCAATAAATTTACGTCGCATTTCAAGTATACAAAATAACCGTTTGAAGCACACAAAAACAAATTGAACTAATTTTCCTATATACTTACTAAAATTTATTGGAAATAAAAATTCACATACATACATACATACATACATACCCATACATACACACGTACCCATACATACATACATACTATCTGGCACACATGAGTTAGGCATTTTATTAGAAAAGCAGCAGCAGCAGCAGCAGCAACAACAACAACAGGCAACAGCAAGCAGCACCAGCAACGGCAGAATGTTTACATAGCATACATATTATATACATTAGTCAACACTTTCAATTTTTATGTAAAATCCATAATAAATTTTAAGCTGAGTTATAGCTAATGCAGGGAAACTTCCAATACAAGTGTATAAAGTATTAAGGTCAATAGGTGAATAATATAAACAATTCAAGCTTGCATGCACAGTACGATTGTTTTGATGCGTTTCCAATCAGGGGTAACAAGTACAACCTCTTTTATGCTCACGTATTGGGCATTTTTCTTTCATCTCTTTTTGAAAGTTTTCATAAAGCATTTTATTTGCATCAATCTGCTGTAAAAGTGTAATGAAAATGTAAATTGATTTTAATATTCGGCAAAAGTTTTAAAGAATACAACTGCACTCTAATAACTTTCTTCATCGAAGTTCTAATGAGTGAGTGAAACCGATGAGGCAAAGATATGTTCGGTAAGAAGGAACTTTTCTATGAAGGGAAACTTCATATCCCTTTTTCTTCTTTTAAAGTTCTTCTTCTTAAAGTTCTGCTCTTGTCTTTCGTGAATTGACTTTTACAATGGCCACCTTTCTCCTTTCTATTTTTCACTTGCATTCTTGTCGGGCTCCTTCTTTTTCCATCTCTATTTTATTCCCTCTCTTTATTTTTTTCATTTTTCTTAAGTTCTTTTTTTTTCCACTTGAACTAACAAAATGCACCACAAACCAAAATACAGAACCACAGTGGATAAGGGTCAGAAGCGCAGTAGGCCCTAAGAAAAAGCGCAAACTCTCTAAGGCACATGTTTTATCGTCTTAAAATTGGGTCACCACGACAATAGAAAAGCTTCCATTTAAGGGATACGTAGAAAATTTAAAACGCACTTATGTCAGGTCTTCCGTCCTGTCATAAGTGCTATCCCAAATAATTCGAACGGCTTGAATTTGTGAGTACTGATCGACAGGTTATCTTGCCTTCGATAAAGTTGGTAAACGAATTTAATATTGCAGTTAATATTGCAACTTCAACAGTCACGCGTCTGCATCGAAATGAATTTAAATAGTTAGTCATATCCATATAATCAGCATTTATTTTCCAGTCATTGAATGGACAATATATATGGATAAGAGATGAAATCAGAGTTCTACCAAGCAAGATTGCAGTTTGATATAAAAACACACACACACACACACACATATGTACAAATGTAATTTTAAAGAAATTTCTTTAGATGAAAAGTTGCAAGAAGATTGTAAGAAGAAAGCAACAAGTATGTGTCAGAGACTAGTAAACTGTTTGTTTAGCTTAGTTTTGAAAAAACGAAATAAAAGTGAGTAAGAAAGCCTGCAATTTGGAATGATGTTGGGAGGGAGTGTAATCGCAAGTCTATTTTAGGTGTTGTCCAATCGGTAAGTTTTATGCCTTCACCGACTGAGCTCTCATTATAAGCTGCCATCAAGTACGGACAAATTGCATTGAGATTTGAATCCGAAGCGAACACTGACTTTGCCATCGTATATTTTTCGTTTTCCAAGCTAAGTATGGAGGTCAATCGGTTACTATCACCCCTGCGCCGTATGTATTGGATAATGAGAAAATTATACTTCACTTCGTAGCGCATTTTAAATGCTCATCATGTTTAAGCGACTTTGGCTTTGAAGCTCAATAAATGTTTATAAGAAACTTGGGACCAGAGAGATATATGCTATAGATTTTAACTTAGTAAAATAATATTTGTGAAATTTTGGCTTTTCTCTTAGCGAGACACTGCTCTTACATTTTTTTCTCTTCTTTTATTTGATCAACCAATGATATGAAGTTTGATAAAACTTTTCATCCTCGAAGTTTGCTTCCGGTAAAGGTAAGTGGGCCTTTTTAAGCCGACATAAATATATCCGATATAATCACGTCAGTCTGTTTTCTTTTAAAAGCTTATGCCATTTCGTTATAGTTTCAATGGTTTTTTTTTTAATGACCCTCCAGCCCTTCAGATAGGGTTCCCTATCCATCTAAGCACGTACGATGGATTTCAACAAGCATTGGTTTTAGTTAGATTGATACTTATATGTGCATATGTATACATATATATATAAATATATGTATATGTATATATAGGGCGTATTTCTTAATGTTACAAAGGAGACGATAAATCTACTTTACTTCCATCGTTTAGAGCTGAGTATAAGATGATGTATGTGGATGTATACAAACATAACTTTATATCATTTCTATTTACTTATTTATGTTTTTTTTTTTTTTTTTTGGATTTGTTCAATATTTAGCATATGTTTATAATTACTTGACATGATAAACGGAAATGAAATTCAACATACGCATGCATTAATAATTACATATGTTTTTTTTTTGCTTCTAGTTTCGTTTAAAAATTAACGTCAAAATGCATCAAGGTTAATATTGATTGAACAAGAGCTTTTTTTTTGTTTTTTTTTTTTTTTGGCCTGATAACCTTTAACACTGCGTTGCTTGAATTTAGATTAATTTAATGTCTTAATATATATTGTGGCATATAAGGTTTTTATTTTTCAGAAAAAAAAAAGGTCTTTTAAGTCAGTTTTATGTGATAGACTTCTCTAATCATTGCCGAACGAAGTGGATAGATATATTACTTTTGTTATTCCATTTGCGACGCTTAGGGCCGTATTCTTAGGTTAACTTATTTGCGATTGACATTTACGAAGACTTTTACATGTACTTTGTCGAGTGAATTTCGTTAAGGTAATGAGAAAATAGATATGATCCGCTCATGCACAGTTTTGCAATCGCTGCGTATTAGCAGACTCGAAATGATCGGAAGCTTTTATGAAGACTCTCAATAAATTCTCCATTGAATAACTGATTCAGTTATTCTGAATCTGAACACTGACCGACTGAGAAGTAAAAATTAAGTTAAATTAAGTAAACGCACCTTTAATTAAGATTTGATTCAAATTTCTTTTCAATATATTGTTTGAATGCTGCTCTTATTTATGGACGCATACATAGAACGTAGTTGTAGAGTTAAAATTTGTTAAAATTTTGTACGAGAACAATGAACCCACGGTTACGTTCCGAGTGCAACTGAGATGAAGCTCATACTTGATTCAATGACTTCGTAGATAAGGATTATTACGCCTTTGGTATAAAGAAAGGACATCTGATGCTCCTAACGGACTTTTAGGGGTATGAGAATAAGTTATGTTTTATTTTTTAAGGGCGAGTGAGAAGCAAGCAACAAACTCGATCGACTCATCAAATCGAAACGTTTAAGGGATCGTTTTTTCTGAGTTCAACTGCGTTAGTGAAGTTCATCTTCAGGTTTCCCCTTCGTAAGCTCATGTTTCTTCACTATTCAATTCATTACTCAATCTAAAATTTAATTTGCTTATATATATGTATTTTTTATTTTGTTATCTTCCATATATTTATTGTTTACATATATGTTGATTTCTTTTGCTGGTTCTTACTTCCCAAGCCATTTCAGAAATTTATCTTAATCGGTTAATTGCAACGACTAAACATCACTAAGTTGAAGTTTTGCTGCCCAGATTAACTTCAAGATGATTAGAGTTCTCTTATTACTTGCTTACAGGAATCTATTGAAAGTATTTTCTAAAGGAAACTTGAAAATGTATTTGCGGTCCTTGCGAAACTGAATTGCGAGGATAAGGGAGATGAATTTATTTTTATGTACTCACTGCACTACACATGTAGGAAATCTGTGTTTGATTAGAAATGTTAACCGTTTAGTAGCAAAAACGGAAGTGCCCACCGGGTCATGTTGAATCTTGTAAAACTGTTTCGGTTTACTTTCTTTTTCTTTGTTCTTTTTACATAGGAAAAGTAATAAAGGAAGAAAAAGAAATCAAATGATATAAGCAAAATGAATACATTAATCGAATATTTTTCCAGTCACCGTGCTCGATATCTTATACCACTTGTGGTATAAGAGTGTATTAAGTTTGTGCGGATGCGTGCAATAGACCAAACTTTTATTATATCGAACGATTTAGAGACATTTCCTGAAAGGATATAAGCTTGTCTGTCCATCTGTCCGTCTTTTGTCTGGTTTTCTTATGTTTAACCTACAGGTCGCAATTTTTCCAAATCATTAAAAATGGTGTGGATTAGACCAGTTTTTCCCCCACTTACCGCATAAAATCTTGTTTTGAAAAGACACTAAACCAAGTGTTGTAGGTTTTTTTATAGGTGGACGGTGTCCCAGTAAAGTGTTTTTACTTTTCTTTTTTTAATGGAATGAAACAATTAATTAATAAAAATTATGTAATTTCTCTTTACAGGTACGTTTTGGTTTAAAAAATATGAAATTATAAAAACAGAAACACATATATTTTGCTCGTAAGTATCACTAACTAAACACTTTAAAATTAACCATTTAAAGTTAATGTTTTTGTTTTTCCTTTTTTTTTTTTTTTTTGTTTTTATATATGCAAAATGAGTAAATGAAAAGAAAAAAATTTTGTCTGTCTAAAATATTCGCCACTATTTATAAAGATTATTTTCATTTCGCATTACAGGGCATTAATATGAGTTATATCGTATACAGTCACGCTTGCATACAACGAATTCACTCATAATGATGTTCTACATATTTTTTTGTAATTTATGCGTGAAATGTATTTCCTTATGGGTGCGTTCGTATTCGTATGCAGCACTTTTTCTTCTTTTTTCTTTTTCTCTTTAAAGTCCAACGTCAAACCACATAATGAGTATTTATTCTTTGCATTCATTGCTGGGGCTAAGTGAAAAAGTTTTCCTATTTATAAACAAAGCATTTCTTTTATTTTAGTATATCGCATACATACATACATACATATACACATATATGTAAATATACAATATATATGTAAGGACGCATAAACTTAGATGGCTGGTGAAATGAAATTCTTTTTGAAGGCATTAACTATATGTGATATACATAGCATATATAATTTATAGCATTTGTTTATATTTTATAAAATTCTTTAAATATTTTTCGATGTTGCTGCACGTATTCATCAATGAGTATGTTACACTTCTTAAACTTGTTTATTTATTTAGGCCCATAGAAATATGAATCGGAAATCTCCCTTACGCGGGACACCTGTTTTTTTATATAGCCTTAGTACTAATACAATGTCTTATGCGTACAACCATGATTATCACTTAGCTTGTCTAAGCACGCATCTAATCACCTCTATCGAAGGATGTGTCTTGTTATTTGCTGATCCATTTTTTTGTTGCGTGTACTGAATGTATTGAGACGAGATTTTTCGCTGAATTTGGTCAAAGAGTTCTTAAGAACACAGTGTTACAGAACGCTTCACCATTGTCTGATTACATGCTTCTAACTTTGTGCCAGTTTTTTCTCTTCTTTTACTCGTTTTTAGAATACCGGCGATGAGTATAAGAGATTCGCTCACGATCGAATATAATTTTCGTACTTGCGAGTGTTTGGGAATATTCTTGTGACAAACCTGTATGCACCGACAATACCTCAAGTCAATAAACGAATATGACAAAATTTTTTCGTTACCCACCACTTTATTAATCGAAATCATTTTTACGTTGCACATTTATTTGCCTTTGGGCATTACATGTATACAAATGTTATTAAGCCGCAAGCGTCCATTTGGTTTATTACGAAATGTGATATGTGGATGTAAACGTAGGAGGAAAGCATTTGTGTTGTCTCTCAGGTCTGCGATAGTGACCTTTTCGATATAAAACGGCAAATTGACGGACGGACATTGCTCAAACATACATACACTTCATTGAGTTGCTACATACATTACTATATCAACCATACCTTCGTTCTATGATCTAATCAAATTTTAATACTACGGACTTGAAACCTAATTGCGTTGCACATTATTTCCATATTCCAGAAAATAACGCATTGCTTTCATTACACTTGAGACTGGAGTGGAGATGTTAAAAAATCATAACAATGCTTAAGTTTAACAACTTGGAATGGAATTGTTCAGCTTGAAATGCCTACCGTATGATTTAGTGGTTACAATGCCTGGCCATTAACCGTAAGCATAAAATAAAGTACGTACGGTTTTCAAATCGCCTAGGCCTTCGAAGGACCCTACACATACTCTACAAAATATATATATATATTCCCGATCTATATTAAACTCCGAATCATTTTAGATATGCCCGTCTGTCCGTCTGTTGGATATCCGTGATAAACACTTTCCTGATCTCGAAAACGAAAAAATTCACATTACATTTATCAGAAACGGTGTAAGGTCTTGCGGAAAACTTAGGCTCGATTGCTGGTGTAATAAACGCTTGTACTTTTTTTCATCTATATTTGATAATGTGCGAGTTAGTAATCTTTACAACTACATCACACACAACACTTGCGTTATATATTCTTAATCAGTATCAAATTCTGAACCGATCGAACCATGCCGGTCTATCCGGTCGTCCCGCCTGCCCACCAAAACCATTCGCCCGGTTCTAGGCTTCAATGTTGAAAGCTCTTGCTCCCAAATTAAAATTTGAAATGGATCATATCGGTCAAAAGACACGCCTACCTAAACACCTAAACGTGAACTGAGAACAACTTCCCTTTCAAAAGCGAAAAAATTCAATGTTTTGGTTATAACTCGCAAAAATCCTACCTATATGCATTGCCTGCATGTGTTATCCCCAGCAATACCTTCTTTTTTTGATATGAGCGATCGCTGAGGGGACGTCTCCTATTTGCGTAACGCTATGACGGTCAGAAAAAAGTCAGGAAGGAGGTAGAAAGAAGGTCGCACATCCGGTAAGTGTTATGCTTTCAACGCCTAAGTACTCACTGTAGCTGTGACCGAAGTAAACTTTACCGTACTGAGATTTCAACACTCACTTGGTAGTCGCGATTCTTACCTACTTGGCTACTTATGCGGATAAATTTACCAAAAGAGAGAACATCGATCACGCCCATCCGATATTAAAAACTATCAGTTCTTCATGTTTTCGAAATTTTTGTTAAGACAACCGATACGTCTCTTGCTGAAGATAATGTTCTTCCTTGTTTGATATAAAAGCGTCCCAATGGGTTCACTCAATAGCCTAAAGTCGCCATAGGATAAGATGATTTTATGTATATATATATATATATGCGATGCATATAGAAAACTCATCCTGAGGCGATTACAGAATATTTTTTATATCACATTTTGTCACTTGATTTTGAGAGAAATATTCCCATCAATATTAATTGTTGTCATTTTAGAAAAAGAAGCACTTAATCATCTTACTGAGGCTTACTATCCGTTTCATGTTTTACGAGGTAGATGATATTAGAGATTCCAACCCAAAGCGGACAGTATACGCTCTTTTGTTTTTTTTTTTTTNTTTGTTTTTTTTTTTTTTTTTTTTTTTTTTTTTTTTGTTTTTTTTTTGTGTTCTCTCTATAAGTTAACTTTAGCATATATTAACCAGAATTGCTTATCGTTAAAACCCTTATCGTTAGGACTGTCAATTTTCGAAAATCAATTTACATTTTCCTGTAATTAATCATGTTACAAGCGAAGAGAGAACTTGTTTTCTTAAGCCTTTAAATTTATGCATAACGCTCTCTTCTATTATATACTGACTTATACAATAGTTGTTAAAAAAGAGGCGAACCCATAAATAATGTTGATAATGAGTTTTTTTATACTTAAGAAAAAAAAAAAAAAAAAAAAAGAATTGCTTTCAAGTCTCTTTAGTATCACTACATGATACATTTTAATAAAAATTAACCAGGAGGATGTTGTTAAAGCACTAACGAAGATGCCTTTCCTTACATCGATGCATATGTATGTGAATTGAGAATACCAAGAAATTTTAGATTGTGTGGGATTTGAAAACTGTTAAAAATATATTAAATCTAGGCCTTCGCTTCATGTATTGTTGCATAAAGAGAAACAAAGCTATGATGCTGTAGTTAAGTCAATCATTCAGTAGCTTACACTGAACTTCAACAGAATTGGTCTTTTCTTCTCCGAAAATTTAATATTAATTTAAAATTCTGCTTAAATGAAATGGTTTTGTTTACTAAATAATTACAATTAAGAATTTACGAATTAATTAATAAAATCTATTAGAACAATAAATTGTATAAAACGTTCTAAGTGAACATGGACTACTGCTCTTCACAGTTTTCTGATCGCGTATATACAAAATCATACCATCATTTTTCTTCCCTATAATTCGAGGCAATAAGACTAGACTATCAAAATGAATTAATGGTCCCCCTATGCGGAATAGAATAAAGGTAGCACTTTTATATTGTCATTCATTCTGGGTCCATAAATGAGAATTTAATATTGTGCCTAGTTTATCGGTGAACAAGTTGCTAGATAATTATATGATTGCCGCGCAACAAGGCTTTAGCGAATCATTTTATCATCTGTTTTGAATCTTCTTTCTGGTCCTTTTTCAATATCTTAATTGCTTTGATTGATAAAGAGCCTCGACTAGGAATTCAATGGTGATGCGTTCAAATCTCAAGTGCGGCAGAGTTTTTGATAATAATAAAAATAATAATAATAATAATAATAATAATAATAATAATATTAATAGAAATAAAGCCGAAAGCCTTGGATGCTAGTGCTTTAAGACTTTAGTCTTAGAATTTATTCTCTGGCTAAATTTATAATAATAATAATACTAATAAATATATATATATATATATAATAAATATATATAAATATATATATATATATATAAATATAAATATATATATAAATAGTATATATATATATATAAATATAAATATATATATAAATAGTATATATATATATATATATATATATATATACATATACATATATTAATTCGGTACATTATTTATATTTTTAACATTTAATTATCGCCCAGTTAAAATAACCACAAAAATTATATTCGTCTTTGGCAGAGTGTAGAAGCACCCACCACCCCTATCTTAAAATGTTAGTAAAGAAGAAAGCAAAGAAAAAAACACAAAAGTGTTCTCAGCTTACGTTGCACTGTAGACGTCTCCTTTAAGAGATTTGATGCATTTTTAATGCTAACCTGCGTGCAACAACTCTCAGTATTTTCGCCAAATTTGCAGCCCATATCTTTGTTTTTGCCGCACATACGAACACCCGGACATACTGAAATCGATTCAGAATTTAATACTAACCAACAGTATATACTCCGTCCGGATGTTGTGAACCTTTTAATAAAGCGAATATAAGCACGCCACTCGGTTGAGGATATAAAAAGACTATAGTCGGACAAAACCAACCATTGCAGGGGAGGGGACGTAAAATGTAAGCTGGCAACCCAATATTAGCAACATCAACTTTCATGTTCAAGACCTTATTATTCTTCGGCTAGTTTCGTCAAAAAGTACGTAACCTTTAGTTTGAACGAAAAAACATTACACAGACGGACAGACAAGCATAATTCCATTCAGAAAATGATTCCGAATTGTTCGCCATTACGAAGAGTGGGGACTCTATTTTCACTCCTTCGGATGTTATACAAGCATCCCTAAAAACTTAATATGTTCCAAGTGGTGTATAGCGTGAACTCTTACGTAACAAACGCTTATGTTCGTGGCGGTGATGTCGCGGTATTTTACGTAAGGGACTTAAAAACATTGAATTTGCATACGAAAATGAAAACAACTTTTCTATTTAGATTTCATAAATATACAGCGACACCTCATATAGTATTGGAAGAATTATTTCCGAAACCACGGGTCCACAGGCCTTGTTCTGGCAAGTAATCTACAGACTTGATGTAGTTATGAAATTATAATTTTCTTATAGATATCAGTTTAAGAGAAAGAGAAGAAAACGGAATTTATGGGGGAAGTTTTTGATGATTTACTTTGTATACTGAACGATCGATCACATAAATCGATTTGACTTGGTTTACTTTATATATTTATATTTTGTAATTACTTTGATGAGCTTTTTCTTCATTTGTTTACTTAAATATATTCTAAGGGTACATTCTATAGGAAGTTGACCTCTTCCTTTTGGCAAAAGCACACTAACGGGGGAACCGCCCAAAGGTGTCCTTATGCCGCAAAACCCGGCAGCACTTATCAAAGACCCAATCCAGTACATATGTATATATAAATATATATATAGATGCTTCGTCAATGTATATATTCTAAGTCAACTTCTTTGCTGCGCTTTGTCTATCCGGTTGTCCGTTTCGAGTTATCTTTTCGACAGTTATTGAAACGTTAGCTAAGCTAAGCCTACACGTACGCACAAAAAACAAATAAAAGACCTTGTCAGTACTATCTGAAATGGGCATGGTCTTATCTCGAAAACCAACTGCATAAAGAAGAGAAAAAAAACGTATTTTACAATTCATAAGAAATATTTATTAAACGCTTACTGCAAGTACTTCGCAAACCCGTCTCAAGCCTGAGTATAAAAATGATCTTGATCGACTAGCTGACACGCCTACAATCGATAAAATTCTTTTCAATTTTAATCTATTGCTTTAAGTGACCCAAATTTTGGCGGAAATAAGTCTCGTTCGTTTCTTTCTCATATTCGATTGCATAATGATTCATTAATTGAAAGTTATTTTCAATTGAATTGAAATTTTTTAAATAAAATTTTTCAAAAAAAATTTTCCCATAATTTTTGTATGCAAATATTTTTTTCCTCAATATTTTTATAATTAACTCCTTTTAAAGAATTTTCTGAAATTATTTACTAAACTTGACTAGCTTGACAATTTTCTCACTTATCGTTAGTTTGGCATCTGCCACTAGTACCAAAAATGGTATTTATACTATGTTTTAAGCATAAGCATAAGCATTCAAATATAATACTCAACTATCAACGTAGAGAAAAAGGAAAAAAAAAAAAAACAAAGCGTTTACTTATCTCTTTATATAAACAAGATGTTCATGTGCGAAAGGGAAGTACACGCAACCTAAACACTCTGCACAGTAATCGCGGAAGGCGAATGACAACAATCTAATCGTTAGATGGACGGAAGCAATATAAAAATACATGCTTTCAATGAAATGATATTCACTCTGCTTCACTTTATGTTCCGTCATCATTTGAATTTTCTAAAGAAATGTTTATTAATTTATTTATTATCTGATATGGATTTAAAGACTGCCGGATACCATAGCTTATATGCTCGTCTCTATTGAGATTTAAATTCGCTACCATTGAATTATCGCAAAAGTCGCACTCCTTTCCCTACTCACCAACGTGTTTATATATATATATATATACACATATAAAGTAAAGGTTTGAAACTTTGCTAAAAGATAGTTCTTATGAATACTTCTCAGTTTTATGCTGCTGCAATTTGACTTAAGCGTAAGTTAAGTTGGTTTACAAATTTTAAATGGTTTTACATACGTATATACGTATATATGTATATATGTATGTATTTATGTATGTATGTAAATCGTTAAAACATTGAAAAAGAACAGAAACTTGTGCTCATTTTAAGTCTATTTAATTGAAACTAACACTTTATCAATGGATGATTACTCCTTTAGTATAAAGTGAAACTTAAAGCTTAGCACACAAATTTAAAGCAAGAAAACAAGTCGAAATTAATGATTATCTTGAAAACTTGCTGCAAGCGAAAAAAATAAAATAAAATAAAATAAAAAACTTAAGTCGCTACAGAATAAGGAGGAACGAAAAAAGGGAAAAGTAAAGTAAAGAAGTGAACAATAAAGGTGAAAAATTTGACTGTCAAGATTACCACGAATTTTAGCCTAATACTAAACATTAGCCCGATCGTACAACCAAATAAAATACAATTTCTTTTATTTTTCTTTTGTTTTCGTTATGCATAAAAGAATTAAGTGTAAGACGTTTTTGCATAGAAAATGCAAGCGTTGATAGCGTTTAAGGTGAGGTTCAGGTGCAAAAAGGGTCATCTAAAGAAGCCACTTTGAAAACCTCATAAAAAACAATACAGATGGTATATGTTTTGTGGCCATTGATAATAATGCCATTAGAGGAAATCTAAGACATAACCATATAGATAGACGCACAGCCTACGAGTAAAAAGATACAATTTATGCAATAATATATAAACTTATCATACGGACACTCCTTGATTTTTATTATTTTTTTTTTTTTTGTTTTCTTCTTTTTCTTGTTTTCATATTTGGATGACATCACACTTTAAGTGCATCTTGTACCTTTTTTGTAAATCTTTGCAACATCATCATTGTTATTATTAAATTCTTTATCGGATTTTGACGGTATAATAACTTTTTCATTTGCTTTGCAACAACCGATAGAACATATATGTGAATGCATATAATTTTCATTTTTCGCCTCGTTTTGTGTAGTTGGCGTTTTAAATTAGGGGGATATACAGGTGATGTGGATGTGTGCATATGTGTCTGTGCGTGGGTGGGTGGGACGGAAGGATGTGCTTGTAACCGTGTGTGTGTATGCATGCGTGCCTGTTTATCTTGATCAATTTCAGATGCATAATACACCCATGAATTTCTCGGCCTGTCCCTAACTCAATATCGTAAACATAGACGCAAAAGTCCAAAGGCTACTGGATAGCTTACATCATATGCTCGGCCATATTACAAACTTTAGCGCACTTGCAATTTGAACCCGCGACCATTGAGTTGTTAGTCGCGATCCTAATCAGCCTAATCGGCCATTCATGCGGGTCTAACGCTTAATACATATACTTGTGACTAACATTTGCACATTATGTCCTTTGCACAACATTTTCTTTTAAAGTGAGTTATATAATGCGATCATTTTAAAGATCGTTGTGTGAATATTGCCCTACGGAAGTAATAAAGTACGATTTGCTACCTACCGCACCAGGGATCGTAGCTAGATTTAACTTGGCAGATGCCGGAGGAGCGGTAAAGCTGATATAAATTGGCGGCGAGTAACCAGATAGTTCAATACATGAAGTCTTTTAAATCTTTTGTCAATCGCGAAAATTGATTGCCCGATCAGTGCAATTTGCTAAGCTAATATTCGACCAATGAGACATGATAACGGTTTCAATCACATACGTAAGCTGACGATCGAAGATCGAGCATATTTGCAGCTGCGCTTCACCAAAACCTTTTTCTTCCACGCATGACGTAGTTATGATAGTAGAAATACAAATACGCTTAAGTTCAAATATCTGTGAGGTTTTTTTCAAATTCTAAAGAGACCTTTTCTGTCGAATAAACTTCCCCAAGCAGACTTACAGCACAACACTAAAATTCCAAAATTGTTGTTTTTTTATTTTTATTTTGAAATGAAAAAAATCATATTGTTTCGACAATGCAGCCAAGTTAGAAATATAATTCTATGTAAGTTCTATAGCGTACTGGTCCACTTTTCTATCCGAAAGCATCGCTACGAGTAATGATCAACTGGCCATATCGTATCAGATTCCAGCTTTCGGGTAAAATATCTACTTTCCGTGGCCGATACTTTACTGTTAGATGGAGTAGCAATTTTGTTTAATAAAAGAAATACAGAGCACCAGCTCATCTGTTTCGGTTGAGCGATCAAAATTAGTCGTATACAAGAACGACGATAATGACCATAATTTGATATAACTGATGCCGATTCGCAATTATTACTAAACTATATTCTATTCCATAATCAATCATGGAATTATTGAGAAATCAAAACACAAATGTCATGACTTTTCACGCCCAAATCTTTAGAAAACGTACCAAATCATAATCATAAGATAATTAGTAATGTAAATCAGCGGTAAGAAACTTATCTACCCAAAGCCGGATGAGAGAGGTCTTGACTGACAAATCGACAGGCGCAATATTATACTCAACTGAAAAGTTGAATTCCGCTTAACGGGAATCTTTTTAGTATCTGAATACTCTCTCTCTCTCGGCTCTGAAGCCGACAGATTTCTCGGAAACGCGTAAATTTTT
Organism: Glossina pallidipes; assembly: GCA_000688715.1. Taxonomy (NCBI): domain Eukaryota; kingdom Metazoa; phylum Arthropoda; class Insecta; order Diptera; family Glossinidae; genus Glossina; species Glossina pallidipes. Next base: position 1,185,924 of record KK499802.1, on the reverse strand, counting down.
AAAAAAATTTAATTAATTTTAATGTAGAACATTATCCATGATATGTATTATTTAGCAGCATCTCATCGATTATTGTTCAAAAATTAAAAATCACATTTACATGATATTTGTTCCCTCTCAGTTACGTACGCTTTTTTCATGGTTGCTGGATGGCAAGCTCTCTAAAGCCGAGTTGATGGGTTTTCGAACTTAATAAGGAAACATTTAAGATCAACTTTACAGACCAGAGATTGAGGAGGAAACTAAATTTTGTTAAATTTTTACCTATTATGGACATATCCATGGACCGCGATAGCTTATTTCCGAGTTTTTTCATTTTTTTGAGAAAAAGATGATGAAAAAAAACTTGAAATTAATATATAAGTTAACGTTATGGTCGCATGGCATGAAATGGTTGTAGAACTGAGGAGTAACCAGTATTCGTTTCAAGACTTTCTCACTTGTTGCTATTAAAATTTGCGTCTGTGAATGCATATTATTTGTAAGAAGTAAAACGGCCCACGACTAAATATTATTTTTTCTTCCTTTTAGTTTTCCTTTAACCGTATGATTAATTGTTTAAATATATTCCTTATTGTACTACCAGTGTTTCTATAAGCTTTAATAAATTGCATAATGATTGTAGTGTAAAGTGTCCATACATATATACATATATTCATATATATATATATATATATATATATACATATATAATATATTTTTTTCATTTTAAATAAAACACAATTCGGGTGTGTGTGATTCCTTGTATGTATGTGTGTATGAATTTGTATAGGATACTCCCACATTCTTCAGTTAATCATAACTCTATACGTTTTATTTTATTATATTTTTTTTTTTCTTTTTGGCAAAGATTTCTAACATGGAAATTTTGATAACAATTTGACTCAGACTCTCACTGCAGGGAGCCCTTTTGCTAGCGATATAATAAATTTTTTTTTCTTCTCTTTTTTGTTCTCAGTAAAAGTATATGAAGTTGTAAATGTAAGCATAAATTATTTATTCGAATGACCGTAACACTTACTTATTCGCGTTTATATGAAATTGAAAATAAGTCAAAAAATATTTCAATAGATTTCTAATTCTCTCTCTTTTCGCATTAAAATGGGTATGGCTTTTACTTGACATAACGCGTGTCTTATTCGTTAAGTCGTAAGTTCACCACTTAGTCTAGACTGCTTGCTTGCATAATTTGTAGCCATCTTTTCACTTTAAGTAAACAAGTGAACAAGAAAGAAAGCTATCTTAGCTTAGCATAAATTTATCTTTATTTCGTCAGCAAACTAAAATAAAATTATTTGAAATAAATGATTGCGATATAAGGGTAAATGAGTTTTATTTGTTGATTTCTAATATCGCATGCGATACCGCATAATTGTCTTAATTAGCGTGGGATTATATGGCTAAGCCTGTCTGTTTTGGTAATTTATTGCACTCATCGAAACGACGGATGGGGGTACATTGATTTCGTCACCCTGCTCGCATACTCAATTTCAATACTTTTGCATTCATTGACATGACTGCGGCTAAGTAATTAATTATAATATAAACAGATTTATTAGGTGTATAAATAAGTTTCGTATCATTGATAGATGATACAACGTAATCATTACTATACCGCTCTATTGGATAATACGGAAACATCTCAAGATGAAAGTATTAGGCCCTAAGACATAGTGCCCGTCGTCTCGATGATGTACCAAGAACATCGATTTTTTCAGCTCAAATACACAGAAACCAAAATTTGCACAAAGCATTACGTTCTTCATTTAAGGAGTGAACGATGCGTAGTAAAAAATAGACATCTTTCGTTAATTTGATGAACAAAAAAACCGTAATGCAGATCAAGCGGACCCTTAACATCTTTGATTGAACCGAATATTCGTGATTCCTGTTATTCGGAGATATCAGCTGGGTGTAATGTGTTTTCAACTTTTCCGAACATAACAAAGCCATCACTAGAGCTATTACGCCCGCCCGACTCACCGAAGACTACCGCCTTCGATTAACACTTGCTTCAATCAACGACTTATGGATGCTCTCGATACACAGCTTTTTTTATTCTTGTCACAAAACCTAAAGGCAATATTTTCGTAAATAACTTTCTCTGAGCACGTAGCCCGGATGGAATAGCGACCTTTCTTTTTAAAGTTACATATGAGATAAACACGACTTATACACCCAATAAAATAAGTTGTAAATCAGTACAATATTATGAGACAATAAGGAGTCAGTCTTTCTTAGTTTACGAGATTCTCATATTCAAAGACACAATGCGACAACTGAAACGCAGGCAATTGATTGCCATAACTTAAGTATAGAACTAAATGAAAAGGGATGGAGTAAGTTAAGGCCAAAAATAGCTCTAGCTCGTTTTTAAAACAACTAAGAACCCAAACCAAAGCATTCGAAATGTCTAATATTTTGCTTGCTAGTCCTTGGCGTGATAATTAGGTATTTGGGTCTTTCAAATTTAAGAAATATTTGTACGACGTGTAGGCTAATGTCTCTTATAAATCATCAACAAAGAAACTCTGCATCAAGTTTTAACACTCCGTGTGAAACGATCGATAGAAGTATGGAAAGGTGAAGTAAAGTTTTATGCATAGATTGCGAAATCTCTGATGGATCGTTTAAATGTTGAAAATTTGAAGAAGACATTCTTTAACATTTTACGAGTTGTGACAAAAATCGGTTTATTATTTGACGAGACTATCCTCTTACAAAGGCGCCTTTGGAGAAACGGCAAGCAGACACCAACCAACTGACAGAAGCTAAATATATTTTCCAGTTCCTTACCTCCTTAAATATGGCAAATAAAGGTTTTTGTAGCATCTTAAACCCTACACCACTCGTAACGCCCCAAAGCACTTGAGATAGACTCACCTATTATTGTATCAATCGAATTGGAATCATTGCCGGAGCATATCTATCCATCTGAAGTCTATTCGGCTATACTTGTATTTAAACTATATTCTGATGAAATTTGGTGCACTGACATACCGACGGCCGAACGATGAGTCTTATTGAACATGCATTAGTCAGAAACGTTCTTACGATTACATTACCATTAAGAATGGAATTTAATTTGCTTGATAATAGTTTCCATACATTTTGATTTTCGAATTTATGTCAATGTTATCATTAACGGACCTCATCCCCCATTGGATAGGGTGTCAGGAATTTGATCAGTTCATCTCTAATATACAAAAACGAAAGAAAGTAAGCATAAAATTCAAAGTGATTCCACTGAGATCTTCTATCTATCTATCTGTTCTCCGGTATTTTCAATAAAGAATGCAAGGCCGTAACTTGTGTACTTACATGCTTGACGTTAGGCGTGAATAGATAAAACTCTGAAAGAGCAATCATTTGAAAAAGACTTTATCGATATCTTATGAACTAGTTTTGCTTCCTTGTTTGCTGCTTGTTTTCTAAAAAATTGACATAAATTGGACGGATATGTGAAGTTGAAAAAATACTGATCACTAAGATTGTAAGAAGTGAACAATAAAGCGAACATAGCTTTCGCATTGATTTGACTTGTTTTCTTTTTTCGACTTCAAAATTGATTCGATTGAATTCTAAACGATCTTTAAAATGAGTTTAGCCGATATCGTCAAATATCTTTGAAAGCAATTTTCAAAAATTGTTTTCAATTTTATTGCAATCTTATGCTCACCCACGAGACGACAACAAGCAGTAGTATAAATGAATCAAAAAAAAAAAAAAAAAAAAAATCTGTCAATTAATGTCATTGAATATTAAACTAAAAAATAATATAAAACCGTTTACAAAATGTTAACATGATGAAGTCACTGTTAACTACTGCCTGAAGTGAACGCTATACACAAACTATTCATTTATGCCAGAATATGTTGTGCACTGTGAAAAACAGAAAATTCAAGACAAAAACAAAAACCGGAGGAAAATCAAACATGAAACACTTGCTAACATTTTACGGACAACAAACTTATTCATGTATTGATGTTTAAATTAACATTCTTGCCAGTCATTTTGTGTTGCGGTGTATTGTGCGTATATATGTGTGTGTCTGTGAAACTACTGCTGCTGCTGTTGCTGTTGCTGCAGCTTGACAATGTAAACGAAAACATAAATACACAAACAAACTACATGTACAGCGAAGAAGAAATAAATAACAAAAATGAAAAAAAAAAAAATGAAACTTTGTTTGAACCTCAATGCTGGCTTATTGGCGCGTTTTTCCTTGCCTCACACTGAACGCGGTATTCCCAATTTCCTGCTGATCGTTGTGGCTTTATGGATTTGTAGTGGCGGCTTTTTTGTTTTTTTNTTAGTTACAGAAAGCAATTAATTGACTCGTGCGGCACATACAGTAGTCTTATGATTTTCTTTCAATTTACACAAGTGGCTGCTGATACGTTATTAAACGTAACATAACACAATTTGCTCTCTGCCTGCTCCCAATCATGTTCGCACCAAATCTATCTATAAATGCAATAATAAAAAAAAAAGAAAAAAAGAGAAAAAAAAATGTCAATATCAACGCACATTTAGGCGATCTTCGCATACATTTTTTTTTTTTTTTTTTTTTTTTTTTTTTTTCTCTATGATAATCATACTTGATATGCAAAAAGCAATAATAAAAAAAAAAGAGAAAAAATACCAATCAAATGTCAATATCAACGCACATTTAGGCGATCTTCGCATACATTTTATTGTTGTTATTATTATCGAGAGTGGAATTGGAATGTCTGTTGTGTTATGTGCCGTGTCTTGTTTCTTAAGCTTTCTTAAATTGTCAGGTCTGGCTTTTATTATTTATCAAAAAGTTGTCATTTCGCGGACATTTGCATATATGCAAATACATTTAATGATTATGGTTAACATGCAGTTGCTTGTGGATACGTTTCTGTTTGCTTGCAATGAATTATTCAAAAGTATCTGACAATGTTGACAAACAACAACAATAAATGATGGATACAGAGTATTTAGTAAATCCTTATAAATTAATTTCTTTCTTCATATTGGGTTGGCAGTGCACAATTTTTCTCATACTCGTTTATCGATTGTTTTGTGATCGCTCCATAAAGGACTTCTTTCTCTCCCTGCTATTGAATTTTTACTTTTGAAATTTAGATCATTTGAAGTGCAAATTGTGCTTGCTATTAGTTTGCCAGGATTAGCAATCATTTTCTTAGGATAAATAATGTCATTGATCTCATATAATTTTTGTTTTTTCATTAATTTTTTAAAAAACCAAAGGGCAGCACAGTAGTTCTTGCGCAAAAAAAAAACAACAACTTCTTTATTGCACTCTGCTGGGTCGCATTCCCATAGATCAATATTTTCTATCTAAAAATATTCTGAATATTCTGCAAAGCGATAAACCTCAATATTTCACGAACGAATGCAATATTTCGTCCAAAATATTAATTTAAAACAAGCAAAAACGCTATTGTGGGCCACGTTCATGCAATGACTTTTCAAAATAAGGTCTTATAGTGGAACTGGCTCAAAAAAAAAAAAACGGCTGATCGGAATCATCATTTAGTCGAAACAAATGAGTATATCAAAAATTGAGGCCAATGGAAAGACGGACAGACAAGCAATCGGTATAATAAAAGATGCGTCCATCTCAAGCCCTTCTACATGTAGCGTACATCCCCAGAAACTTAATCTAGTCTTGTACCACAAACAGTGTAAGCTATAAACGTTGTTTTTTCGAAAAATTTATCAAAAATCGACTATAAAATCGGCTATAGTTAGAAGGTGTTATTATGCATTGAAATATGAAATCAAATGATTGAGAATTGGAAAGTTAGAAGCACAGTTTGGAGAAAACCACGATTCAAATCTTTAGAGATGACAGTTTCGAATATTGACTTCAATCGAATCCAATTTCTAAGCCAGATAATTCGAATTATCCGAATATCTTCTGGATGGCATAGGGTGGCAAAAAAAAAATAGACTCATAAGGTAGGATTACTTTCTAAGCGCTAGATTAACATGAAAAGGAAAAAGGATGTCTTCGACAGGCTTTTCTGTCCTAAAAAGCTATTGTGTCTTATTAAGAAACTATTGATTGAATTATTTTTATTTTTCCATTTACGAAGTTAGGCAAATAATGTTAATTAAAAATAACTTACTATATTTGAATTGGAACGCAGTTTGGAAAAAGCTACGAGAGACAAGGATTTTCTGAAAGCTTTCTAGTCTGAGTAAGAAAAACAACATATTTTTTTGAAAATTCGATTGTATTCGTTAATGTCATCTAATTCAAGAGCAATACAAGCAGTGCGACGGTTGTCTAGCATTTCGATACTTTTTTTCTGAGGGAACGGGACAATTTGCTACGACTCGGAAAATATCCTACTGCTAATGGCCTCATTATCTCATCCAAATCTTTCTTCCTGAGCATATGGTGGGTAGAGCAGTAAAATGAGCTTCTATTCCTGCAAATTTTCCCGCGTAGCAATCAACTTTTGGGTCAAAGTTTTTCTTCCACTGTGAGCAAAGGCGGCACTCACATGCTTAAAACTTCGTTCTCTGCTGCATGGTAAAAACTTTCTTTGAACATATTCCTGCTCTCTGCTATCTCTCTAAACTTCATACCACAACTTTCAAGCATTATTTAGTGAACTTAAACGAATGTTACGAATGTCCATCGTTGTCCAAGCTGGTATGACGCGGCTCCAATTGAAATAACCAAAATGTCGCAACAAGTACTTGACGATAGCGCGTCACAAAAACATTCACGCCATTATCGAACAACAAATTCTTATCTAAAATGGTTGAAATTTTGATGAGTGAAAACATTTTTCATGTTTTATGGACAAGTGCTGTCATCTTCATGTTCAGAAGGAAGACATTTCAGACAATCTACGTATTTATCTTCATTCTCAGTAGATATTTATTTCGATTACCAAAAAGCTAGCAATGCTTGAACCAGGGAGGAACTTGACTACCCATTATTACATACGTATTATATTCTGAGCAGGCTTTTGAACGAAACATATAGGGTTCTAAAGGTAATTTGTGACCATTAAGTGGGAATGTTAAGGTAAAGCTTTAAATAGCCTTAGCAAACGATAATCAACAAGCAGGCACAAGAATATGATAAAATCGATGACGTATATTGCACAGCTTAAGAACATGTATTCTTTGTAATAGCATGACATGTCCGAGACTCTGATGTTTCTTCAACTTTTAGTATTAAGCCATGAAAAAGCCGAATTCACTTTCTTGCCAGGCTTTTGTGCACCTATGTTATTTTATGCAGACGCCGTCTAAAAGGTAATCAATTTTTTTAATACCTTTAAATAAAATTTTTGTGACAGTTGCTGTTTCCATTACTCCGCATGGCTTTTGCGATTCATAAGCCAAGATAAGAGGCATACATCTGCTGGGTGTTTTTGTAATCGAATACTTGCACATACTGGCACATACATCGAAATCATACATAAATGAACGTTTGAACGAAGCATATGTTTGTCTTGCCACCCCCGAATTTTTATGTTACTGTTCGAACTGACCTAATTGTTATGATTTTGCACACGCCGTTCAATACAGAATTCATTGGTTAACATTTTCTTTTTTTCTGCTTTTTTCTTTATGATTTTGAATGCATGTTTGTAGGTTTGTGATCGATATTATCAAATTTATACAATCAACATTTTATAGAGTTGTTAAAGTTGTTATTGTTTTCTTGTCGTTGCCGTTGTTACTTTGCCGTTGTATATTGTTGATGTTGGTGTTGTTGTTGTTGTTGTTGGTATTGCTGCCAATTTGAATGAAAAATGGCACCGTATTTAGTTTCATTGTTAGTGAAAATTGTAGTAAGATTTTTTTTGTATGCATTTTTTCGTTTTTGTGTTAAAAACGATTAGCATGCTTGAGTGACCCCTTAACTTGTACATACACATATATACATATGAGTACATATGCAGGCAATGTTTAATCAAACGGTTAATTGTCTTAACAACAACTGTTTGTGTTTCTTGTGTTTACCGAATTAAGAAAATTATAGTTTTTAAGGTAATCGCATGCGAGGATTGTTTCCGAAAATAACAGCTGGTCGAGCTTAGTATGCGCAACAAAAATAATTTTGAGTTCAATTTTTTTTTTTTTTTTTTTTTTATTATTTTCTTAACAAAATTTACAAAAATTTCATGCAACATTAATAAAAAATTTCTCCATTCCTAGTGTTTCTTAAACGCGTAACTTAAGTGCAAAAAAAATTGCGACAAATGCAACAAAATCTTAACTCAAATAGACATCAAAGGTCTATGCGTAATGAATCAATTTTAAGTTAAGTACCGGACTTCAGAGACTACCGAATTGAAAATAGCGGTTACTTGAAATACTGTCGTCCAAGTAGCGTGTACGCGATGTCAAGTTGTATTGGAATATATTTTCTTTTGTCGATTTGTGAAAATTGATTTTCCGAAAATCGATTTTTTTTGGAATAAAAGACCTCAGAGCCTAATCAAACCAAAATTCTAAATAAATGTAATCACATCCGTCTGTCCGTGTATTGTTCCCGCTGTTTACACTGCTGTTTGCTGAACCGCTTAAGCTTGTAAAAGTCACACTACATAGCTATGCGGCAGATCAAGCAAATAAGTTTGTAGCGTTTTTCCCAGTAGATGGCAACCTTGTGATACTTTAGCAAAATTCTGTCTGTTGGTAAAGTTTATGAAATTATGAAAATCGAGCCATTTTCGAGCGGAATTATTGACAGGCGGTGAAAACTGGTTCACATATTGAAAGTATGTTCGCAACGGTTTACGGTCCGAGATGAATGAAGCCGAATAAACGTTGGCAAATCCTAGACTGACGTCATATAAGGAAATACTACGTGTTTACTGAGCTCATCCAATTTGGTCAAACAATTGATTGCACTTTGTGCTGGCAGCAAACAATGCAATTGAAGCGTGAAATTAAAAAAACATCTAGAGTTGTTCCATAGCAGAAGCGACATCTTCTTTCGTGATAACATCACCAGAGTACGTCCTGATAAAGCTTACGTAGGAAGTTTTGATGCATTCGTCGTATAGCCCGTGCTTTCCCTTTTTCGATTACCATTCATTACGCTCTCTGCATGACTCCCTTAATCATAGACGTAGACAACCCTGTCCAAATCCCTTGGCTTGTTTTTCACTGAAAAATCTGACGAGATTTCTAAGCGTACGATACTCATAGACTACGATTTTATAAACACAGAAACCAAAAAGGAGAATAGAACGCTCACATGAGTTTCCCTTTTTTTTTTTTAAGCTAGCAACGCTACATAACCTACTTACATAGCAATTGATGTACGTTCGCGTCCACGTTTCTAAATGACGACATTTGAGACAAATCTAAAGAATCGAACATCATTTTAATCAAGCGGCATATTATGCCGTAAAGGAGGGAAAAGCATAGGATTATTAAAAATATAAAGATCGGATAAATCGGTTTTTATTGAAGATGTCACCATCTTTCGTTGGTTGGTGTAAAGATTCCTTGATGCTAATCAGCATTCAAGCTTTTTTTCTTTTTCTTTACACATTCACCCTCATATTTCGAAAAGAATCGAAAAGAAGGCAAAGAAAAATCCATCATTAACTCAGCGAAGAAGTGAATCATTTTATATTTAGAGGAAAAAAAAAAAAAAAATCTCTCACAGAAAACAAAAATTAATACCTGTTCCCTTATAAAGTGCTCGTTAATTAAAGCGAAAATAACCATTTAAGGTCGATTGATGAAGACATGCATTTACACGTGGACGACGTATCATTCAATGCATCACATTGCATTACATTGCGCTGCGTTGCATCGATATTGCATTTCAGAAATGAAAAGAAAAACCTTCAAAACAATTTTCACCATTTTTGGAACAATGATTTATAAACATGAAGCCTTCAAAAATGCCAAAAATTATACGAACGAGAAAAATGAACATTTCATACGCAATAGCAATCATTAAAATATCAAATAATCGGTTCACAATGCATTTGAAAGGAAAGAGCTGAACAACGAACGAACGAAGGCCCCTTAAGACATATGAAACTTTTTTCCTTTATTTATTTTTTATTGTTTTGTTTTTCTCATTCAGCCGGAGCCGGAGCCGGAGACGGAGACGGAGCCGGAGCATAAACATTGTCATGTTATTATACAATAACGAAAATGTACTCGAAAACTGAATACAAGTTCTTTATGCTGCGCAAAAGTGAAATAAAACGCTAAAGTTGTTGCAAAATTTTTTGTTTGTGTGTGTGTGTTTCTTCTTCTTCTTCTTCTTTATTTGAGACGGCGCAATGAAAGCGGTTTGTTTGAAAAGTGAAATACATCTTCTTCGGTTGTATAAATGCATTTTCAAAATGCATTTTCTTCTGGATGAGTTTCAAATTAGGAACAAATCACACTTTCTTGTTTAAGTCCACAATTTAATGAAAAGAAAAACAAATATACACACACTCGAACTTATACCCCGGCTGCACAATTTATGAAGCATACCATCACAAAATATCAATGTATACGCTTACGTTAGAATTTACTCTTCATTAAAAGACCGCAAATAAACGAAGAAGAGAAGAAAGACAAAAAAAAATGGAAAAAAAAAAATAGTATTGTATTCAATACCTTTGGAAATGTTTACCTTTTCGCCACTAATTGGCAAAAAATACCAAATATGGTAGGAAAGCATAAAAGCGCAATTTCCAGACTAACCAAACAACCAACTAAAACAAACAAACATCCAGCCAGTCGTCTACTAATGAGAAACAATGATAAGAAGTTAAAAAAAAAATAAATAAATAAAAAAAAAGCAAGCGCGCGACAGAATACCAACCGTGCCAAGAGCCTAGAAAGGCGACCATAAGATCAGTTGACATTGACAATGGCCAGAGTATATCGCTGATAGCCAGTCAGACATATACAAGCAGTATAGGCAAACATGCATATATATATATATATATATATATACATATATATATATATATATATATATATATATATATGTATATAAATATAAGAACAAAACTTATCATAGCATGTCTAGATATTGCTTCACAATGGACGGCTCCCACATAAGTTAAACGCGCTTGTTAAGGTATTGATATAACTTTTACTTAAGTAAATTTGTATAATAATTTATTTATGGATGATTTCAATTTTCGTTAATCGAAAAACTCAGGACTAAATTTCCCAAAAGGCATCATATTGCAGCCATATTATTGCATTAGCAATCTGTCTGCCTAAAATTAAAGCATGGAACCAACTCTTGCTTTGAAAGAAAGAAACTTCGTTCAAATGCCTTCTCAAGCACGCAATTTCAATGCTATTTACATCCTAAAGATTTGACGAAACTTTTTATCGTTGAAATCTGTTTTAGCTAAAGAAAACATAGCTACATCCGCTATAATCATATCGACCTGCTTTCCGTCTTAGATGCTACCCTTTCGCTATAATATATAAAAAAAATTTCATTTCCATTTAACATATCTCCGAGTGCGAATACCGTTTGTTGTTCATGAAATTTATTACCAAATGACTTCGCCTAGCTACACTGAAAGCCCAGCTTTAAAGGACCAGATAAGTCCCAGTAACGTTTAAGATGACAACAGTCGAGTTCTCGTATCGAACCTTACTTTCCTGATTTGGACCTTTGAACTTGTAGCAACAAATGAATGATAAAGGAGGAAAAAAATTATAGTGGGCTGCACCGCGCATCGCGCTCTATGCAGTCACTCATTTGACGACTTTTGAAAAAATAAGACTTTACAAGGGAAATGATTGAAAAACTGGTCCGATCCGAACTAGTTTCCATAGGGTTCGTTCCTGATCTAAACCACGTCAAAAATTGCGGCAGACGGATAGACGGACAAACAAACTTCGATCGTTATAATAAAAGATGGATCTATCTCAAGTCATTCTGGCTGCCGTATACATCCGCACAAACTTAATATGCCCTTGTGCCACAAGTAATGCAGAAAATAAAAATAAGAATTAAAACATGAAGCAGTGGTAAACTTAAATAATCCAATGTACAATGTTATAGTGGTACTAGTTTCCAATTTGTTAACGTCAAGTTCAGACTTTATTTATCCATCTGTCTATCACGATATCTGCCAATTTCGGCATTTCTCAAAAATAGAAATAGAAACATGAAATTTTGTACGCATATTCTTGGTCCGATTTTCAAAAAAATTTTTGTAACTCTAACATTGGATTCCTTCTGTAAGCAGACGCACAACAATAAAAGTATTTGACACAAATTGGAAAAACTATAAATTGGAATTAAATGGAAGAACAAAATCTCCTGGAACTCAATATTGTTACGTAGCCAATCATAATCATCCACCCAGACACTGGGTACTAACTAGCCTCAGCAGTTTCTAGAATCATTTATTAGTCTTTGCGTCAAAAATTTAAGAGATAAGTGCGTTTTATACAAAAGTATCCTCTAATCTATTTACGGCTATGGCATTGGGCCTGTCAGCAGACGGGTCAGTTCCAAAAAAATTCTGCCAAGATAACGACCTCAAGCGTAAGTCCCTTTTAATTCAAGAATGGCTCTTATATAACTCTCCCAAAGTGCTTCACCTCTTAAACCAATCACCAGCCATGAACCCATGGGATGAATTGGACCGCCATATGCGAAAACACTCAATCTCTTCCGTTCAAGATGTGAAAAACCAACTATAAGAGGAACAGAGTAAGATCTCTGTTTCCTCCAGAAGAAAATCTGTACGAGATATGTCAAAATGTTTAAATGACGCTATTAAGCAAAAAAGGTATCCGCCCCTCAAAATATAAATTTTTAATAATATGCTGTTTTTTAACTTCGAAAAAAACCCCAATATTAATGACGCTATGTTTTTTGAGTTGTTGAAGTTATTTAGTTTTCTTGTCTGCTGGAATGATGTTTTGTTTTTTTTTTTTTTTTATATTTTATAATGTATTTCCTAGTAGCACACAAAATAGTAAAAGAAATTTTTATCTTTGGACTATGGATTAGATTGTACAAGCGTTTACTTTTTGCCGAGCGAAAAAAACCCAATATTAATGAGACTCACTGTACACATACCAGTGACGTGAGTAAAACTTTTTCCCAAATTCACTATCTAAAGAATTTGTGGTTAGATTGAATTATTTGATGATTTCTTTTTTTTTCGTTGAGTTTCTTGATTTGTAGGTTATTTTAGTAGTTATTGATGATGAAATTAAATCTTTTTTTTCAGTTGAATTATTATTTTGAAGTTGGCTATGCTCTTGCCCACCAACACGTCAGCATAAAAACTGATATAAGAATATTCGAGGAAATTATTATTATTTTTATTGTTTATTTTTTTTTTTTTTTTTTTGAGATTGAAATTTAAAAAATTGAGAACTAGCGACGTAGGCTAGCTACGTTCTATTTTCGAAAAGAAATTTAGAGGCTAAGTCTAGTAGTTTTAATGTAAGCGATATGTCAAATTGATATAATTTACATTCCGTATGTGATTTCAGTAGGTCCGTAGGATTAATTGTTCCGAATGCGATTCTCTTAATAAAGAAAAAATGTTGGGCAGTCATCAAGCAAGTGCTTTATTCCAAGAATTTATCTGCAATAGCAAATGGGAGAAGAAGAAGATTCCTGAAGGATTCATTAGTGCCTTGCACTTGTATGGCCAGAATGAATTTCCACAAATGTTTTGATCTTGATTTTGTCCATATTTGCTGTTTGATATAATGGAGGAACTCGATGATGATAAGCAGAGGAGTAGTGCTGATGATGATATTCCATAATTTTCTCTTTAACTTTACCTTTTAAGGCATCTTTGAAGATCAAAGTTGTCCGTGATATCGTCAATAACTACGAGGGCACAAGCAGCAGACTTAGCCGCTCGATCAGCTTGCTCATTATGATTAGGTAGCCAAGGCGTTTTAATCTTATCCCCGCTTATTGTGATGGCATCCCTTAATTTGTTAATTGTGCTTCAGATCGAAGTCAAGGGACTCCCTTTAGTTTTGAACACAGACACACCATCAATGAGAATCACGGTTTCTCGTTTATATCTCGTTTTTATAAGCACGCTATGACATTTCAATTGCAATATGCATTTAGTGCGGTTTAATTTTAGCTAACTGATATTTTGTAAAGATTCGCCTGAACGCGTGTTCAACTTTCTCACCCAATTTATCATAAACTTTCTAAAGCAAATGCAAACAAATTCTATTTTCTATAAATTTTCTTTGATCTTTACATCTGAGACTAGTTTAGATTTTCGTGCTATGCCTCTATGCTTCTTTTAATTTCAATCGTAATATATGAGCACAGATTAACGTGAAATAGTGTATGTACACACATATATATCCATCCATGAAAAAAAAAAAAAAAAAAAAAAAAAACAAGTTTTAATCTCTCTGATCATATAAACTAGCGCACAAATGCAAATTCAACATCCTGTCATTATTTAACTGGCGAAACATAAACATGTAGATGACATTGAAAAATCTCAGCACTAATTTTTCCGAACGTTGAACTTGTTGTTGCCTGCTGAATAACATAATTACCTAAAAGACCTGAAACAATAAAAAAAAGAGAAAAAACTGTGCTTATTAAACAACATAGTTTTTATCGTGATTCCTTCTTCTGTAAGACTTTGGTTTTTCATAGGAAATGTCGCACCTATACTTGGATGTTGACTCGCCCAGTTTTTCATCTTCCTTTGTTATTATTATCATTACAACTGAGTTACAATTTATGCTTAAAAATGCACTGCCTTGATTTTTTCTTCTTCTTCTTCTTCTTTTTTTTTCATTACGCAACGGAGCTTTTTGTTTTTTTTTCCCTTCCAATATGTAATGTAATGTACAAATATGTTGGTGTTGAATCTGGTTGTTTTCATTTATTTGTATTTTTTTTTTATCCGCTCATATATATATATATGTATATGTATATGTATAACTTTTATATTTTCAAGATAGCTATAAAGTTGCGTATGGAACAAGTTTACGCTCACACACATCTTAATAGTAATAAAATATTTATGTATCTTGTTTTGTATCACAAAATTTTGAAGCGATAGAGGCGTGAATTAATATTCTTTCTTACGCGTACTTGCAGTTAATATTCAAAAATTTCATTTTAGTAGCCTCCACTAAAGCGATCTGATGTTGTAGCGATGATGATGATGATGATGATGATGATGATGGTTTATTGTCATGTCAAATTCGCTATTCCAATGACGCATAAACGCATAAAGGCATAAAGGCATCTGGCTCGCTACAATTGCAGAAATCCACATAAACAGCAACAATGTATCTTTGATCGATGTACAAAAAAAAAAAAAAAAAATTTCATTATGCGAAGCGATTTTCTGAAATGTTGTCATTAAAATTTTTCGTTTTTTTTTTTTTTTGATTTTTTATTTGCTTTGTTTGATTAAGCAAAACTATTGCGTATAAAAAAAATGTTTATTAGTGCAAGAAATTCATTTCGTTTAAGAAGTGTTTTCGTGCATCATAAACTTCTCCGCACACACATATATATATATATATATATATATATGTAGTTTTCTTAGGTATGCAACTTCTTTTTGTAAAACTTTTCTTCTTCATCATTCGATGCCCGGAGTGGAATCTCTCTCCTTTTTGCCACAATATTTAATATGTTTTTGCGGCTACCTTTTCTATGATGAAATGTGCAAATACAATATCATATTATTTGTCATACATGCTTGTGTACATTAATAAATCTTCTCATCTGACATTTGCGGTGAATTTTTCCTTTTGTTTTCGCCTCTCTCTCTCTCTCTCTCTCTCTCGATAATATTTTCCATTTAATAGTTTTTTGCTTATTTTTCTTCTTCTCAAATGATGATTAGCATGGCAGCAGCGAATTCCGTCTGGTTGGCATCCATACTGCCTGGTCGCATGCATAACCACCGTCAACATCGTCTTCGTCTTTGTCTTCTGCATCGTCGCTGTCTACCATATTATGGATGCAAATATTTTTTATTTATTTATTTTTTTATTACATTTTGTTGTTGTTTTTGTTGTGTTTTTCTCTCATTGATTTGAATGAATTGTTTATTCAAGTTGTGATTATTTGTTTAATATGCTTTGTTTATTGCAATGATTTTCATATTTTTATTTTATTTACATTTGTTTCGTAATAACAAAAATGAATTTGCAATTATAAGCCAAAGGATTTGCATTTGTTTCTCTCTCTCTCTCTCTCTATCTCTCTCTATCTCTCTCTTGACGATATTTTAGAGTTAAGTTTGTTGAAAATGTAAACATTTTTATTGTTACGAAATTAAAATAAAAAAAATTAAAAAAAAAAAAAAACAAAGAAATGTGAAGAGCTTACTGTGTAATGTTTATTGTTTCGCTCATTATGAACATAGATACATAGATGTGGTGCCCATTCATTCCATGGTCTCAGAAGCACGCTGGTAAACCTATTAAATATCAATTGTATTTTAAACAGATGCAAATTCAAACCATAAAAATTTCAACTTATTTTCTAAACATCTTTTGTCTTCAAATTCTTGCTCTCGAAGGAGAACGAACACCAATTGTCTATTTTAAATATTCATATAACTGACGAATGATGTTGAGAAAATTCACATGTAGAATCCATATGCCAAAAATTGTTTGTTAGATTAGATGCTTCTCGTGTAGCGAGAATGAGGGTGAAAAGGCGAAAAAAAGGGAGAGAGAGAGAGAGAGAGAGAGAGAGAGAGAGGGAAAAGTAGTATCTCCATTCGAATAGGAGCACGTTGGCGGTACGTTTTATTCCCAAACAATAGTCCTTTCGTTAGGAGTTCAAATTTGTTTTCATCTCTTCGGTTCTTCGATGCGTTTGCAGGCAAAAAAAAAAAAAGATGAGAAAAATCAATTACTATTTCATGGAGTAGCCTGAACCTATCTTCTTACCTATCGTAAGCAATAGTGTAAACAGTATCTTCTTTTTTTGAAAACACAAATATGGGGTAAATCTGTATTTCCTCTGCTTAAATAGTTTATAAAATTCAATATTCTTTTGACTGCCATTCGGAACAGGACCTCCGAAGTTCTGTAGAGTTTGTGTTTTTTTTAATATTAATAGACATTAAGACCGCAGTGATAGTCTCCAGAAAAGGGGTATTTTTGAATTGATTTTTTTTTTTTTTTTTTTTTTAGATGGAAGGCAAGGAAGGTAACAAAATAATAATGTTCGGGGAGAGGATTATTCAACACATTGTTAATAGCTTAGTTAGTATATTAGAGCATTTAGAAATCAACTTGTGAGATCTTAACAACTTTTTAGCAGGTACTCTCTTGCGGAGGAAGCCAGAGAGAGATGCCCGCCATGTAATAGAATGTTTTCGACATTTTCTAGGCTCTAAGTATTCATTAGGCACAAATTGCGGGGTGTAATATGTCAAGCATTGGTTTGACATTTGTCTGAACCATTGACCATAACTGATGGTGGGAAAACGTATCAACAGCCGAAATATCGTAGAATGCGCTGATACCAATGGATCGCATAAATTTGGAATAATCTGAGTGAAAGATTTTCATGCAACAATCTTGGCCTAAAGCGGCTTGTTGTTCCTTGGGTGCTTCTTACTTCACAAGTATGTCGAGGGGAAGTTAAAGAAGTTAAGTAGGTTGATTTCGAAACAGATCAACTGTCATAATTTCCCGTTATCTGCCTCAACGAAAAAATGCCAGAATATATGCAGAGAAATATCACTTAAGTAGTTTCATGATATAATTAATTGTTCGTCTCGAAAGCAACAAATGAATTTGTAACAATCTTTTTTAATATATATATGATCAGGAGTTATATACTATTTAAAGTTTTTATTTTGTCTTACGTGCACATAAAAATTGTAAGTCAAGGTTAAACGTATTATTTAAACGCAGCTTTCTATGTAAGTAAAGATAAAGAAGTCGAAATAATAAATTGAACTCAAAGCTAATTGCCGACAAGGCTATGCTTGCTTGTTGCTGCTATTGTTGTTGTTGTTGCTGATTTGATGTTAAAGTTGAAGAGAAACAAGTTTCTCCTTCTCTCCATTCATAGCATGACTGATGACTTTTGGTTTATTTCTTCATATTTACCCTTTTTTTCAATTAAAGGAAACTGAAAAACGAAAATCAAAGAATTCTTCTTCTTGTTTTTTTTCTTTTTCACAATAAGCAGGCAACAGGTGCTTGATTTTCAACATTATGCCCATGTTTTCATGTTATTTGTTCAGTTTTCGCTTGCACTGCAGTAAGTAATCAATTTATATACAATTTATATATATCTATATATATATAGCTTGGATTTGATGACGATGTTCATAATAATAATAATAATAACGTTGATATCGCATGGTGATGGTGATGGCTATGGCGATGGCGATGGCGATGGTGATGGTGATGGTTATGTGCGTGCCTTGATTATGACTACATGCGGACAATATTTTAAAAATTTTCCTCGATCTGTAATTCTCGTTATTGATGCTGATTCTATGATAATAAAACTCAAGAGAGAAATTTGAAATTAAATTTTACTTTTTCTGTTCTCCGTTTTGTCTTTTGTTTGGGTTTCGATTTTTTTTTTTTTTTTCTTTTTAATTCTTTCTTTTCGTTGTTTTTTATTGATTTGATTTTCTTTTGTTTACGTTTATTGCCTAAAGCAATTTTATTGTCGGATTTGTTGTTGTTGTTGTTGTTATTGTTTCTTACCCCACAAATTATTGTAATTTATGCAATTAACGTACATATGTTTGGCTGCTTGTATAAGCTTCTTGAACACACAAATTCGCACACACATTTGCTCCCTGCCTCGGAGAATAATGCCTATGCAAGATCCCTTGGGACAAACGTACGTACGTACGTACGTACGTACGTGTCTACCTATACACATACAAGTTAAATTGATCTTTGATTACATGCAAATGTTTTTTTCCTTTTTTTTTTGCGTTTTTCCATTGCTTGCGCTTGCCTGCATATATGCAAAAAAAACAAAAAAAAGAAAAGAAACACTTATACATGCACTCGCACTCGCACCAGCAATTACACTTGTATACATTGAATTGCTTTTAAGCATTCTAGAGTAATCAGTACGGTGTTCAGTGTAGATTTCATGATTTCTTTTGTTACTTCAGCTCCAGGCTGTAATCAATGTCATTTTTCTTTTTTCCATGAGCAGTCATACAATCAGGTTGCCATCGTTGTTGTTCTTGTTGTTGTTGTCGCTTAAAAAGCCGGCTACATCTCTCGATTTGCATGTATGTAAATCAACTTTATGCTATGTACTTCTTCTTCTTCTTCTTCTTCTTCTTCTTTTTTTTGGTGCACATACATATAACTTATAGCGTATGCATTTGAATAGTAATTTGGTTTTGGTTTAAACCTATACATAAACATATGCACATACAAATGTGTAAAATTACCCAGGGTATGATCTAAAATTTTAGTCAACTTGTTTTAAGTTGTGTTCTGCTCGCTCACAACTCTAAGAAAGAAAAACGACGAGTTTGCTTATAGCTTATAGCTTATAATGTTTACGTAACATTAGTGGCATTCTAAGAAACTTGAAACACAACTATCTGCAGCAAATTTAATCTGTAAGGGCCATCAATTTAAGCGGTACAATGTTAAAGGACCTTTCAAGACACGAAGGAAACTAATTAATCCATAGCTATTCCTTACATTCTGGCAATATATCTGTAAGCATAGTTATTAAATTTCCTACTAATGGTAATTGCATCGAGAACAATTTACTTCAACTACTCTTCGCTGACCGCGGTGACGAAAAAGAAAAAATTAGGAGGATGGTGGCCGCAACCTAGTGGATATGTAAGCGTTATGCCTTTACCGACTGAGTACTCACAGATAAGTACGACGAAAGTAAAGTCGACCACATTGAGATTGAACCCGCGAACACTCACTTCGTAGTCGCGATTCTTACTTACACGGCTGCTCAGCTGGATATTTATTTGTCACAACAAGGATGGACTGCATTTCAGAATTCAAGAAATATACAAAATTTTTATTATTGTGAATTAAGAAGAAGAATATGTTAGTTGACAGATGTTTACGACAATTTTTACCCTGAACTTGATTGACTGGTATGTGATTAATAATTCTAAGATAGATTAGACGATTATTTACTTCAAAGGGCCTGTGCATGGAAGTTCCACCCATATATTGCATACGAACGTGAGAGAGTATATGTAAATCGATTAAAAATAGCACTTTTCTCGTATGCTCTCTGCAGAACTCTCTTAAGATTGTAAAAGGGCCGATGGGAACGACTCTCTGCAAGAGGTTATCGATCAAACTGTGTGTGATTTCAAGATCAAAAATACTGGATAAGGTAGTGGACATCTTAAGACGTCACATATACTAGTTTTTACGGTTTGCCTTTCGTATGCTCTATGGGTTTGGTAGATTACTTGTTTATTAAAATATGTTCATTCCTTAACTATGGACGGATGGCAATACCTTTTATTTTGATCTAAATTGCATGGAATGCAACGAAACTTTTCGTTTCTATTATGATTCCCTTAGAAACGATTTTCTTAACAATTATGACATCAAAGTCTTTCATTGAAGACTAATTTTACAATCGAAGGTTAAACTCCCGGTTGTTATAATCGACGAATGCGGCTTAAACTTAATTTCTCTTTCGTTTTTCACGTCACTTTATGCAGACGATTAAGTTTTATAACTTTGTTTATGGTAACACTTTTAACACTAGAACTATCAACGTTATGCACAAACCTATTTCTACCGTTATGGGTCGGGGGGTTTGATCCACCATTTTCGTGATATTGCCAAAATCGGCAAAATGAAGATAAGAAGCTAAACAGTCGACAGAAACATCGCTTGATCGATTAAGAAGTCAAAGTTAAAAAATGCTTATGATTCACATACATGCACACGGTAGATTAAAAATTGAGAGAACTTATCAAAATCGACAAGATCGACATACTCTTCATATGTTCGTCTGTAACTTCCGATCCCGTAAAAGTAATGCGAAAATTTGCTGCTTAAATGTTCGACAAAGCCAATGTGTGTTCAAGGAAGCTTTAGGCTAAATTTCAGGTTGCTAGTAGCCGCTAGTAGTTAGAGAAATCTGATTATGGATGTTGCAAAGTCTTTCCAGCTAAGATCAAAAGTTCAGAAATGTCACATTTACTCAGGCGATATACGACTTTAGGGTTTCATGAGTAAATTAAACCTTGTGGGAAATATATGAAGCCACCATAAAGTTTTGTGTTGACTTTTAGGTTTGATGATTTCCAAAGATCTTTACCTAGGCGACAGCTGTCCGAAAATGCTCTACAAATATGTGAAACAATTATATAGAAAAATAGCTTTAATGAATTATTTTTATGTTAACTTCGTTCTGCTTACAATAGTGAAGGCCTTTGTATTTGAGTGATTAAAAGCGGCTGCACGTCTTGCTAATTTTCGAAAATGGTGAGAACAAACAGCTCTCGAAACTTATATAGATACTAATAGACGTACAAACGAACAATTGACTGGGAAATGTTTATAGTTAATCGAACACCGAATCTCAAGCTAATCGACTATATACAAAGTTAAGCTTTCTTTGAGACATAGTTCTAAACAAATAAGTTCGAAAGCAAATAATTAATTTACTTATTCGTCAATGCCCAAATTAAAATATATACGTACATATATATAACTATTGGACATGTTAACAAAAATTAATACTTTAAGCATCAATATTTGTTTCGTAGAATTCAAAGTAAACCGGTTCGCTTGCAAAGCTACCATACCAAGCCTTGGCCGGGCGTTATATTCTTTAGAGAACTTGCAGTCGTTAGTTGATTTCGAGTCGCTCTCACGAAATGAAGCATTATTAACCTCGAATGACGTTAAAAGACAGACGGAAACATATCATATAAGTCCCAACTACTTATTCGAAAACATTTTATGGATTTTTTGATTGAAAATTCGTGGTTTGGCTGAACAATAATTGAACAAATTGATCGGAACGATACATACGCTAACGCATACAGTTCGGACTTGTAAGATATGTTTAAGGTTAAGTGTCAAAAGTAGGAAGTATCATAAACAAAAAGCTTCATAGACTTCAAGTGGAAGATTTGATGTCAAATCTGATGCGATGTTTTTGTACTACAGTACTACAAGCTTACAGAAAATCCGATATCTTTTACAGACGTCTTTGTAGAACGACACAAACAGAACGGCATTCTTATTAATCACGTTTTCCCAGAAATTTTATTTAGGGCATTTAATTGTCGGTTGTCTTTGAAAATAATACGTCAACCAATAATTCCCGGGATTGGCACATAAATGCCGCTTTTAACAAAAAATCACTACAAGCTTTAGGGAGTTCCACACCTCGAACGATGCCTTTTTAAAATTTCACGTCACTTTGATGATTTATTTACGAATTGCATCGGCTTAGGCGATGCTGCTTACGTTGTTTTCAAAACAGATCGTATGAACGCCAGCAGAACATCAAGAATCGATTCTATAAATTATTCTGGATAATCGATGAGTGAAATTGTAAGGAATCGTTGACATCCTCAAAATATCAAGAAACTTGGACATGGGTTCCGCGTTTGTTCACAGTGGAGCAAAAGTCTCAACGCAAAGGCCGTAAATCTCTGGTTTTAATGAGAAATTTGCATGACTTGAAGTTCGAATTGCTGCCCCAAATATCATATTCTGCGAGTCCGAGTCCCCAGGGCCAAATATCTACTCGCACATCTCAGAAGGATTCTCGAAAGGAAATGATTTTAAATAAAGTGATTTGACTAAAGTGCATTTGTGGTTTTGATAAAACCAAAAAAAAAAAAAAAAAAAATTAAAAGAGGAATCGAAATATTAGGGAAGTGTTGAACTGATTGAATTACAAATTTTTGAAATTAAAAAAACATAGAAAAAAAACCAAACCAAAACGGAAATATATTTTTCTTACTCCGTCCCGGAAATTATTGATCAATTTATATATATATGTATATATATTATTTTTACATATATACAGCGTTCAGCAAGTTAATGATAAATCTTGATTAAAAACACACTTCTTCACATCTATTATATTTAATTGAGTTGTAAATTTCAATTTTTATTACATTTAACACTCATTTCTCTTGTTGTTCTCGTTTCGTTTCGTTTCGTTTCTTTTTCCACGAATACAGGTGAGTGAGTGTTTTGCATACTGACGAACGTTCGCTGTGACCGCGAATCGCATTTGCATATTATAAGTAACGTATAATACTGGTCTGAAGCGTAAGTAATTTTAGATAAGTTGCTAATAAAGTTAAGTCGAATATGTCAAATGTGATCTCTTAGGCTCTCTGTAGCTAGAGCTGTTAGTTGTCAACAAAACAGTTGTTTTGACATTAATCGTTAGTAATTTACAGAAGAACAAGAAGATGAAGAGGAAAAGAGATAAAACAAAACAAAAAAAGGCAAATTATTTAAGAAATTTATTAGAGTTCATTGTCAGAATCGTAATTTAACTGACAGATCGTGTAGATAATTTCTTTTAATTACAGGCCAAGCAATTAAATGATGCAGCTTTTCTCTGTAAAGGCTAGTCTCTGCTAGGCGAGTCAGTATTCAATCAACTATCATAATATTCATAGACAGAAAATGATAAATAAAAATGAGAGATTACCTTAAAGTGAGTGAGTGAGTGAGTGAGTGAGTGAGCTTATGAAGCGCATACATATATTATAGTTTTAAATTTCTAAAGGCCCATAACTTTTACGGGCTATTTAATAATTGCGAAATTGCTTTCAGCGATAAGCTGTGCATATCGAAGATCTATTAACACACTCTAATGCAGTAATTTTCTATAATTTGTAAAATTTTGTGCCTTCATCCTAATATATATATATAAGCATTATATGAACTGGTAGAAAACGCTTTCGCGTTAACGTTAACGTCATAAACTTAAATATTCTTTCACTTTAAACAATTTAAACTGCACTTGAGAAATGCCCATTAAACGAGTAGGAAGTTAAAGAAAGCATGCAAGAAATTATTACATATCGCTGTGTAAGTGTAAGTATGTATGTATGTGTGAATGTATGTGTTTGTATGAAAACTTGTATGCAAAGGTAGGAAACTTTCTCTAAACCGTTTCATTTCATTATAATCAACGACTTAAAACAGAAAACCCACGCATGTATATATGTGTGTGTGTGTGTGTGTGTGTGTGTGTGTGTATTGAAAGTGCCTTTCAATTAATGAGCTTGTTTTCTTTCTTCATCTTTTTTCATCTTTTCCTTCTCCTTGTGCTCCTTTTAAATTATTATATAGGGAAAAATAAGTTAAGTGAGCGAAAAAAAGTTTTGAACGTGATTTTCGTAAAAATTAAGAGGAAACATGAAATCATTTCTTTTTACTTTTATTTATTTATTTATTTATTCTTTTTCTTTTTTTTTTTTGATTCTGTGCTAATTAGTTTTGAAAGGAGTAATAGCTCTGCTAGCTAACTCACATACCAAACTGTTACATGAGTTAACCCTCACTATTAAAGGTCTTTTCTTTTTTCATTAAGTATTTATTACATTATCGTTGTTGGTCACCGCTGTCGGGCGCGCGCGCGCGCTCTCACGTGTTTGTCTGTGTGTGTGTGTGTGTGTGTGTTTGTGTTCGTGCTAAAATGAACAGCCGTTTAACTGGTACAACGGCTCGAGCACAGCATGGACACATTGTCATCCAATCTTATTTAAATGCTCCTACACGATAAAGTTTTTGTCACTGCTTTCTTTAAACATAACTAACAATTTATTTAAAACGTTTAACATTAAGGCTCTCTCCAGCCGGCCGTAAAATTAAAATTTCTTTTCTTTTTCCAATAAACGTATGCAATAATTTGTTTCTCTCGCTCTCTCTCTCTCTCTCTACTAACAAAATATCATTTGATGTCCATAAATATTCAAATATTTTCGTTATTATTTATTTTTGCAAACAGCAACCGACAGTTAGTTTTCACTGACCTTTTTCTCTTTCTTATTAATTTATTGTGCATTTATCTATATGCACATGTGTGTGGTGGTGCGGAATTTTTTACTATTAGTTTTTTAACTTACACAGATTAAAGAAATCGCAAAAGGTCGAAGCATTTATTGTAAGCGAATTTTATAACACCTACTACAGATATATATATATATATATATATATATATATATATGCGATTTCTCGTCGCTGCACTTTCATTTGTTGCATTTGTTGTGGGAGGGTAAAGGATCGTATTTATGCGAACACAATCCTCAAACTCCTTACGCTTTAAAAACGAATATCCGTGAAGTTATGGCCGAGCTGTTGCCGGCGAGCAAGTCACCGAAAATTGCCTCTAAAAGGCCTAGTCTTTGTACAATGTACCCTGGAGAACATTTGAATGATGTTGTTTTCCACAATTGATGGCAACGTCCAAACAATGTGTTGAGAGAGAAAAATCAAAAGTGTGTGTACGTTCACTCTCCGAAACAAAAATGGATAACGCAAGTAGAACAAAATAAAAATACTTTGCAAAAATTTGAAATTTGCTTGAATGCCTCGTCCGTGAATATCGCAATCGGCAATATATTGCGTGGGAAATCTTAAGAGTATTTAACTGAAATTTGCTGCATCGATCTCCGTGGCTCATATCAAACCTTCCCGCTTCGGCCTGCCATTTGTTTCAGTCGATGAATGATTTAGTAATGCTTTGATTCTTATGATTATATAAAAAAAAAAAATAAAAAAAATAAAAATAGATCTCTTCATCGATGTCGTTGGAAGACCAATTAATCATTCGGTACTGAATTGGTATCTTGCCAGATAGGCAGGAGAAGATACTCAGTGATCGAGACTTCAAATAACTTTAAGAAATTATTCACGCTGTCAGTGTAAATTTTTCAAATAAAGTAAAACTCGACGGCAAACAAATACTAGCCGTTCGTCCCTTCTTCCTATACTTTATACAATTCTGTCTAATCGCCGCTATAAGAGACACCTCCCGAATATCAATCATAATAAAAACACCATATATCTACAAGAAGAAAGCAGAAACAATTTTAATGTAATGAGGAAAAGTAAAATAGTTTTCTTAATTTCAATAATTTCCAGATTTTTCATAAACTGTAAAAAATATATAGCATAACCGACAACTGATGAAATATGTGGTAATTATTTTTTACTTTTTTAAAAGATCTCTGCACAAAAATATTAGAACGACAAACAATTCAGCTTTCATAAAACACTGAATTAAATTCATTTAATTAATTAGCGAAATCGCAAACATGGGATGATTCGGGATAATAAATATTAATAATAATAATAATAATAATAATAATAATAATAATAATAATAATAATAATAATAATCATAATAATAGCATAATGACTATAATAATTATTAATTAATAAGTACAATAAGTTTGTATTCAAAGTTATTCAATTTGTTCGTATGTACCGAAAACGGTACATGTGAAATGAAAAGTATTAATTATCCAAAAAATGAATATTCATATATATATATACATATATACCGTGATCTCATGATCACTCGCGCAAATAAGGATAAACAAAGAGTACTTGAATTGTATAATACCTTTCAGATAACCTAATATATTATATTTCGAGTGAAAATAATGCTGTTGGGCATCGTGGCCTATCTATCTATACATTTAGGAAGTACTTTGCATTTTGTATAAGGTCTTCCACCAAGACCTATTATTTGAGATCAATCATGCAATGGAATCATTGTTTCATCAGCTGCTGCTTGGCAGCTAATACTATTCTCCTAAAAACACAATATCCCTAGCATCGTCAAAGCCAGTTGCTCGACATCATTCGTTCATTGCAACAATGGCACCAAATCGTCATTCGTTGTGGTTCGAATGTTTGTTTAGTTACTTTTTGTGGCTCGTCGAAATCGCATATGACATTTTATTATTGCTTACTGATGCACAGACAGACAGATGAAAATTAGCCTCAGCCCTTGAAATACGATTCTTGATCTAATCTTTTTTCCGATCAGCGAAGGTACAGTCAACATATCTGAAGACTTCCTACCTTTTATTCACCAACTGTCATTTTATGACAGTTGTATGTTAACCGTTTAAAAATGGCGCGAAATTTCATATGGCACCTCCCAATGAACGGCGCTATATTTATATTTTCAATGAGGTGGAAATTTCAAATTGCACTATGAAGCGAACACAGTATTTTTTCTTGTTTTGTTTATATACATATATACATATATATATATATATATGTACATATAACATAATATGATTAAAAATTGTTAAAAGAAATAGTCAAAAATAATTCAATGCTAAGTCCGATATATGGTTTTTCATGTTTACATCAACTGCCTGAAGCGATTGCGATACTGCAAAGATTCTCCATCAGTGCTTGTATCCTCAATATAAACGCATCGTCATAGTATGTGTGTTGCGCTTGAATATATTAAAGGGTTACAAAGTTAATATAATTGGCAAAACAATTATAATCAACCCAAACACATATACACAACATGTTCGATGAAATTTATGTGAACACAACCCCCCACGTATACATATACACACAACGTATATATCATCATATTTAATGCAAACACTAATCTACCGAAGAAACATTAAAAAAAACCAACGCAAAGCACACAAACTAATTTACACAAACGTGACATGAACTCCATAACGAATAAAAGGAACGTAATCCAAATAACCACAAAAAATTTATAAAAAAAAACAAAAAAAAAAGAAAAAAGATTTCAAAACATAAGAAAAAGGTACAGATTGCTTAAGAAGTGATATTATTGGTTTCGGTTAAGCTGAAGAGAAAGAAGACAGAAGAATATATATATATATATGTGTGTGTGTATGTTTATGCATGTACGTATGTATGTATGTATGTATGTATGTGTATGCATGTATGTATGTGTATGTGTGTGTGTGTGTGTGTTCGCGCATGTATGTATGCATGTATAATATATATACTTATATATATATATATATATATTTATACTTTACAGAGAGTAAATGCATTGCCGTGGATTGTCATGGTGACCTGAAGGCCAAATAAATGTATAGACATACAGATAACCAGCATATAAAAGAACTTCTTCGTGGGTTGCTTAGCGAAATACAACAAAAGTTTCTCATATACAATAACAACAACACACACATATATATATATATATATATATATATATATATAAATACTAAGAAAAACAGTAGGTGCAGAACAATGCATATTTTATTGACCCAAGGGGTCCTAAAATAAAAATAAAAAAAAAATAAAAAAAGTAAAAAAAGTAAAAAAAAAAATGTACAAATCTTCCAGCCATTCAATAACAATCAACTAAAGTTAGCCTCTTACGGCCATTAAAAACTTGAACACCAATAAAAGACAAGTTTGCCTACTTCAGAAACACTTTTTTTGCATAGTCTATTCTCAGACAGAAAGACAGACAGACTGACAGACAGACAAACCGATAGACAGATTGAAAGTATACATCATTGTAGGCCGTGATTTGTTTGATGTTATTTAACTCGCTGGTAGATACAGATTCCTCCAAGTGTTTTCTTTGATTTTCAATTTATGAAAATGGAGTAAGTTTTCTTATACAATGCATACACATATATATATATATATATATACACATACACATATATATATATACACATATATATATATATATATATATATATATATATATATATATATATATATGTATTTACTGTCTGTCAAAATTTTTCTCTATTTTCTTTGTTAGTAGCAGATAAACTGAAACCATTAACTTGATATTCTAAACTTTAACTCGACAGGCTAGCGTTTGTTTTTTCTTCTTTTGTTGTTTTTGTTGTTTTTTTTTTTTATTTTTTTCGCTTGTCATTTATTGACAATTGCTGCCGTTAAAACGCTCTGACTATGTGCAAATTTTTCATTTTGGAAAACGTCTATGCCTGGCTGCCTGCCTATATGCCTGCCTTCCTGCCATTTAGCTTTTAATTTAAGCTAAACTAAGACACGTGTGTGACTTAGTGAAATCCATTTCTTGTTTTATAAGCATTTTCACATATCCTCTGATGAGTGGGTGCCACCCAGTAAATCGTTGGTGTCTAGTTTCTTCTTTTTTTTCGGGTTATTTGTTAAACCCTAAACATTTGACAAGTTTACAGGAGTGTTTTTTTCTCCTCTACTTAAAGTTGTTTTTTCTTTTTTTTTTGTTAACTCATTTGTTTCGTAACAACTAAATGTTTGTATTGTTTACGTATGTTTATGAATTGTGGGTTTCATCTACCATAAATGACGTTTAAGCAAATTGAATTGAATTTTGGTGAACGTGGTAAATATATATGTACAGAAAAGTTGATAAGAATGTGGGCGTTACTCAAAGAAAAGATTTATTTGACGCTTGAATTGCACTACGAGTTCAATAAGAATCAATTTTAATTAATTTGCATTGACAAACTCTAAGATAATATTGAAATTTTCATTGAATTATATGTTTTTCAAATGTCCAGCTTTCTCACCCGGATGCCATTCGAAAGGGTGGATCGATTTGAATCTGCACTTGCTATTTTCATTTTTATATATGAAAGCATCCGATTATCATTCACTACGTCTAAGTTGAGGTCAAAACGTACTAAGATTTGCTCAAATAATACTTTAATGTTATCCAGACCAAAAGCATTGATGACGTATTAAAAAAAAAATAGCTTCCGAAAACTTGGAAGAAAATACGATAGAACCAACGAAATCGGGTCAGAGTCGCCCTTAATGAAATGCATTACACTTTAAGACAACATCTATAGAATGGGTACTAGATTTGTCTTTCCATGCGGCCGTAATGGCCAGAAATACATGTTAAAGTCCTCATAAGGTATATTTTATCAGCACAAGATCCATTTTCGAGTCGACTTAGCTGCCTCCTCGCCTGTCTGTCTGTATGTTGTTGTAAAGCTCACGATCGCAAAAATTTAGATGAAAACTTTTAAGTTGACTTATATATGCACTTTTAACTGATGGAAACAGAACGGGATGATGATGGAACTTCATACCACAGTTAAGTTCGCTGAATATAATTTAAAAAAGTCGTCCGCGGTCAACCCTTAAATATTATAGACGACTGCGCTTACTATAGTTATTCAGATGAGGACTTTTCAAAACAAGTCGTTATGGGTTAAATGGTCGCAAAAGTGATCTTATCTGAGCTATTTTTTAAAGCGTTTTTTCCATGGGCCAAGACAAGTCAGTATACGAAACTTCATCGAAATATCTCAAAGATAGTGATCTGCAGGTTGAGTAGAAAAAAATAAGATGAACAGAGTGACAGACGGACAGACATGCTTAGATCGATTCAGAATCACTGTAATAAAGGATGAGCCTATATCAAGCCCTTTTTGGTGTTGCACACGCTTAATATATCTTTGTGCCAGTGTTATAGGGTATAAAAATAGAAAGAAATTAAGACATCATGTATAGTTTTTCAAATTCGTTTACACAAAAGGAACATTTTTTTATATAATTTTTTTTTTTCAACATGAGGCGTTTTATGAGGCGACGTTGTTGTAAAAATGATCTGATCTGATCCATTTTTAATAACGTTCGCAGTTCAGCAAAATTTAATAAATCACTCGCAGATCTCAATCTACATTGGGAGATATCAGATTAAATCGATTCATAGCAATTAAGTCGTCATGAGTGCTGCATACAGTCCCCAAAAATTTGTCCATATGAAAAGATATATTAATCTTTGGTTACATGTGAATATAAGAAGACTATTGAGTAAAAAACTATCAGATGTACAACTTTGCTTTCGCCATTTTTTTTTTTCGACAATCGAGACTTTATTGTAAAGAATTAGTTATACGTTTATCTCTTGAAAATATTGGCCCGCGCTAGATACTACTTCTGTCATCTTTTCGAGATAAGACGTATAGCGGGCGAAAAGAACAACTGCTCTTTTAAGGCAGTAATACCCCGTAATAACCCATATTTGAGTATTGTCATTAGTACGGAAGTATCGGTCGACCAAATAGTAAATTATCTATCGAAACTATGTTAATCGGAAGCAGAGATATCTACTGTTAACAGCGAAGAGAGTAGGACATTCAAGTTTACAATTGCAAGCATTTCCTAGGCGATTTTTGCTATATGGAAGCGAGTTGCTTCGTATTGAAAATTGCCAGCATTTAAGTTTTTCCTCTCGAAAGTAAATGAAGAAATGTGAGAAGTGAAGCTTAAGTTCCAGTTTAAGTTTATTAGAAGCCAATAATGAATCATGAAATAATTACAAATCAATCGCTTTTAAATTAAAATCAATTAAGATTAAAATAAATTTATCATTGTAGGACCTCTATAAGATCCCTTTCGAAACAAATAATTAACAAACATACGAGGTAGAGTAACTCATATAGTTAGTTATGCAATGCCAAGGAAATCAGACGTCAATACATAATTACTGCTTACAGTAAGAATTATAAAATTCCCCGATTTCCGCTCTGAACCTATAACCTAAAACTAACAATAGCCTCGATATTTAATGGCAGCGAGTTTCATAACTTTGCAGCGTTGATAAAAAATAGTGCGGAAAAATATAATCCATCGTGCGTCTTGGTCTGACAAACCGAATTAGGTTAACCTGGCATTCAATCGAAAGGTCCAGGGCCGCTGCTTGGCGCAGTGAACGGATTTCTATTACAGTTTACAGGTAGTATGGGATTTATAGATTTTCACAATTAGTTAATGAGGGCGGTAATCACGTGCGGTGGACCGATTTTGTGTGTGTGTGTGTGTGTGTGCTTTATGTAACCATTTTTAATTTCTTTCACTTTTGTGCGATTTTTAAATCGTAAGAGAATTGAGACCGTTTTCTTGCCTAGAGACAAATGTCTTCGGCAAGCGTTCATTCTAATCGAAGTGAAGATAGCCCATCAAGATAATCCAAATTTTTTGAGGATTATGTTTTCGCTAAAAATGTTTTTGCCAAGTTGCAACAAGTAAGTCTAAGGCTACACCTGGTAGACATATGTTGACAATAGTAGAATGTTTTGAAGTAAAATTATACGCGGGTTTGTTAACGCTATAGAATGTGCGCTTCCCTAAAATTCCTAGCTCCCAATGAATGCAGATTCAAGTTGTCGAAAATGGTTTTAAAACATTCAGAAGATCTTAGCTATATTTGTATATATTGTTCAAGAGAGATTAAAAACGAACCTATGCAATGAAAAGAAAAATTTCAAATGCCTTGGACGGTTTTAACAAATATGCGCAATAGCGATCAAAATATATATAATTTTTAGTTTTAGTTTTTTTAATCATTTTGTTATTCTTTCAATATCGTGCAATTATTCGTAATCTTAGCAGAGTCACGAGCCAAGTGTGAAGGTAACCCACCATTCAGGAAAGAGAAAAGTATGGGCTCCGTACGGTGGGCTAACTTCAAACCGGTGTTCATTTCATCGTCTTCATCAGCATGAATAACGATTTACATATGCCTGCCTGCCTGCCTGCCTGCCTGCCAATCTGCTTTCCGCCAACATTGTGAAATCATGATGACGACGTTAGACCTTTATTGAGAAGAAAGCACTTGATCTTCATTTTTTCCCATCACTCTCATCGAGTCAAATTCGAAAATAACAAAGCAAAAATTAGAAAAAATACTTTATCCTTCGAGCGCGACATTGTAACATTGAAGCAAATGTTCCACACAAGCTTGTACAGTACTTGTTAAAGTATAACACGACATTTTTATTCTTGTATTCTGCACCACTTATGGTACAAGGTAATACGGACGTATGCACCACCCAGAAGGATTTGGGAGAGAGTCATCTTTTATCATATCGAATAATTCAGGCTCGAATCGGATCACTTCTTCGACTGATTTCCAGACAACACCTTATTTTGAAAAGCCGTTATTGGATGAACTGTAGGATGATGTAAGGTGACCCTTACTTTTTTCTATACAAAATTGCGAATACACTGCATTTTTGATATCTTTAGCATGTCAGCTATTTTTCGCAACTTAACTTTTCGATTATCGAGAGTAATTTCCAGGATATTTTTGATAAATAATCTGATTTTATCACTTTCTTTGGGCATTCAAAGCATAGATCATCATTGGCGTCGCTACGCGTACACTACGGCGTGCATAAACGAATGATCAAAATTACATAAGATTTTCCAAGCCGCCTGAGCAGCCGCGTTGGTAGGCATTCGCGGGTTCAAACCTCAATGCGGTAGAATTTATTTTGTTGGCAGTTATAGTGAGTGCTCAGACGGTAAAAGCATAACATTTACTGATTGGGCACACATCCAAAAGTCTTTGGCCGTTTCCTTGTCCCTTTCTCTTTCCCCACTTCTTTTCGACCATCACCGTATTATGCGAACAGAAGACATCCCTTGAGTGATTAGTCATTTAATAAAAAAACGAAAGGATCGTTTGAAACTTGACATGACCTGTCAGTTCTGAGCATTATTGTGCTGATATGTTAGTTCAAGATTTTGCTTTTTAGCATTTATAATATCAAATATAGAAATAGAGGAGAGAATTAAAAAGAGCAAAAGTATTCAGGGGGCAATAGTTTTATCAATAATTTTTTTTACGAAAAATCGCATCTTATCCGGCACTTATTTATCGTATTCGCCTGATTTTATGTCCTATCATTTTTACTCATTCAGGCAAACGCATTTGCCGGTGAAGAGTTGAAGTTATGGCAGCGGCGCAAAGGCCATCGAAAATTCTTACACAAAGCATTCTCAGGCAGCTCCCTGTTTAAATGTTGAAGTAGAAGTAGTTTTCAAGTGACGTTCGATGCTTGGGAAGATAGTCAATGGCTGGCTGGAACTGAGAAGATTGTTTCGTTTACTCAGGCTATAATGGGACTCTGCATAATTAAAAGAATTTAAAAATTTGTTTCTTAAAATTTCCTTTTCACTTAGTATATATGAGATATATGAGAGATACTCTACACGTTTAGCAGACATGTCTGAAGAAAAGCTGTGAATGTAAAGCTTAATCATAGAATAGTGCGTAGATAGAATATATTACATATGCATGCTTGGGAAACTATATACACATGTCTTTACACCTTATCTGTTTTGAAGTTTAGTTGCTTTAAACCACAATAAATTCAAATGTTATTTAATTAAAATAAATTTAAAAAAATTTTTTTTTTTTATATAATAATTTCTTTTATCTAAAAAAATATTTAAAAACATCAAAACAGCAGAACTCTAAGCTCTAGTTGTACATACAACCTTGTAAATGTATGAAGGAAATGTAGAAAACGTACGTAAACGTATAAATAATCGTGTATTATATAAAAAAAAACAAAAAAGTAAATAAATAAATATAAGAGTAAAAAATTTACTGATAAGCGTTTTTTTTTTTTTTCTATGCCTTACTTATGTATATATATATATGCATATATGCATATATATGTATATATATATATTGCACAAGTGCAACAAACACTTGAGTGAACGCGCTTGTAATAAACTTTAAATACATCATACACATCGCACAGTAGAGTATAAAGTAAAGAGTGTTGTGTTGAAGACGGAGAGATAGAGAGAGAGAGAGAGGGTGAGAGGGTGAGAGGGAGAGAAGGAGAGAAAAAAAAAAGAAAAAATCAAGCACACAAGTGCCTTGAAATGCCTTTTAGATGCAAATGCATCCAAATGAATGCTTGAGTAACGTTGGTTGACCGCCTTTTTTTCTGTTATTTTCGTTACAGGCCGCCAACAACACTTTAAACTATAGAAAAACGCAGTTTTGTTAATGGCACGCTTATAATTCTCCGTTTTTTTTTTCCTTTTTTTTTTTTTGTTTTTTTTTCGTCGTCTTTTAAAGCAGAACTTGAAAGTGTAACAGTTGCCAAGGGTAAAAAAGTAACTCAACGAAATACGTACATAAGTATGGTATACTTAGCTATTGTTTAGATATTAAGCATAGGTGTGTATGTGCTTAGCTGTTGGTATAATCTCTATGAAATTTTAGTATTTTATTATTATACAATAAAATTGGGGGCGTTAAGTGCGATTTATGGTTACTTAGCAAGAAAAAGAGAGCACCGACAAAAATGTTACACGCGAAGCGGGGGAGGCGACCACTACCATACCACTACCATACATTAAATTTTAGCAACGCCACAGTAGATTTTCGCTCAATAAAAACTTATTTTTAAAAGCATAAACAATGATTGCGCAAGCAACAGCAAATACGGCAGCATGGACAAAAGTTAATATTAGATACCCGCTGGATTCGAAGCATAAATTCTATTCTTCTTTATGCGTATATACAACATGCATAAAACAATTTATATATGTACTAACGACACATGAATGAATTTATATAAGAAACGAAAATATTGTTAATTATATTATTAATATTATCTTATATATATGTATATATTTGTATATATCTTAAAAACATCATAACATCGATAAAATCATTAAAAAAACAAAAAATATTTTTTAACTTCGACTACTACACGAAAACTACTCCAGAAACACGTTGAGATTGTAAATCTGCTAAAGGCGGTTTAGTTTCGTACGCTTTGAAAAGTATGTCATACAATTCGGAAAATACACACACACGCACATATCAATTGCAATTAATTAAAACACACTACGCATTTTATATATGAATTTTAAAGAACAGTTTGCTGGTGATCTCCTTTCTCCTCGCATTTTCTTTTCAAAGCATTTCTTTGAAATGTCAAAAAAAGATGGCTTGCATGAATGGTAGCGATCTGCTGGCTAGCGTAATTCCTGTCGATGAGATACGGATTTGCATCCATGGTCTAGAAACAAATGAACGGCCAAGTGACTATCGTACTAAAGATAGAAGGAAATCGAGAAAACTACTACAGCAAGTCAAATATCAAAGTCATGTTGATCGTGTACACAATCGTTAAGGTGATGCAGGAGCTTGCAAGGAGCTCCTTTCGGAGGATCAAATAATTGTTCAGCAAAATTCAACGTCATTTGAGTGAATCTATAGGTAAAAAATATGTGGATTTGTGGTAAAACAATTCCCTAATTAATGCATCATAATAATACCCCTTCGCGTGCTACCATAATTCTTTGCCAATTTGGTTTATCGTTAAGAAAACCTCTTCCTGGTTATGCGTCAATAAAGAAATTAATGAGAATTCTATGGGTGCCCAGAAGGCTACACCAGATAGCGAACAACAGAAATGCTTCAAAAAGTGTAAAGAAAAAAAAATTGGCGCGAATCTATTTAAGTGGGAGGGCATTACTTCAAAGGAGAATATGTAAATAGATATTTTGTGTTTGAATTTGCAACTCGCTTCATTTTTGAACAGATTTTGACACGACTGTCAGTTCATTCTCTGTTATTGGAACTTTCAAAGTCATAGAAACTTTGCGCTTGTTTAACACTGAACTTTGAATGAAGTTATCCATGTCTCTCTGTTCATCCATCATCTGTCTTTGCTGCGCTCAGGATAAAAAACAAAACATTAACAGAATTGAGAAGAAAAAGAAACTTTGTTCACAACGCAAACTACATACGATGCAGTTAAGCGTTACACATAACATCGTTTAAACGGCTTCTACGGCTCATCTGAAAGGAACGAAAACGTTTAGCAATATTTTGTAGCATTTTTGTCACTAAATGTAGTCTCGTTTTACCGATAGCGTGTTCAATATTCATGATTAACGCATAACCTATTACTG
This sequence comes from Glossina pallidipes, assembly GCA_000688715.1. Classification (NCBI taxonomy): domain Eukaryota; kingdom Metazoa; phylum Arthropoda; class Insecta; order Diptera; family Glossinidae; genus Glossina; species Glossina pallidipes. Next base: position 1,149,277 of record KK499802.1, on the reverse strand, counting down.
TAGACTAACAAGTCATCAAAAACCAATAAACCATGGCAGTGGGGTACACCTGGCGCATCGTAAGCTTAGGGCAAAACTTAAAGATTTCATTGAACTTTTGTTGGGTTGCAAGTATTTTTTACATCGATCGACACAAAATATATGGCGACAGAGGAATATTTCTTACACCTCTAGTGGGATAATAGCAGCCATACAGTATGTGATTTGTTTCGCCTTTCACTAAATTTTCGTCTAATAGAACTCTCAATAAGAAGGCTTTTCATTTAAGCATAGACAATAAAGAAGTTGGGGATGTTGTGAGATCTGTTGCCTCTAAATCTCCAAATCCATCAATCAGATCACCATATTGATCGCAAGTTAGATATTTACGGATGGAGATTTCATCGACAATGATCTGCTTATTAGCTCTTCACTGAGTCGCACATTGGCCAGGAAGCATTAAAAGTGGTTGTCCTTATTAGTTCGCGAAATAAGGTAACTGCCCAGCAAAAGCCGAATTTAAAAAATTCGTCATTGATTGTTCCGCCGAGCGCCCAGCATAAAAGGAAGGAAAGATTCAGCAAATGTAACGAAGATATTGCAACAAAACCTCCTACTCCCACTTCTACTCAAACCAGTTTCCTGTAAAACGTATTTCTAGTAAATGGCATTTCGGTTCGCTTAAAAAACATCATTAGCCATTAGCTGAGCATCGAAGAAATTAAAATATGAAAACGCCACACTCCACCCAACCACATTATTAAAATTCATACACAAGAGAAATATTGTTACTCAGCGATTTTTGTCGAGAAATTGTGGAAATTGTGATTTTTTTTTTCATATATCGGCTTTTCGCAATAAGGCATTTTATGGGAAATGGTCGGAAAAGTGATCCGATCCTAACGGTTTTCAATAGGGTTCGTCGTCGGCACGAAAGCATGTCAGTCAAAATTTCGCGAAAACTGCGACTTGCAGGTCGAACGTATGAATGCGTGGACAAACATCAGACGAATGGATATATAGATGAGTTTAAATCGACGGTTCAGAAGGTTATTCAGAAAGTGATTTTGCCTTAATATGCATAATCGAAATTTCAGCAGATCTGTCTCAGTTAAATTATTGAAATTTTCTCCTTCCTCTGCACTCTTTTTTTTTTTGCAACGCAGACACATTTGAGTGTAAGAGTATGAAAAGGTGGCAAACATTCGAAACAGAGTCAGTGCGTAGAGCACGCTGTCAGAATTTTCACATGTCCCGTATGCCCTTGTTGTTTGCAACTAAGATAATCATTGCATCCAATAGGAAATCAAGGTTCGTATAAAAAGTCCCCATTGGTGTTGGTGTTGATTGTATTAATATTTAGAAATATGAGTACAATGCATGAAAGAGCCTTTAAAAAGAAAAATCAAAATTGACTCGAACGTGAAAATGACGATTGGAAGAGAAAAAAAGGACCAAACCTGTCAAAAAGTTACACTCGTAAGCTTGGCTTTATTAGACGTCAAAACCAAACGGCTTTGCGACGTAGACGCCAGTTATAGCCAGCACCAAAGAATAAAGATGCAGTAATTGTGTCATGTCTCCTTAAACACTTAGTCCTTTTTCTTTACTCAATCGATTTCTAATATTGAAAATTAATGCCGAAGCGTCAGCGCATCCCTACTCTCATCTATTTATCTACTAACTAACTAAAGTTTCACCAACATGAGGTCGCCTCGAGACCAAAGCGAATGAAACGATTTCTTAGAAAAAAAATACTTAAAAAAAGAAAGTAAAAAAAAAAATAAAGCGGAAATGTGCAACTTTTTTATGTGTATTCGTTGCAATCAAGTTGTAAATGCAACATCATTAAATCGATGCTGCGGTTTATCTTGCACGAAATTATCCGATGGTCCTTATTTCCAAGCACACTGTTCACTGACGCTGGCTGCATTTTTCCAATAAGGCGTATAATAGTCGTTTCTGACGCTTGAGTACAATCTGGTTTATTATTTATATAATCGCGCAAGAAGTAGTCCAAAAGTGTTAAATAACATTGTCTTACTGATCTTTCATTTTTCGAATTTTTTGAAATCATTCCGTTAGGAAACTTATCATGTAATCAGTTGATTGTTTAGCTTGCTGTGCGACATGTGGCCTAATCTTAATGCAAATCTTAATGTGGTCTAGATGAACAGCATCCGTCCATCCATCCATCCATCCACCCATCCAGCCATAAAAAATTTGTCAAATCTGCAGCACTTTCGAGTCACATCCGCAATTTGAAAGAAGTAAGAACTGCTACCGCCACCCCACTAAAACTCGCCTCAAATTTAACGAAGTTTATGAAGACACTTCGCGAATCTATTCAGAAGGTGACTGTGTCTAATCAAAATGTGTTTGAAGAGGTGTATGAGTGAATAATTCACCTTAGGATGACTACAATTTTCTTGCTTTTTTTTTCGTATCCACAGTCAGATAAAATTTTCAATAGAAAGAAATTTGAAAATTTTTACAACAAATAAAGAAAATTTTTGAATTTAAAAATAATAAGACATCACGACAATTTGAAAATTTTATATTGGGGTTAAACATATTACAGAATAATAAGTCGTACAAAGCCTTATATCGAAAAGAGATTTTTATTGAATTAAATTGAAAATAAAGAAATATTTTGACATCTCTCTCTCTCTCTCTGACGGACAGTTAATCTTTACTCAGTAACATATAAATAAATTTACGCATGATATGATATAAACATAAGATACGTATGCCACGTTATGATGTATTTGCTTGCCTTAGTCAGCGGTATTGTTTTCTAACAAATGCCAGCAAACTGATGAACTCATGATACCAACATTTTTTAGTAGATATCAAAATCAGCAAAAACGAAAAAAAAAAAAAAAAGAAAAAAAGGAGAACAGAAAAAGTAAATTACACTAAATTGTGCATTTATATGCAAATATTGTGTGATATCGTATAAACACTTTTTCGAAGGCACGTTTATAAAATCAACAGCCATTAAGCCTTAAAACACGAATAAACAATGAAAACTACAAGTAATTGACACTTTAACAATGACAACAACAGCAACAACAAGAACAATAGCAACAATAACAAAAACAGCGGCAATATAAACTGCATATAAAATAAAATTTTACTGAAATATCAACATGAACAACAACAACAACAACAATGAAAGCGATTGTACAAGAAGGAATCCAATACTTCCCTTGAACATGACCATAAGACAAGAGCGGTTAGTTGGTAATAAAGCAACAAAAATGAAAGAGAGAAAAAATAAAGGCAAATAAACAAATAATCAATGAGTGACTGAGCGAGTGAATGAATGAATGACAATAGCAAGCAATGATTAAACTTGATTATAAAAATGCATTGTTATAATATAAAAACAAAAGCAAAAAGCAAAAAACAAAAAGAAAAAACCAATCAATAAAATAAAAACAAGAGAAAACCGCAAAGCAATGCAAAGCAATGCAAAGCAAAGTGAAGATAGAAAAAACCGACATAACCAACTGCAACAAAATATATTCACTGCATAAGTTCCACCATTTAAGGAGATGTTTTTCATTTCCAGACACGCGAGTCAAGTGAGATACTGTGCGCTTTTATAATCTACATATATATATATATATATATATATATATATATATATATATATATATATATATATATATATATATATATATATATATATATATATATNTATATATATATATATATATATATATATATATATATATATATATATGTACATATATATGTCGGTATGTTTCTATGTATATTTTTAAACGCACCTAGTTATTTAGAAATATAAGTCCGTAGACACGTTTTGTATTGCATTCATACGAAGACTTTTTTTTTATATTTATTAGGAAAGAGGTTAATATTACAATAATACACTCTTGCACTTAACACTTAAGGATTAACGCATATGAATATTTGCATATTTGCATTTGTTACACCCAGAACAATAAAAACTAGATATCTATACATATATATGCATATAATATATATATATATATATATAAGTTATATAAGTTAAGGTTTCCATTCTTTTGATAATATTTTTCTATACTTCAATTCGCTTCTATAAGAAAAAAAAACAAGAAACAAAAATCAATATTAGAGATCACTTCCTCTTCCTATCATCACAGTCAATAACATTTCTCAGTGGAATTATTGACAGACAGACGGACAGACACAGTTAAATCAATTTAGAACTTGCCGCTTATCATATTAATATACTAAACTTTAAACACGCCTACAATTAATAAATATAAAAAGAAAAAAAAAGCTGTATAAAATAATCGACAAGCAAGATTCGCCCTAACACGAACTACTAACAACTTTCGTACTTTTCTTTTGTTTTTTCCCTTTATGTGTTTCTCTTTTCCTCAAACACACAAAATTATGACTAGTGTCATAGTAGTATGACAAAGTTTGTGTGAAAGTATAGTTTTTGTTTGATTTTTCTTTTTTTTTCTATTTTTTTACTGATAGTCAGTTTGAACATAAGGCACCAGATTGTCTGTGGTTGCTTGGAATTTTTAAAGTTTTTATTTTCTTTCCTTTTCTTTTTTTATTTTTATTTATTTATTTGTTTTTTTTTTTTTTTCCTTCTATTTCCTCGACTCAGTTACTTACTTTTGCCTTTTACAGTTGCTCAGTTTATTTGTGCCCGCATTGCTTTTGTTGTTTTTAGTGTTTGATCTTTCATATTTTTGAAATTCAATTTATTGTAGATTTGCAATAGCATTACCCCGGCGGTGATTTATTGATTGCATAAATATGTATAAGCTTAGCTTTTTGAATTTATTTACTTTTTATTCAATTTGCTTTTCCCCGGCATCAGTAAACTTTTACCCAGCAATTCATTGTATCTAATTTGTCATCAATTGAAATAAATTAATATAAAAAAAGAAAATAATGATAATTTTAAATTGATTTTGTTGTTGTTTTATTTTTTTTTTATTTCCTAGCATTTACTTTTTTACTTCAATTTCCATAATTGAAATTTTTCTCCATATTATATATATATATATATATATATATATATATATATGCGATTAGAAAGATTGAATTGAATAGATTGAATTTTGTTGTTTGTGAAGTTTGTTCGTTAAATGCCATAAATATTATTCGTTATAAATTATAGTTTAGATTAATTGCAGAATATTTAATGAATCCATTCACAGCTCACTAGAATCGTGATTACAAATAAATTCATAATAGGAGAGTTTGTATATGGATTGGTATGCAAGTGCTATGCAAGAGAAAATTGCGTAGACTATCCAATAGATCGGCTCGTTCGACACTAAGCTCCCTCAAAATCGGATAAATCTCTCTAGCTTTCCTTATTTTTCTTCTGCGTATCAGAAAACAACTTAGGTAATTGCGGAGGCGGCGAAAAATCGCTCTTCAGTTCAAATTTTATTTGCTGAATGCGTTGCACGTGCACTGCCAAACTGAAGTGAAGTTAAAACGCTAAAGCCTACGCAAAATGGAACATTAACTCCTAAATGCATATTGTTGTCGATTGTCTACATTCCAATTCCACTTAATTTTGAAATTAATTTGCAAAAAAAATTTAAATACAAAAATACTTTTAACGATAAAAAAAAAAAACACTATACAAAGGTTGCTACATAAAGAGATTAGAAAGATGTTAAACATATAACGTGGATTTACATCGCTATGCATGCTAGGGTTAAATACCTTACCTCATTCCATAAAGTACAATTCTTCATATAATACCATCATGAAATAACAACAATTCTGAGTTCGTGCAATATAAAGGTTTACTTGTCATGACTTTTCACATTTATATGACAAGCGGTCCAGAAAATAGACCTTTGCAATCCAAAGTTCATTTGCAACATAAGAGAACAAATACTGTTGTTATTCACACACATTCATTAAATATTCGAATATACTGCATACACATACATATGTAACATTTTTTTAAAATGGAGCATTACGTCGGAAATTGTCGTAAAAATGATCCTATGTAATCCATTTTCCCTAAGATTCGATGTTAAGAGAAATTCAGTCCTGCACCAAACTTCATAACAATATTTTGAAGTTTCAACCTTTTAAGGTAAATAAAGACGTACACGGATAGACGTGAGATAGACAGACGCACATACGTGCTTAAATCAGAAAATTATACTAAAGCAATTGGTATAGGAAAAGTCGTTGTGCTTGTTATGTAACAGTTGTATGTGCAACCTCACAAACTTTATATATCTTTACCAGAAATAAAGTCGGATGCAAATAACTTAAGCTTTAGGTTTATATTTAACTATAGGTTTATATGAGGATCGGAAATCCAAACCAAAATAGCAATTATTGTACAACGTGGCCTATAAACGATATGTAGATAGCAATGGCGAAATCGTCTCCACGCGCCGCCGCCATTTTCTCCATTTTTGTACGTCTACTATAGGATCATGCATAGAATGTACGCAGAAGCTTCTTTTATTGTATCGGTTGTGAAATGTAAAGAAATTAATTTTTTTTCTCCTCTCAAAACGAAGATGTCGTTTTTGTATGCAGAATGCTGCCTATTGTATGTAGAATACTGCTTAGACTTTGAGAATATCTTAGTGGGAAGTATTTCGTAGAGTTCCTCAAACGTTTCCAGGCCGCGAGCTATCACTCCAGTAATGGTAAATTGGGTGATTGAAAAAAATTCTTCATAAGCCGTGCGTAATGGATGGAAGCGTTGTCTTGTTGGAGCGTCCAACTGTCATCATATGACACTCCAGCAAAGTCTACTCAATTGTATTCTAATAAGTCAACGTACCCTCTCTCTCTCTCTCTCTCTCTCTCTCTCTCTCTCTCTCTCTCTCTCTCTATATATATATATATATATATATATATATATATATCTCTCTCTCTGCGTTCATTTTGTGAGGTACAAAGCATATTTTTAACTTTTCTTGCACTCCAAATGCAGCCCACAGCATAAAAGATCCGCTTGTAACACATGAATCGAAGATGTCGAAGATCCACCCAATATTTATGGCGATCATCAGGTCCGTCCTAATAAAACTTTTCCTCAATCTTAAATATAATATTTCCGAAATCACCCCCCGAAATTTGTCTTGGCGCGACAATACGGGCATTTTTACGGCGCTGCGTTAACCATGGTTTGGAACTTTTGCAAATTTCCATAACTAATGCGTATATCGTCTTTAAGAAGTTGCCGCATACGCTGTTCGTTACATTTTGACCTAATTCTAGATTTACTTATATGCAAAGATTTACTTACATTAAAGCTGGAGGTACAACACGGCGTATGGGAGATTTACAAGTTAATATCTAACCAAATTCTTATTTATGTACTTATTTCATAAGCCAACCTAAAACTAAAGAGGAAGAATAAAAATTTTAAACAACTTTTATTTACTTATTTTTTCTTACATATATACAGTCATTTATTGTGTTCAATTACAAGCTAAAATAGGTATAAAGTTAAAAAAAAAAAAAAAAAAGAAAGGCTCTCATCAATAAAATACATAATTGCCTGTAATTTAAGCTGCGCGTACCTGATATGAAGTCTAGAGATTCGATTATATTAACCTGAACGCAAACCGTTAAATAAACGTATTACTCTTCCATATGTGTGTATAATAGCTTTAGCAGATTTAGCAAAGAATTACTATGGTTATCGCTGTTACTCCTTGAATGAATGGAGTGATCCTTTTACCAAACGGGAATGTTTTCTTGAACATCTTTCGCTATTTTCTCATGAACTAATTTTTAAAAATCATTACTGCTCTCGTTTTTCTGGTGGAGGAATTTTTACGTGAACGATTAATAGAGTCTCTGGAATTAGAAGTATGTGGTCTCATTGTATCCATTCACAAGCTTTTAACATTTTCGAGAACCAATCACTGAAGTCATGCGAAATTTTTATGATAGTTTTATAGTTAGAACAGCGGATTGAAAAATTGAACTTTAGCTTCGGAAGGTCCAAACGGTCATGAAGATCAAATTATTTATGCCAACAACTGGAGAAAATAGAACAATTACAACAAATAAGTCTTTGCCTGATAACAGTGTTTACTGTTTAGTAGTCCACGATAAAAATTAGTGCAAACTAGTGACTGGTCAATTAAATCCCATTGTAAACCCTATTTGCATCCAGATGGATTGTTATATATTTTGGTGCTCGTCAGCGAAGATTGACGTGTATATTCATCCAGAGGGAAACTATACCTTCTTGACCAGTTTCATATTTTGAATCGATTTAAGTATAACCGTCCGTCCATCTGTCCGTCTTTCGACTGCAGATTTGGCAGAAACATTGGAAGTTCTTGCACGCGTTGAAAATTTGCCAAAAGAACACGCCTACGTATGTACTACGTAAACTGACAACACCTACGTTTTTCAAAAGAAATAAAAAATGGGTTTTTTGATCATTACTCATAAACTATAGCAAATCAATGTACAAAAATTTGAACGTATATTCTATCTATCGACGTTATAGTACTTGTACAAGAATGGAAAAATTTAGCCCCGCCTACTCAATTTTATAGTTGGAAATAATTTAGTTTTTTTTTTTTCAATACCTTTACAATGCGCAGAAACAAGCTTCAAAAGTCCCATAAAGTGTATGAATTCTAGGCCAGTCTCAAATTCAGAATGCACGAAGAAGGCAAGTCTCAAAATAGACAACATTGTCTATCTGTGCGTCGGCCCAATTGTATCGCGCCACATTCTCCCGCTGGCAAAGAAAGAGATATCATCTACAAGTTTGCAAAGGAATTTCAAAATAACGTAAAATTTTCAGAAAACACGCCTATAACGCCCACACGCTTATGCGACTTTGCTTTACTTTGAAAATCAAAAAAATCAGTCCAGACCACTCCCTTGGAGAATATGAAAACTCAGTTATTTTCCTCATTTTTAGTCTCTTCTAGGATAACGGTGATGGATATAAAAGATTCACTTACGACCGAACATAATTTCCTTACTTGTTCTTCATTTTTTAATGTTTTTGTTCTTTTTTTTTTTACATTTTTTTATATAACAATTACTGATACGATTTGCATATTACTCTGATTACGTAAAGCATTAAAAATGATGTAAGATAGCTTGAGATCGATAAGCGTAAAGCAGTTATAAAATTGAAGCAGAAAAATCAATTAAAAATTGTCACACAAGACAACACAAACAAAGCGAATATATTTTAGAGTTAATTTTCAATTTGTTGCTTGTTTCTCCTTTCGATAAGTAATATATGTTTATATATGTATTAGTTGAAAGTGAAACAAATGATTTATATTGCTACACTTACTAATGTTACTAATTATTTATGCACGTTTCGCGTACAGCGGGTATAAGAAAAGCCGTTTAAAAAATATTTCATTATTTTGAAGCAATAAAAGCAAATCGGACCCTGAGGATATGAAAACCATATCTGTGTGCCAAGAAGGCGGGCAGATCTCTTGTTTTTTTTTTTTTTTTTTTTTCTTCCCAATATATTTTACTTATGAGAAATATATACAAATCTATAAAGAAATGTGTGGGAGATTGTTTATGTAAAGAAATTGATATACTGTGAAGAAAAGAAAAACAAAAACAAAAACAAAAACAAAAAAAGTAAATAAATAAATAAATATAAAGTAGGGAGTAAAACTATAATAAAATAACATTTGAAACGGAACTTCAGTAATAAAATGAAATCTAAACACTTTAAAGCGTACATAAAGCATACAAAATAAATGTTTATTGTTTATAATTTTAGCGTCTATTTACAATGCGCTGCGCAACTAACCACCGATGGCTTATTTGCTTAGCATTTCAGAGTTAGGAACCTTTTCGTGCAACTGATGTACATAAATACATAACGACGTGGCATTGGTTTGGTAAATGCATTCACATATACTTCGTTAGTTAACTAATTCAATTAGCAAATGATTGCGTAAATTCGTGATGTATTCATGTGAGAAATAACAACAAAGCTGCCCGGGCAACGAAATTCAATATTTAGTTAGCTAACTGGCTAATGAATTTTAAATCGAACAAAGTATTTAAGTATTTTCACAAGTGTGTAAAATATATTTCCATGTAATGTGTAAATATTGCAAGTAAAACAACAACAACAACAACAAGAAATACTTACCTTTAAGCTCTTTATGAAAAGAATTTAGAAAATCCTTAGGAGAATAAGAGAAACTAAGAAAAGAACTCACAAAACCACGTTAATAGCATTATAGATCCGCTTAGGTATTCATTTTCTTACACCATTTGCTACACTCTGCACATTTTGAAACCATTAGCTCATTCTTATATAAATCAAAATTTTGCCCATTGTTCGACTCGTCTTTTATTATAGTGATCGCGTCGAAGCCATTTGTCTATGATTCTGTTCGCCTGATGTCCGTCCATTTGTCCTTGTTTTGATGAAATTTGCTACGCGGCTGTTCAACACGCTATTGAAAGCGGATTGGATCGGATCATTTTTTCGACGGCTCGCCATACAACGCCTTATTTTCACGAATCGTTTAATGAAAACAAAAAATGCTTGACTCAAATTGCGATGTAATGTTGTGTTGCGGAATTTCACATTTATATGAAAAATTGGAATCGACCAGGGCAATGTTTTAAATGCCCTATCCTTCTTATGAAAACTAAGCTTTCGCATGGCAAAAAGTTTCGATTATCAATCTTTCAAGACCTTACCACCTTACCCCAAAAATGTTCTCTAATTTTTGTTCAACTATAACCTATCCGCAGTATATATGCACATGCAGAGCTCCGTGATAAATATTTCGACCCATAGTCAGAAAGGAATTTCGTATCTTGAGCAGGAAAGACCCAATCGAACCAAAATTTAGCTGAGAGCTGTTCAAATTGGATTACGATTATAAAGTAAATCGCTCGCTATCTCCTCTCTCTGCTTCTCGCTAAGTTAAAGTGATAAGGATGAGAAGTCATTTCCGGGGCGGAAGGGGCGAGCGTTAATGCTGAATTTTTTAAAATCGAATGTTGAAACATGGTATACCTACCTACTCCTAGTTCAGGTTACGCAATGAGTTTAAAAATGGTAATAAACCACTCATAAAACAAAATAGTAGCAAATAAAAGATTTGAAAATTTGGTACAAACGTTTTATAGGAATCCCGAGTGACCATCTATTCATACAATAGTTTAGCTGATTTTAATTGACGAAACCCTCTTCCCTTACTATCATAAAACTATGGCATGAGCGTTTTTTTATAAACCATTTTTAACATCAAAAATAAAAAAAAAGCCGCTTAGTACGCAGCAGATGTAGTGGTTCCATCCGGGATCGAACCGGAGACCTTCTGCGTGTAAAGCAGACGTGATAACCGCTACACCATGGAACCCCCGGACTTTCTTCTTTAAGTAATCATTTATAACTATTGCATATTTACACACATGTACAACAACAATTTATGTACACAAAATAATGATTTAAAACAACAAAGCCGTTGAACTTCAAAGAAATTTCTATTAATACCCAACACTGATTGCACCATACATTGCTTTCAACGCATTCCTAACTGCTGCAGACTAACATGTTCAAATAACTCAAAAAGAAGTCGTCCAAACCCATCAAGCCATGGCAACGGGTTGTATGTGTCGCACGGTAAGCTTAGGGCAAAGCTTAAACATTACATTGAACTTTTTTCTTGGGTTGTAGATATTTTTTTAACATCGAAACTGACCGTTTCTGTGATGCAGATACTCGTCTGCAGTGAGGTATTTTTCATACTGCTTTAAAAAATTAGGGTCTTCCCACCATCTTTCGACACTTTGAACACGTGTTCTGTCCAACAGACATCATTTTGTATTCTCACGGCCACAATATCAAATTTTGCCGATTAGATTGATGTCAGAGATTAAGAAAAGGGATTGCTCATCACTTTACCTGTGCATCAAAAAAGTTTGCAAGAAGAACATGCAAGAGAAGGATGAGCATGTTGAAAGGTGGACAAGTAGATGACTGGAAAACGAGCAGACAGATTTCAAGACCTTACAAGGATTTTTTATCTCATCAAAAATATATATACTTTACGGCGCTTCTAACAGGTATTTCATTGCGTCGGGACCACAAATCTTCCCCGAAAAAGGCATAAAAATACATAAAAAAAAATATATGTATATATATATACTTATGCGAAACGCAAAATTAAAGGCTATACGTAATAATTTTTTTCTCATGTTCAGTATACGCACTCAACCCCCGCGTGATGAACTCAACCCATCGCGCATCAACAAAGTAATTTTTCATAAATGTGCAAATTAATTACAACTTTTTCAATAAGTTAAAAAAAAGGAAATATATAAATGAATCATAAGCCCATTTCCCGTCTAAACAAGTGCACGGGATATTAACTTCATTTTTCTAATTTTTTTTGTTCAAATTTTTTATTCAAATTTTGGGAACTTGTCTTGTTTTTGCTAAAGCAAAAAGAAAAAAACATAAAAATTTAGAATTTTTTTTTTTTTTTACAAAAATAAAAAAATTTGAAGTTTATTTGCGCAGTTGTAAAATTCAACGGAAATTGGTAAGAAAAACATTAAATCAACAGAACTTAAACTTTTGCTGTTGACTTTTATTTTTGGCATTTTACGCGTACACATAGTGGATATATGTTTTAACAAAGTAAGAGTTGTGTCGGATCATTAAACTTTTGAACACAAAAACCAAATAGACAAACACAAACGATTTCCTTATTGCATAGTTTCTTTTTTGTTTTTGTTTTCGTTTTTCTTCTTTTTTTTTTTTCTCCTTCTTTTGCTTTTCAATTTACTTTAGATAACAAACGCGACCAAGATGAGTAGGAAGCCAAGTAATGAAGAGTACAACAAATATACTTTATACGTACGTACGTACGTACATATAAACCAGAATAAGGAAAACAAAAACAAAAAAAAGCGACAAGAAATCGATCGCATACATGTATGAACATGTGGTTTATTGGAGAAGCTAGTCTACCCACACTATGAACCTACACATTTATAAAGATCTGTGCACATTTACACGCACACACAATGCATGTACACGTACACGTACACGTAATATGTTAAATAGAAAAAAAAAAAATCTAAATTCTTCAATACAATTATCAGCAGACACATCTGGAGTTTGAAAGCCTATATCGTTATCTTTCTCTTTTACGGTATGTGCGCGTATTTATGTACGCAGTATTATTTCGCAAATAAACTTTACAAATAATAAACAAAAACTCTAAAAAGAATACGCATAACGTATAACGCGCGCACAAAGATTTACGATTTGCTAACAAACATCATACAAAACACTTATGAATACTTTCTTATGCATGCATAAATGCATTCGTATAGGTATGTATGGATGCAGATGTATCTATATATATATATATATATATATATACTTTGAATATATTATGTTTACACATATGTATAGATTATAGATACATGCTTAAATGTTTGTACGGATATTAACAAAAACGTGGGATATTTTTTCGCTTCACCAACGGAGAGTCTTTAAATACAATATTTTCCAATTTAAATACATTTTGTTTTCTTTTATATCTTTGCGCGCGGCACAAAACTTTTTGTTTTCTGCGAGTTTTTTTTTTGCTTTTTTTTTTTTTTCTTGTACTAAGCCGCCTGGAAAAGGCGTCAATTTTCCATTTAGTCTCCGTATCGATTTTTTATTTATTATGTTAATGTGCGCATCTGCTCTTTTTTAATTGCTTCAATTTTCAAAAAGTATACGATAAGATATGTCCTGAGAACATATAAAATTGACCGACAAATTTTCCTTAAATTTATTCACGTATACGCTAAAGGATTTCTTATCCCCAAAGCCAAGGAAGAAAGAATGCGCTGAATACCGTTTACAAGGAATGCATACAACGAAAACCACAAACATATATATATTTCTTGAAAATCATATGACAAATTAAGTGTGCTCCCTATGATTTGGCAATGTTCTGCAATATATGGATATGATATATATGTGGATCAATTTTCTGGTTTCTATATCAGTTTTTGCGACCTTGCAAAGTTTACTAGCACACAAAGGGAATGGAATGATTCGGCGACTAAATCCATTCTCATTTTCAAATCAAAATATATTCATAACGGAATGTGTATACAAATTGTTTATTATTTTCTAATAGCTGAAAAAACCCGAGTACTGGAGAGCACCGGTTGGAATCTTTTATACACAGACGGCTCAAAATCTTCTGGTCTGCCTCCTGCTTGTGCCGTGGTAGATGCTTCAGCACAGGTTCTTCTCAATCACATATTTCATGAAAGTACTTCAACTTTCACAGCTGAAGCCAGAGCTATCCTTCACGCTGCGAACCTTGCCCATAAAAACAAACTTAAAACCGTCATTGTTACGGACAGTTTGTCTGCATTACAAGCTATTCGGAATCCTTCGACTTCGAGATGGAGCACTATCAACAAATTAAGGAATATAATTACAACACCCCGCGGAAGAATTAAAATGTTATGGGTTCCTAGTCATATCGGTTTATTGGGAAATGAGCAGGCTGATCGAGCGGCAAAGTATGCTGCTTCTGCACCTCTAATTATGGATGATGTCATGGAAAAGTTGGATCTTCAAAGATACATTGGAGGAAAAGTTAAAGAGAAAATTACAGAAGGAAATCTACAATACCATCACCAACACTACTCTTCTATTAATCCTCAAGTAATTCCACCTTTATATCCAACAAATGTCGAGAAAACCAAGATCCAAACATTTTCGAGAATTCGCCTTGGGCATACAATTGCAACTCACCAACGGATCTTGAAGAAGTCTTCCTCCCCAATCTGCAGTTGTGGACAAGTTCTTACTATAAAGCACATTCTCTGCGACTGCCTTAACCTTTCTTTGGCTAGAAGTATTGCATTTAAAACGATTAACCCTTTGGACTTTCTAAAATCAGCTTCGGAACAGAATATTAATTCAATATATTACTTTATTAAAACTACTAGGCTCAATATCTAATGTAATTTTATAAATTAGAGCCGATAGCCTGTGTTGCTAGTGCTCAATGTCTTTTTTGTTTAGTCTAAGAATTTACTTCATTAGTCTAAAATTATAATAATAATAATAATAATAATAATAATAATAATAATAATATTTTCGATCATTTATAACTCATTTTGTTTTTTTCTTTTTATTTGTCTCTCTATTGAAGAAATAGTAAAAATTAAATGATTGTTTGGAAGGTAAGTCAGGTGTGTTCTTCCACCTTTCTAGTCGAGTTAATAAATGGCGATATTCACCCGTCAACTAACTTTAATGTCCCTAATCGTTCTTCGAGAAATTTCATATTCATAAGGCTTGACTAATGTCAATATAGCTACGAAATTTTTAAGCCGTTTAGGGTCCTCTGGAAAAATCGAAATGCTATCTATCTCCATATCGGAGTCATTGCACAATATCAAATCACTGCCGATGTCATATTTAAACTGAACTAACTGGCATATTGAAAGTGTCGTTAGGGCCACAAGCCGATCCTAATATGTTCAGTATCATCGTTTGCCAATGTAGTTGCTTAAAAGCTTATTCTTCCATGCTTACACAATCCGACTGTCTTACTATAGCAGTTATATTTTAATGTTATCATTATTACGCATCTAACTACGAGTTGTGCCCTAGACATTTTACATGCACTCTAATATCATCAAATAGATAAAAATAACTAAAAAAGAAAAATACCTTAATTCCCACTATTTCAATGCCATTTGTAAGTACATATCATCATTGTACACCATACCGCTTGTGGTACAAGGCTATATTGAATTTGCCGAGAATGAATGTAACCAACCAGAAGGATTTGAGATACACTCACCTTTCGTTATATACCAATCGATTAAGAAAATGATTCTGAAGATGTGATTCTGTGAGGTTGGTATGTCCCTCTCTCCTTTGTTTTGCCGTAAAGACGAACGCTTCAGCGAATGCTTTGAATCGAACCACTCTTTCGACCACCGTAGGGTATTTACGTTAAACGGTGGATCCACTATAGTGTGGACTGTTAATTTTTATAGGCATTTTTCACTTTTACGCTAGAAAGGCGATTGTGGAAACAATTGTGAGACTGAGACTAATATCGCTACTTGTGACTTGTGCCAGTTTTTTTTTTTCGTGTTAGGTACAATGACACTGCTTTCAAAAAAACTATGTGCAGAGCAATAAGAAATAATCCAAAAGTTTACGTTCGACTTAAAGACTTAACGTGGCAAGACTAGGATTATTAGTGGATCAAAGGGTAAAAAGGCGGGCATGGTTGAAGCTTATGCAAATGCACTTCCCTAGAATGATTCGATATCTGCTCATCCTATACTCATTAGATATCAAAACGTAATTTATTCGCGTGTCATTTACGTGAGTGTATCTTATTCCTGTCACACACCTTTTGAATCAAACATAACCTTTTAATTGTTTCTTGAAAGACTTTTTCAAATTTTGTACTCGAAAACCATTATATAATTCAAGCAGATATTAAAAAAAAAAAAAAAGAAAAGGAAAAAAGTGATCAATTCTAGGTATGAAATACAAGTCAATTACTCTCGCTAAGCAAAACGTTTCTGGATGGATGCAGCATCAATGAATAAAAATTAATTAAGGCATGCATACACTATTGATAGATCCAACCAAGCTGTAAACAAAGTTTATCTTTAATAAGTTATTCAAAATTTTCCCATTTATTGCATTTATCTTCTGTCCATAAAAATGCAAACACTTGGTTTCTTTTATATCTTACAACGAGTGTCTATCGCGCTTAGTTTATGAATTTTTCCTTAATCCATTTTTCATTAATGTTCTTTCCTTTTCTTTTCGTTTCTTTTCGTTTTTCTCATTCGAAAATTTTTCCTATCCAAGTTTCTATGTGGCCGAGTAAAAGCTATGATTTCATTTCAATTTGTTAACATCATGACTTGTGTCATGGCTAAATGGTCGACACTACATCATTTTACATACACACACACACACACACACACACACACACACACACACACACACAGACATTTATGGAAGAAGGAAAAGAAACTATTTTTCGTAATATCTTTTCAGATTTACTATCAACATGCATTAAAATGAAGAGAAATGAACTACTTTTCTGTTATAACGATGAATATATGTTCAGTTTGTCATTCCGTATGATATTTAGAAAAAAAAACATTGCCAGATTCCATACAACAAAGAGATATCATTTCAAGCACTCAGTATACAAATGTTGGGAAGAAAAAAATTGGAAACATTTATACTCATGCATAGCCTATTGACCATAAACAACAAGGTCATGATTTTTTAAAACAAATTTATTCTGAAGCAAGCAAAAACTGCCTGAAGGTCCTGAAGGTCTGAAGGTCCCGAAAACCCAAGAGAAATAATCGAATAATGTCGCCATCGAAACTGAGTGATAGCTTCATCAGATCTTTAAAGTGGCTGGATGAGTGAAGTAATCCTGTTATCAAAAGGATGTTGATTGCCTTCTTTTTTTCTTTAACCGAAGACGAATGCTATAGATATGAATGACGTTTTTTTTTTTTTAACATAATATCGTCACTCGGTATTTCAGCCTCGGCAAAATTCTGTTTATTGACTTATCTTTGTCCGTCCATCGATCCGTCCATCCACACGCTGTTCCTCTGCTTAATATTGCAAAAATTCTGATTAATTGTGCGTTGATGACGGCCTCGGGTGTGATCCACCGCCTAAACGTCCACCATAGAGAGAAATGCCAAACTTACTTAATCTATAACAGATAATGGCCTAACTTATAGCAAAAATATTGCATATACATACCATAGCCGCTTAAAAAATGACTGAAAAAGTTATTGATTTGTCCGATCTATTAACAAATGCTTAACTTCTATACATTATCTCGATACTTACCCAAATTTCCATTCAAGGCGACTTTAACTTACTCGCTTCGTACATAAACGAAATATCTTTACATCTGAATGGTGCTGGCAGAAATATACAAATTTTACAAAATGTCTCAAAATCAAAATCGCGCGCGCAAAAAAAAAAAGAAGAAAAAAAACTTTTGGATTAGAGATAGTTTCGTGCAAGTAATCGCGTTCTTCTTGTTCTCTATTTCGACAATACTCCGCATTGCTTATAAGGACGATTCTATAAACCAGACAAACACGCAGACCATATTAAAAACAGACAAACCAGCAAGACGCCAGAAAAATGTGTTATATTATATTGTCTGTTGCATTCGTTGCATTCGTTGCATTTGCTGATAAAGTGGTTTAGTTTGTAATTGAATTAGAGGCATACTTAGTATGTGTAAATGTGCACATTTTCTATTTCCACTTTTTGATTTAATATTAATGCAACTTTAATAGGAATTTAGAAAGTGTAATGAATGAGCAAGAATGTACGTATGTATGTATGTATGTATATAAGCAAAAGTCTCATGAACTTTATAAATATTATAAGCCTACGTATCTAAATGCGGAACAATTTTTTTTGTCATTTTACACAACGAATTTTTAAAACTTCATTATTTCACATTCTTCCTACATACATACTAACTGCAGGGTAATGCACTTTATGAATAGGTTATTAGGTGATCAACTCTTTGTCTAACTCTTTATCTTCTAAATTTATATACATCTTAGGATAGAAATCTGC
Organism: Glossina pallidipes; assembly: GCA_000688715.1. NCBI lineage: Eukaryota > Metazoa > Arthropoda > Insecta > Diptera > Glossinidae > Glossina > Glossina pallidipes. The sequence continues at coordinate 1,130,658 of KK499802.1, read as the reverse complement.
CATATGGACCGAATGACAATACTCCCCATTGAAATTAAAGCACATTAGTAATCGGAAATTCATTCCTAGATTATATGCTCTAACTCTTTTTATGAAAATCACAGAATCATTGCCACCTTCTCTGCGAATGCTTACAAAGAAGAAAGCAAAACAAACGGCAACCGTTATCATGCAACAAATTGTTTTGTTTCAAAATTCAAAGCAATTTCTTGTCATATGTTTCGATTAAACGAAGCCACCTCTGTTACCCTTCGAGAAAACCGTTAAGCGGACGAACAAAATAATGCGAATGATGTCTGCTCGTGCTGAGTGCTCGATCAAGAGATACGATCGATTGCCATTTTCACCTCCACTTATCGATCGAGTCAGTCAGTCAGCGTTGCCAAGCTTTAGTGATTTGATTTGAAGTCATGAAGACTTGGGATCAAATGAGATTGATTTACTTTCATGTCTTTGTCACTCTCTACGCCACAAGATACTGCAATATACTATACATGCTATACGATAAATAAATAAATTCTATTACAAATCATATACAACTAGGTATGGCAATGAAACGAATGCCCACTTCCGCGTAGTACTAATTACAAATTTAGATCAAAATTTGTTAATTAATACGTCTTTCAAATTTCGTTATAAAACGTTATTTTCTGAACATAATCAACATCTGATCGTAAGAGATATATGTGATGGAAGGACAAAGCATTTATTAACACAATGCATTCCGATTTTAACGACCTGGATTAGCTATTTTGCCAATAATTTAATACGAAATCATTTCACAAAATACATACATACATATACATACATACTTAAGCCAAACCTTCAATTATTGGTTTAATTTGAAAGACTTTAGACAAAATCCTATCAATTAGTGCAATTATGGTTACACGTAGGCACACATTTCAACTATGGTAAGTTTTTTTGTTTTTCATTTGGACTATCAAGCTAGTTTAAGTTTATCCCTATGATCTCTTGAATAGATACAAAATAGTATGAAAGCTTTTCGAAAACTCAATCATCGTCTGGCAAAGACTAAGATTATTATTAAAATATTTTTCCATCGCCTTGCATTCGCTTGAAAACTTGCAGATGCAGAATAGGAAAACTGATCGCCTCTGCCGAAACGCCCATTATTAGTATAAAAAAAAAAAAAAATAAAAAAAAAAATAAAAAAATTAAAGTCAATTTACTTGCATTTAACAAAACAAGACATGCAATAAATTGAATCTTGCGAATGTGCAAAAATACATTACACGTCGGGTGATGAGGTATCCCATGCACGCCTTAGGGTTATACAAAGCTTTCTTTCTTGTTTTATAATCATGCCTGACATTTGAGTGGCGGCCTATAATGTTGTTTGGTAACTGTCAAAATTGTATGTCAGCTTGAGAAAAAAAAAAAACAAAAACCAAAAAGAAATACTTTAAAAGCACATTTACACTCACACATGCACATGCAGCACATGAACTTTTAATCTGCAAAACACCAAAAAAAAAAAAAAAACAAAAAAACCAAAAAACAAAAAAGAAAATAAATACATTTACTCCAGAAATAAACTCGTTCAATACAAGTGCCACTCAAAGCAAAGCGCGCGCACATATCAAATCTATAGATATTTTACATTAAATAAAAGAATGTTTTCAAGTGGAATTTATAGGTTGTATAAAATCTTGCTAATGCCGTTGCCATTAATGAGTTCAAACATATGTCTTTAGACAACAACAACAACAATAACATTAATAACAACAACAGTAACAACATCAACATTTAACGGCTTAATGTTAATGTTATTATTTCTTAATACATTTTCTACAGCGTTGTTGCATTAATTTTATGTTATTTAAATTTTTTTCTTTTCGTGTGTGTGTGTTTTTTTTTTTCTTTGGTTTTTTTTTGTTTCAATTTTTCTGTTTTTATTTTTCAGGCTACTTGTGGGCGCACCATTAGATAAAAATTTACAACCAGGTACCAATCATTCGGGTGCTTTATACAAATGTCCGATAACACAAAACTATAACGATTGCGAACAGGTTATAACAGATGGCAGAAGATGTAAGTTTGATTCCTTTATTTTTCTATCACTTATATGAAATCGTTTATAGTTCACTATTAATATATATATATACATATGCATACATGTTTTACATGTATTTAATAGACTATTGGGACTTTATGTAGATTTTAACTGTAGAAAATTTTAATAAAAATAAAAAAAATCAGAAATTTAATGCTATATGACGGAGAAAACAAATTTCGCAAAATCTTTTTAAATTCTTGGACAAAACGACCAAATGACGAACTATACAAACAGGCAAACCGCAGGAAAAACCGAAAAAATGGAAATATATTCAGAAACTTTATAAATAGCTATACCATCCGATAAAGGAAAAGAGTTTCGCGCAGTGGGCCCGTATAAAAAAAATCTCCCTCGTAACATACGTCCAAGCATTATGAAATAACGAGAAAGTTATTCATAGCTCATAACTATCTCTCTCTCTCTCTTTCTCTCTCTCTCTCTCTCTCTCTCTCTCCCTCTCTCTCTCCCTCTCTCTCTCTCTCTCTCTGTCTTTCTCTCTGTTTTTCTCCCTCTCTTTTTTTTCTCTTGCCCTCTATCTATCTATCTACCTACTTGCCTTTCTCTTTTTNTCTCTCTCTCTCTCTCTCTCTCTCTCTCTCTCTCTGTCTTTCTCTCTGTTTTTCTCCCTCTCTTTTTTTTCTCTTGCCCTCTATCTATCTATCTACCTACTTGCCTTTCTCTTTTTTTCGAACGTAGTGGCAACGCACTGCCAACTGTTGCCCCATACTGGGGTCAAAGCCATCCCGGAACCGCTTTCGCGTTGCCTCAACATGGGTCCTTGTGAATTGCAAAATTCTGGCGCATTTCTTGCATCTTTCGGTGTCTATTCACATGACTGCTAGCAGGTTACGCGACGTAAATCTAAAGATCTAAAAAACCTATTTCTCAAACATGCCCAAGCCGAATAGACGGCAACAATATACTGCGCATCGTCATTTGTGTCTCGTCACAGTTCGCATATATTATGTGCTCGTAAGTTGAAACGGCACAAACAACTCGAAAAATTTCCATAAAAATGGGAAAAATGGGATTAGGAAGGAATTAACTTCTCTATGTTTGCTCCACCCCCATTAATCTACGTTTGAGATGAGGGTGTAGATTCACCTTCCTTCCGAGTCGTGTCCCATCGTTGCTACCATTCTGTCAACATACTCTGCCGGATAGAAGTCTTTAGTCTGCAGATATCGCTGTAATATCTTTCACAGATAGTTTTTTCCTCCTTGCCGTTATGGACACATAACTGCTCCTTCAATAGTAGCTCGATTTCTAATATTCGTGAAACTTTGAACAGTCTTCGAACCGCTTTCAGCCTTCACAGAAGATGTTTGCTTTGTAATACTTTCTCTGCTCAAATGGGTGTGGCATACATCATGCAGCGCGTAGGACACGCTGCGTCTAAGTTTTCGTCTCGTCTGCTTTTAGTTTTACACACAGAGTGATTGCGGCTGACAATGCCTTACGCAAAGCCGTCTTCACGTGTACCGCAAATGTGAACTTCGTGTCTAATTAAACTCCCAGAAATATTAAAATAGAACTAAATTAAATGCAGTATCCATCCACGTCTATTTTTGACGCTTGGCCTTCTGTCCCTTCTGCCCATCAACAATATGAGTTCGCTTTCTCGCAAGGCAAGTTTCAGTTTGAACTTATATAGCCAACTACTTATCCGATTTAAGGTATCGTCAGCTACAATCTCTATTAGCGGGGCCGGTGCTTGCTGCACAATCAGGGCAATGTTATCCGCCTAACCTATCAATTTCACTCCTCCGTTCCTCTCTATGTCTACCTCTATACATAGTAATGCACCGCATAGAAAAAAGTTCCATAAAGACCGGACGTATGTAAGCAACTATAAGTGAACTGCAGAATACCGTAATTTAAATGCAAAGTCATTTTATAGCAGATCTTTTAAAGCACATTTTCAGCTTGACTAGATATAACAGCAAAGGCTGAGTCATCAAGAAGGCCGCTCTCTTGCAAACAAAGAAAGCGCAAAAGCGAAAAAAAAAAGAAAAAACTTTCAATTAAATTCATATTTCACTTGTCATATACATTGATAGATATATATATCTCTACGACATATGTAGGTATAAATAAAGGATAACGATGACAATCAATACTATAACTAATACCTACATTGTATTCACATTCCACTAATCAAAACTGACGGACCTGCAAAGCTGACAAAAAATAGAATCACATCTGACTTGGGCCTCGAGGTTAAAAATAAAATAGCGAATAGAAAATAATAAATAAAGAAATAAAGTAAAAAAGTAATTGACTTGGACAAAAAAAATGGATTCATTAAGCAGAATAGATCCATAGATCTGTTAGAGTATGACTGCGTTGGACGAGTAATTTGGTTAATTAATTATACTATCATCTAGATCTAGTATTTAGGCAAATCTTTTGTGGGAGTTGTGTCATCGACCGTCAAGTCTAATCTAAACTTAAGCTACACTCACGACTACATTTACGACTCTGTTTGGGGTAAGGACCTTAAGGACAATAGAATTGTTTGTGACTGTGAAAGTCTTAAATTTCTGATAATCTTTTTTCTGTTGCTCATATTAATAAGGCTAAGTAATAATAATAACGGTTTATATATATATGTATGTTATACGTGGATTTCTAACAAAAATAAATTTTTAAAAACTCGTAAAACTATTGAAAATTAATTGGAAATGTGTACTCTCGATATCATATATATATATATATATATCATATATCATATATCATATATATATATATATACATATCAAGTAAAAAAAATATTTTTATTTTTTTTAAATTTGCTAATGAAAAACAATAGTTTTTATTATTATTTTTTTTTTTTTAAATCAAAAATTAATCGAAGAAAATCGTGAAATATTACAAAATATTAATTTTGTAAATAATAAATAATTTTAACAAACGTATACATTTTTTTGTAGATTTTAGAAACAATTATTTATTTATTTTTTCAATCATTTTTGTTTTCTGTTATTAAAATATTGAAAACTATAAATAAGTGAATACCAAAACTAGTAGTTAGTTAAAAAAAAAAAAAAACAAAATATTTAATTTTTATTTGCTTTAGAAAATCTTGAATATTTTTATGTAAAAACAAGTATACTGTTAACCAAAACCAAGTGTGACTAAAAAAAAAAAAAAAAAAAATAAGAAAAATTTTGTAAATAATACAAAAAAGAAAGAAAACAAAAATGTATTATTTCGAGTAGACGTAGAGGAGGAAAGCAAATTTTAGCAAAGAGCAGAAATTTATTTCAAAAAAATCTCTTTCGAAAAGCACTATAGCGTAAAAAGTGTGCCCTGGTTAACGCTTGCCCGGCAAAATGCTTTTTTATTTTTAATTCCAAATATTTTCGTTTGGACAAAAAACAAAAAAAATAGAACTCAAACTTTAAATGTTCCGATGTCTTCGTTACAAATTAGTTTTTCATCTGATCATAATAATCCTGCTTTTTATTATTAACTTTTTGCTTATCAATCGAAACTCGGTATATATTTATAGACAATAACTTATGTCGTTCTTTACAAGGCCTAACCGTCCCAATATCTGTTACTCTGAATATCTACCTGTCTGTCAATGTCTTGAAAAAAAAAATTTTTCTTACGCTAACGTGTTTTGGCCCAAGCGTTCAGATCGAACAAATTTTTCGACCAGTTCGCAAATGAGCACTAATGTGGCTCACTATAGTCCTCGTACTTGTTCTTTAACATAGATTACGTATCAAAGTCAACCTTTTTGCTATAGTGCTATCTATTCGATCTTTAATCGGTATTAAGTTTTTTGCTAAAATCACTGAAGATGTCAACCAAGGCATAATTCCGCACGGAATATATCTGCGGATGGTCGGAATTGCTTTTCAATTCGCGTGACTATTGAACATATGCGAAGTATCGTCAATTACTTGACACCTAAAGTTTCTACCGATCTTTGTCCGAGTTCAGTCTAATAATATTTTGATCGTAGGCGTAAAAATCGAATCAGTTTTTGACGAAGTATTTCGCTTGAAAAAGAAAAATTGTTATAAGCTAAGCTATGGGTCCGTAGTAGTTTTGCTTTACACGATGGCCGAGCAATCATTACCGATGTCTGGCAAATCTAAGCTTTAATCGCTTCCAATAGACATTCGATTATGTAACTATGACCGATGAATAATCAGTTATTGCGAGATATTACAAGAAGTACAGGAAGAGTAAACACGTTACATTTTTGTTACGTATTTATGTATAAATGTAATAAGTAATTCCTTATATTATATATTCTGACATGTTTAATTTCATTATCTTTTTCTCTTCATTTTTTCTTTTGCTTTTTTTTTTTCTTTTCCAAATTTGAAATAATTACAAAAAAAACAAAAAAACAAAAATCAACGCTTAAAAAAATACTCACGGTATACCGATCTCTATTCTCCTCTGTGTATAATGGACCTCTTCACAAAAATAAAATAAAAAAAAAAAAAAACAAAAACAAAAAACAATTAAACTTTTACTAAATAAACAATCATTACGCAACCATATAAAAATATTTTTAAAAATAAAAAAAAAAAAACCCAAATAAATATTTTACTTGTTAAACTGTAGCGCCAGAAGGAGTCTATGAACCTAGTAAGTGGTATGGGTGCTTTATTTGTTTTCATACAAACATAATTAACCCAACGATCAATTTGTTTGATTTATTTTCAGTTTAATAAAAATTCACTTTTTCTTCACTTTTTGTTTATATATTTAATTTTTTTTTTTTTATTTTCGTTTTCTTATTTAATATTTAACTCACAAAACATTTTTGCATCAGACACAAATAATTGATTGTAAATGAATATCGCTTTCGTTCTTGTTAACCGATGCGTACCTATGTATATATATATATATATATATATATATCTATATACAAAAAGCACATAATTACCATTCAAGGCATGGCTACTATTAATTCATAATAATGTTATCCTCGTTGTTATCTCTATTTTTTTTCTTCTTCTTCTTCTTCTTCTTCTTCTTCTTTGTCTCCTCACAATTTTGTAGATATATTACCTTTCATGTACTTTTTACCCAAATCCTTCAATTTTTTCATATCATTTTTTTTGTTTTTTTTTTTCGTTCTGGCTCGTAGTAGTTGCTTTTTAATATTTTTAATTTTTTTCCCCTAACTTATTAGTAATTAATTTTGTTAATAACTTTCTCCAAAAAAAAAAAAAAAAAAGATTAAATATTTTTTTTTAATTTTTTTTTTTTTTTTTTTTTTTTTTTTTTTTTTTGCCCATTTATTCTCGTTTTTATTGAATTTCATTTGGAATCTTGCCAAAGAAATATATGCAAGTAGCACATGTTTTTGCTCTAAATTTTCTTTTTTATGACTCGATGAAAATAACTTTAAAATTAAACAGACATTTTTATCCGCATTTAAATCTAAAGCGATTATTTATATCTTTCTGCTAATGTTTAGTAACTTTGTCATGGCAGACTTACAGTATTTAAGGGAATTTAAAAAAAAAAATTTTTTTTTCTTATTTTTAATACAAGACGATAAGGAAACAGTATTTGCCTTAGGACAACTGCTAAGTATGGCGTCTCCCTTTGTGACGGCCGGTTCGAGTAATTTCTAGATCAATATAATAAAATGCTTCGGTTCATTCCGAGCTAGTTTCAATTTTGAGTACAAAACTTTTTTGAAGTCATCGGAAAGTCGAAATAATGCCATACATTACGATTTTCGCACAAGCTACCACTAGCTCGTGCCATCTAGCAATGAGAGATCTCATAATATATATATATATATATATATATGTTTATATATCCTTTTCTATTAATGTGGCAGTTTAAAGAAAAATTTCGTGGCGTTCCTCTTTCACAGATTGCTTCAGAGTCGCATAATACTACTGCATAGTAGTATTAGTTCGTAGACATTTACAAAGAAAGAAAACATTGTAATACTTTTTGATTCCATCAAAAATAATTATAACTTCGTGCACATTTTACCGAAGCGATGACGTCACGGACTGCACTGTGAATGTACGCGTGGCTGCAGTAAAAACAGCATGCAAATAATTCGCTCGTTTTCATTCTGAAATCTTCGACATGAAGACGTTCCGATCGCTGCTCGATCACTTGTCGACAACGCCGACGAAATTCGCCAAAATACTGGAAAAGACCAGCACTCAGTACAAGGTTGGATACAAAAAGGAACTTGAGTTATAAATGAAAGATGTCGATTTGGAAGATGGGTAAGAAACAAAGACAATGGAACACACGTTCGCCAATAATACACAAAAAATATCGCGGTCCATAATTGCTTGATGTCGCACAAACCACAGCGAAGCCCAAACTGTTATTGTTAGTTGCTCCCCTACCCGCTACCAGTAGCTAATGCAAAGCGCCCATTTCGTCAGTGACAGGCCACATACATCTTCAATGATCCGTGAAAATTGAAAGAGCTTGACAGAGAAATATATATCATACCCAAAATATTGCCCTGTTCGTATACTAATGGTGGTAACCCTTTTTTGTTGTTAAATGGTCTGAGAATTGCTTTTACACTTTGCGCCTGTCACAAGCTGTATCACAAGGTGAAACACCGTGAATCTGTGTTCGATTTCGTCATTGTTGAAATTTGTCTTTCTAGAAAATCGGTTAGTATTCATGTTGTGGGATTTTCGTAATAATATATATATATATGTATGACGTATATACACGTATATCGGACATTGGCTGTAATTCTCACGACAGCAGGTCACTTATGACCGTGAAACCCCATATGAACTATGAATCCGAGTCTTAAACCCCGATTTTTTATTAAGATATTTGATGATGACTTTGCTTCCCATTCCAATTTTCTGAACTTCTGGACAAAAAGCAGAGACAGGCAATATTTCAATACCGCAAATGAACGCGAAAAATTTGGGTGACTTGGGATCACTTTATTTTTGATCACTTCCCATAAAAAGTTTCTTTAATGAGAACAAGAATTTATATCACATCACTCAATAAACGACACATAGATGGCAACACTGTTAACAGATCCATAAGATTTCGGGGTAATACGAACCTGTGGTCTCGTTAAATCGTTGTTTGTCAAAATAGTGACGCAATAGGCACTCACAATAATAACAAACATGAAAATAATATTCAGTCGTGATCGAACCTTTTATACCCATGACCGTTACCCTAAGAAAGACAAAAAAAAGTTAAAATAACTAAGTTTTCATGCTTCTTAATACAGAATGAGTGTGGCTGACTTTTCCTATTTTCAAAATAAAAGTTATTGTCGCATAGGCGTGGGAGGGGCATTTTAGGGGTGCCTTCGGAAAAGTTTAAGTCACTTTCGAATTTTTTTGTAAATTTGTTGACGATATCTTCATATTCGCTAACAGAAGAATGTTTATCATAAATACTACACAGTTGCCCAGGCAGACCGATGGACAGACGAACAGGCGAACGGAATGAACACACTACGGCAAATTTTAATTATCTAAGCTTTTTTTATCTGAACCAAGCCGAGCTCTTAACGCCTTTTCAAAAATTAGGTTTCCCAACGCGAAAAAAAACAATCTTTTCCTCTAGATATTAATATTTTGACAGAACTCTTGATGAAATAAGCAGACATTATATAATTTCGATCCTCCCTATCCTACCAATAATTCAAATGAAAAACTTCCGATCGTATTGACCGTTTCGCTTTTACGCGTGCTTGCCGTTTCGAAAAGTGTCTTTACTTACATTTATTTCATCTTATCCGGAACACAACTCGTAGTAGAGTCTACATAGATACTAAACAAACTTGATGATTGCGCCGATTAATTTTTTTTTTAAAGAATTATTGAATTTAGGTAATTTTTTAAATAAATCATTGATACTAAAAAATAGTTTAGTCTTGTTGTTGTTGGGTTCGGATTGGTTGGACAAGTGAAGGTACCAAAACAGCGAGCCCTCGTTGAATGTATATTAAGCTTAACAATCGCAAAAGAGGCTTGCTCGAGCAACTCAAGGTTGACTTTAAGGTGTAACATCTAGATACGATGCGTCAGTTGCAACAATTGATTGTTTATTGATTCGTTTTTTTTTTTTTTGTTGTTGTTACGAACTGCATGACGAAAAGAGTTTATCCTTATGCATCAGTCATGGATATAAAAATGAATGCGTAAAATGAACAGTCTGGGTTCCTCGCAAATATTAATGAAGCATAAGCAACAGTTGTCGTATATAAAGTAAAGAGGAATTGCAAAAAATGAAAAACTCAAACCAAGCAAAAAAAAGGAGAACAAATCTAAAGAATAAAAACTTGAAACCAAAAAAAAAATAAATAAATAAATAAAAAGCAAAAAGCGAAATATTAAGCCGAAAGTATAATATTATGCTGAAAATTAAAAAAACCGCACTTGACACAAATAACAACAACATCCTCGAAAAGAAAAAAAAAACGAGAAAACTAATAACAACCCAAGCTATGTTAAATTAAAACAGTCTGCGCGAAAGATGACACCCAAGCTGAAAGAACGCAAAAAAAGGAAAAAAAAACGATGGAACCCTAAACGAAAGAATAACTATAGTAGAACTGATTCGCGTTGTCAGCATTTCAGTTGTGAAGATTTAACAAAATTTTTACGCCCATAAAAATCTGCAATTTTCGAACATTCTCTTGCACTTTATTCTCACTGAAGGCTTGACTCAAATGCGATTAAATAAACCATGCGTTGAATGTTGCCGAAGACAAGACCCCAAAAATATTAAAAATGAACAACGAATGCCTGTCTGTATACAATAAAAAATTAAAAAAAAAATATATAAAATAAAAATATACATAAATAAAAAGAATGAAAATATCAACCCGAAGCCATTATAAATTTATGTGGTGTTTAACGCTTGATCACTTTCGTGACAATAAAAACATTTAATGAATTCTTTGATTTTATAGTCGATTGTAAACAAAAAAAAAAAAAAAAAAAAAAAGAGAAGAACAAAAAAATTAAGAAAAGATCCCGAAATTTTATATAGAAAAACCTGCAAATTTTTCGAAATTTTAAACTTTAGAATTCTTGCTATTTACATACCGTAAAATCCTGTGCTAACATGTGTGTGTGTGACTGTATGTGCGCGTGTGTGTTTGTGTGGCGAATCTTGGAAACTCCATACTTGAAATGAAATGGAAATTATTTTTAAAGAGCATTTATGTAACTACTAGAAAAAGATATCGGCTAGAGATCAAAATGATTTAAAATCTTCAGTTCCTTCGATTTTTGGAAATGAGATTACTTAGAGAGATGGACTTAGTTTATAGTTACGATCTCCTGGCACATATGGATAACCAAATCGGGCGCTTTAAAGGGAGAAAATTTGCACTCGTTTATGTGTATTCTTCATAGAACGAAATGAAAAAAATCAAAAGGTAAAGCGAACAATTCTTTGTCTCTCTCTCTCTCTCTCTCTCTCTCTCTCTCTCTCTCTCTCTCTCTCTCACTCTCCCTTTCCATCTCCCTCTCCCTTTCCCTCTCCCCGTCTTCCGAAAAAGATTCACATGAATACATAGATGAACAAATGAATGGAAAGAAAGAAAGCCGCAAGACACTACTACTGTTTCAAGTCTAATGTTTATTCCGTTTCTGAAGAGTTCGCGTGTGATACAATCGTTTTTAAAGAATGATCGCGAAGAACATGAATTTTGCAATAATAGAACATGACAAAGATCAGTCAATCGGTCATAATTTTATTGCATTTTGACCGCACATTTGAGCTTACGAGCAACTTTCTAAAGTCAATACGACTTAGAAGCTTTTCAATCGACACTTTTTTAAGCAAAAATTTGCATTTTACCCATCATTCGTTTACCGAATTCGAAAGTCAAAAGCATGCACTTGCCCATGAAACGAAAGTATACTTCACTGCGTGAAGGTCATCGAAAACATTGCCACAGATACAAAAAGCACACTATCTTTCTTTGGTCAACGCTATAAGCCCGCTTCTACACGTTCGCCAGAGATATGTGAAGAATATAGGTTTCGAGGTCCAGGTGGCCATGAATAGACGGCGTCGATGGTATGGCGCTATCGTTTTAAGAAAAATTCCTCTTTACTAAAGAAAGCACTTTTTATGCATAGGGCAAAGTAACGCAATCATAAATGTCGTAAGACTTTTTTACCAATCATTCATTGATTACATAATTAATTTGTGCAGCACATTGTTTCGCAGAAAACAAAGAAATCCTTAACATATCCACAATAACAACGAATCTCAACTCATTTATTGAAAAGGAACTCCTATAAGGAGTTTTTCTTTCTTTCTTTTTTTCGTCATTTTTTCCCCATAGTCAGGGAGTAGAAATCTTTCAAATCCTTTAAATCGCCCCATTTATCATATTAAAAAGTAAAATTTTCTTTGGTTTTATTTAAAAAAAAAAAAAAAAAATGCATAGGAATGACTAGGAAAAAAGAAAGAAAAACTTGACCCAAACTAAGTTTTAAGATTTTTTTTTATTTCATTTTGGATATCAAAATTTGTAGCTTTAATGGGAAAAACACTTGAAATTCATAATATGGTTAAATATTATGCAGTCGCTCTACTGTGTTATTATTATTCTTACTTATTGTAATTATTTACATAAACATAGACAACTATGCATGGAAATCGCCCCAAACAGCAGCTTTAATGCAAACATATTTCAACATTTATATACGATAAATATATTATACATTTTTACGTACGTGCAGTGCAATACGCTTTCTGATTAAGTTTATTTACGTCTAAATATTTATTTTTCTTTCCAAGTTGAAAAACACGTGCTTTACATACATTATCTAAGCTTACATATCTAACACACTTATCAACATATTTTGATGGCATTCGCTAAATATGTGTGTGTTTCTTGATATCTTTTAAATTTGCATGTGTGCTTTTGTGTGTGTGTGTGTGTGTGTGTGTTGGTGTTTTTTTATTAATAAAAAAATACTCATGTGCTCAAGTATTTTATAATAGAATTTAAAGAAAAAACCAAAAGAAAAAATATTATATTTACCCAGAAGCGACAAACTGTTGAATTGCATTTTATTTCATTTCATTTCGATATTAGTTTTAACAAGATTTGCAGCCATTCATTCGTTGTGATAGATTTTCTATATCGCATGGACTATATGGTCGCAAAAACAAAGAGGAAAAAACACACACACACATGCACACACACACACACATGTGCACACACTCACACATATAACATATAACATGCATAATACATATGCCACCAGTACTTATAACCCACTGACTCAACTCCCTTCTTCGCCTCGTCGCAACAATTTTTACGTTCGGTTAATCTCTCCTTGCTTCACTATCCAACATTCAGCGGTTATGTTATTATTATTATTATTATTATTATTATTATTATTATTGTTGTTTATGTTTTGAATATTTACGGACTGTATTTTCTTAGTTTTTTTTTCCTCTTCTTCTTCTTCTTCTTCTTCGTCTTTTTCTTCTTGCGGTCTCTGTAGACATTTATTATAAGCGTAGATATACCGTTATATGTTTGCATACATGTCCACATGCATATACACATATATGCGCATAGCAAAAGAAAACATGTTGAAACCATAGAAAATATGCAAAACATTCTCGCTAATATTAGTATTAAGCTGTATATGCGCAAATATCTTCTCCTATAACATCAAAGCAAATTTACATTTATTCACATATATCACATATATATATATATATATGGATACAAACGCAGATAGTTGGTTTAGATAAAATGGATACACATAAGCATTAATTGCCGATACATATCTAACACATGAGTAGACTCATTCATACATAGTCTTGTCGTACATTAACATACGTTATAAAGACAGATTTAGAATAGAGATGAGATTTTACTCAATAATATGAAAATTAAATTTATACATAAATTGAGTCAAGTATTGAAATTAAAATATCCTTCAAAGTAAGTAAGTTACGGCAACTAAGCTTTACATACATACATTGTGTGCACTAAAAATAAATTCATTTCCCTAAAATTACATAAAAGAAAAAAAATATATATATAAAAAACACATGAAAATGTTAAAGTTTTTGTATTAAAATACAAGTGAAGGAAAAGAAGGCGTGACGGCTCTCCCCAAAGAGATAAGATAAGAAGGATAAGAACCTATAGCAAGCACTTCAAAACTGATACGAATCGCTTGAATGAGAAAGACTTTCCTTTGTTTGCTCGATGGTCCTCTTCTCCTTCTTCGCGGTTTCCTTTCACTCTCTCTCTCTCTCTCTCTTTCTCTCTTTATACCATATCCGACACGTATTTCTTAATAATCCAAACGACAGGGTAAATCTTCTCCCCTCGACCCTTCGGCTGTACATAGGCAGAAAGCGTAAAAGCCGCAGTCTTAAAAAGGAGAAATATTTGCTTTTTAAAGTCTAGCATACTGCGAGGTCGTGATCTATTGACATTTCTCGTCCTTCGTCGAAATAACAATCCTGTCTTGTAGAACTGACTTTTACAGGAGAGCTAAGGCTTCACTCACCCAATTCAAATTTCCCGCGTATATAACGTTGAATTTCATAACTTCACTTATTGATCCAGCCAATCGATGCAGAAATTGTTTTAAAGACCGAAGAATTTCTTTACGTGTAGGCAAATGCTCGAATCTACGTTTTGACTGACCTAACGACCCATAATTGAATTAATGTACAGATCGGCAACATAGGATTAATCAAGGTAAGTGATATGCGAAATGACAAAACAACTTATGAAAGGACCCAAATAAACACGCACACAAGCACACTGTATAAAGACTGGCAATTGCATAAGCATATGAGTCAAATTACGAACTTATACAGAGTCTTACTTTGCTTCGCTGCTTCGAAAGAATTTTATGTTCATGCCGGCGTACAGAACTGCCCATGAACTGGATGTAGGAAACAATGCATGAATACATTTCGGAATCGGCGTATGAATGTGGATACGGAGAATGTGGATCGACAAACCTAACATTTGGATTGACTTGCAAACCTTTTAAGGAATTTATATGTAAACCTCTCTACAAATG
Organism: Glossina pallidipes; assembly: GCA_000688715.1. Taxonomy (NCBI): domain Eukaryota; kingdom Metazoa; phylum Arthropoda; class Insecta; order Diptera; family Glossinidae; genus Glossina; species Glossina pallidipes. The sequence continues at coordinate 1,115,547 of KK499802.1, read as the reverse complement.
TTAAGTACGGGTTGCAGACTTTGTCGTTCAATCTTGTTGTAAAATGTGTCGACTAAGTTATGACTTAATTTAGGATGTCTAAGTCGACAGATTGAATAATTTACAAATCGATATGCGGACGTCATCATGCAGACAAATCATTGCAAGATTCAATATATTAAGAAAAACACGACCCAGTGCAAAGACTTGCATACGTTCATCCGTATCGATATACAAAGTGACGTAGACACTCGCCTAGAGACTCAGGTAAAAATGGACGTATCAATCGATTGAAAGATCACCGAATGAATCTATACACCGGTACGATCAACGACGTGCATGGAAGGACTTACGAAGTAATGCATGAATTTATGTACAAATTTATGGATAGAAGTTTGTACGGCTCATAGGCCGATGTTCAATCTTGCTATATACGCATATGTGCATATGTGAGTGTACGACTTAAGGTACGTTGTATGATACGGGCCGCTAAGCAATACACAAAGTGACGTATGGTGAACGTCATACGTACAATAGATAAATTATCATAGGGCCTCTCATAGGTAACACCCCAAGAGTCAAGAGTGTACCTATATACAAACCTACAGATCAACGATCTAAATACGGTTCTTGGTTAAGGAGTTCCCCAACTCTCTTCAAAATCGATATGCAAATCGATGTGCGTGTCAAAGGTATTGTAAGCGGTATAGCTAAAGCATTCTATCGCTTTCATTGCGAAATTTTTAGACGAAACATTACCTCTCTCGTGACCTAAAAAAAGTTTCATCTACGAAATAAATAAAACTGTCACAATATATATACACGTTTCTTACATACATACATGCATGCATATGGTTGCGTGTCAATCTGAAAATCATTGATACGATATATGTATAATTGACACTTTCCAAAATACTATAATTATTATATCTATGTTGACATAATAAATTATATGTGACTTTCGCCACCAATATATCAATATATGATCGGCTTGCTCTTCATGCAATGATTTATGAGTCTTTTGCACTCAATTTTCAATATATTTGTCATTTAATGGAAAATTCGCAAGCAGAAAATGTGGGTTTTTTAAATAAATTTTAAGTTTTACGCAAACCCACAACCGTACAAACTTAACCAAAACAGCTGTACGTACATAAATTTATAAAAGGAAATTTTTGATGTGGGTTTTATTAAAAAAAAAAATGAAAAAAATAAAATGAAAAAATAAAACGAAAAAAAAAAATCAGGCTAAAGCTTTCACTTGGTCAACAATTGTGTGAACATAATCAAATTATTTACTTGCTGTATGCACCGTCGTAATGTTAGGCAAGATTTAAAAAGTGGTTAAAGACTTTTTCCTTTAGAAAATTATATGCAATTCTTTGTATACGCGAATAGTAACAATAATGGAAAATCACCAGCCTACGCTTGAATAAAAAAAGCACAGAAAACACCAACGAAAAAAAAGAAAAGAAACCAAACCATTGAAGCAACATTAAAAACTAATGCTTTTCATACGACTAACTACTCATGTATATATATATATAAATATATATATATATATATATATATATATATATGTGTGTGTGTGTGTGTGTGTGTATGGTATGTAAGAGCATACAAATACAATAAAAAAAAACCAACAAGCATGTTGAAGTAGTGGATGTACATATATATATAATATATGTATATATATATTTATATATACATATATGTATATATGTATGCATGTGTGTTTATGTTTACTATACCTCATGGCCAAGTTCAGTACGATCATTATAGATCATTTCTCAAAAGAGCGCTTAAATTGTGTTTATATAGCAAAAACAACAACAACAACAACAACAACAACAACAACAACAACAACAGCCACGCTAGATCGTAAATAATTTGCTGCAATTTTAGATTTACTTAAGACAATCGAAGGCAACAATCACAACAATTGGCCATTTATTGCAACTAAACAATCAAATTCATTTACCTAAACTCCCTTTCATACTCTTTAGTATATGTGCATGTAATACATGTATATGCAAAAAAAAAAAGAAAAAAAAGAAAAGAATTATTTAATCAATCGTTCAACTGTATGCAAGTTATGTTACTTGATAGCTCTGCAATCCTAACAATCGATCGTTTTAACGCTTCGATTGATTGTTTCCATTCGATCGCCACTCGCTCATTCGATAGCTCGCACGCTCGATCTTACTGCACACAGTTGTTTGGCTTGGGTGTTATCTTACGAAATTGTTTTTACGATCATGCATGATTACCCACTATCTTAATGGCAATTTTCCATGCTCTTAAAGCGAAACTAGCTACTGTTGCCTATAGACTCTCTCGCGAACATATATCAAATCGGTTTTTAAATGTACAACACGTTTTTCATTATTTTTTTTTTTGTTATTTTTTTTTTAAACATATACCACTAGGTCATCGTCATCATCGTAATATTGTTGTTATTATTATTATTACTAAACACATTTTCGCTACAATTGCAATTCGTTTCATTAACATCGTGCCAATAGTTAGCTAATAGGCATTAGGAGATGACAGTCTTGTAAAAGTCCTTCAAACGCTTCGTTGGATATTTTCTCAGCTTTACATAAAATTTCATAAAAATTCGTTTTTTTTTTTTGAAAAACGATCCTTTTCATTGACGTTTTGTAAATACGTGTACATACACATAAAGTAAACCATCCGTTATCCATATAATAATTAATATAAAACAATAAATAATATTTTATATAAAATAAAAAAAAAACATGGTCTCCTTGAATGCATAAACATAAATATAATTATTACATAATTACACAAAAATAATTCAATTATTTATTTAATTAATCTACACACTTACATACGGCCACACATATCGCACAAATCAATACTTTGTTTGTATGTTAAACAAAATAATATAATAAAAACAAAACAAACAGAAAAAAAAAAAATGTTTAAAAATTAATTAATAATATTTATTATTATTATTATTATTGTTGTTGTTGTAAATATTATTATATTAATTGTTATGATGTTCGCTCTCTTCGCAATGTTATTAATCTTTGTTTAATAATATAATTAACTATAATATTTTTCTCATTTCCTATATATTACTTCTCTTAGCTCAGTCAAAGTTAATTTAATAGACGTTTTTTTTTTTTCTTTTTTCCAATTTCTTATTTGTTATTTCTTTCCCCCGCCTCAACCCTACTCCCCGCCCCCATCCAAACTAAAACTTGAAAGCTTTCGATATTGATGGTGTGGAAGAATTATCGGAACCATCAGACGATGAAATTAAAGAAGGCCAATGGCTAGGCGTTACAGTGCGATCGCAAGGTTTAGGTAGTAAGGTAAGTTTCGCTTTTCATCATCCCCCACTAATAAGCGTACGCAATAACATCGAGCATAGAAAACAAGAATAAGAAAATTACATTCGACTGACGCTCGATTCTTTATAGACACCGCCCGTCATTTCTCACGCTACGGTAGGGTGTAATTAACACTGTAACCTATTATTGTCAGATTTAGTATTAAGGAGTTGTAAAAGTTTTAGGCTAATTTTGCTAACAGATGTGACCTTTAATTCAATTTTTTTTTTGCGTATTTACATAAGGCAAATGCCTTAGTTTATGCTCTATAATGGGCGCGTCCTTTAACAAAACTGACCTATTTTCAATAGCAATCTGCGTGGAAGAGCGTCTATCCAAGTCTATATCTTCATTTTTACGGCTAACAGAATGCCAGCGATTTGCCATCGATTATACACAGACGGACGGACGGACATGGTTATATCGATTCAGAATTTGATAGTCATAAAGTATATATATGTTTATAACTAATGAGGTCTCTAAATTTTAATTCTGGATTTTGCAAACTCTTTCACAAATTGAATACATGGGCCCATGGTGGTGGGTATAAGATATATTGCTAACTCCTGTGTTTAATAGGCAATTCAATGCGCAAGTACCGTCCTTCGAATGAATGCTGTTGAGAACTGCAACATATATGATAAAATACAATTTGTGGTCTAACCTACCAGCGACAGACGAGGGTAGGTCTATCGTCTGTGTAGCGGACGCCCTATCCATTTAACTATACAATGGCTATATGAGTTTTAAGTTTTTATAGTTAAAGAAAAGAAGAAGATACATTACAACATTTGAAAGGGGGACTAAAACCAATAAGTGTCGTCATCCGATCTCTTAACCGGTAGGAAATTCATATTCTGTCATGACAGAGTAACGTTCATACCCATCACCGGTACCCTAAAAAAACGGAAAACACTAAATTTCCATGGTCTATAATATGGAGCAGACGTGGTTGACTTTTTCTATTTTCGAAATAAAAGTTTCTGTCGCATAGGCGTGTCGGCGTTGTAGGCGTGTCCTTTGAAGAGTTTAGATCGCTTGCAAGTCCTTTTGCATTTTTGCGGGAGATTGTTTACCACACTCACTACACAGTTACGTAAACGGACAGATGGACAGATAGACTCCAATTTTGACTTTATGTACTTGATGGGGTTTTTGAAACCTGCTTTCATACGTTGTAACAGCTTTGAAAAAAAAATGAATTTACGACACACTATTAAATTAAGTAGGCGTGGCCGTTTTTTCCATTTCTTTAGAGATATTATGTACATTTTTCCGCTAAAACTTATCGTGAAAACCAATTTTTTATTGCTACCGAAAAAAGAAGATGCCCTCAGTTTACACGTTTTATAGTAGGCATGTATTTCGACCGATTTGCCCCATTTGATGTAATTTTTCTATAGTTTTTAGTCAATTCTATTATTCATAATGCATTTGATTTTCTCTCTTTTAGGTTTTAGTATGCGCTCATCGTTATATAACTAAAGTGCGTGAAAATCGTTATGGCCAAGGTCTGTGCTACGTGCTAACCAACGAATTAGGCCTTGAGGAAGTTTATGAACCATGCAAAGGTCGCACAGTTCAAAGGTATTTCTTAATATTTATTCAATTTGTTTATTTGTTCATAGCACAGCGTGACGTCATCATTCGTTATACCTTTAATGATACGGTTTGTGTATATAGTTAAATCCAATATAGATCGAATATTTAGTTAATTTTAAATTCTTCTTCCTCTTCATGAATTGCGATTTCTACATCTAAGGGTAACTTTGTTATGTTGCTTGAATTATAAGAAGAAGATTGAATACCGACACAACAATAACAATAAATCAAAAGTTCATATAGAATTTTAATCGCAGTTCGCTTACCTCTCCTCTTTATGCTTTATGATCTCGTACGTGACCTGGAAAAATTGTATCTCATGAGCAGAAAACATAATGGTCCGGCTTATCTAAATCGCTATTCATCCTTACTATTAACCGATACTTATATAAACCAAGTCTCTGAACCATTGTTTTTAAGCTCTCTTTGAGATTTTGTTTTTCCTCTTAGCTTTTATTATGCAAATTCCTAACTTGCCTACTTCCTACCCTAACCTAACTTGATAATTCCTAGAAACTTGCTTTACTGTGCTTTTAACGGGGTAACGTCATGTTAATATACTCACCCAATGCTTGACAATTGTTTTCTGATGGGGGGATAGAAAGATGAGAGAATTGTAATATATATGAGGAGATCACTAAGCATATATTTAAGCATTAAAAATAAATACATTTTTGAAAATTTATAAAAATTCCTAAGACAAGGCAGAAACTATTCTCACAGAGACTTTGCGGCATGTAATGCAAAGTACAGAGTTGGTGTAGAGACGAATCTAAAAAAAACAACTTAGTCTACTTGCCTATAGCTATATAGTGAGATATATAGCATTTTTAAAAAATGTATTTATTTTTGTCCGATTAGTGAATGCTTGAAAAAAGCAACATTCAAAAAATATGTTCAGAAGATATGCTCCGTGCTCTTTTAAGAAATTCTCACATTTGCTTTTTAGCATAACAAATTAATTATTTTTAATTTTTTTTGTTGAATAGTCATCGAATTTTCTTCATCATCAGCGGAATGACGAAGAAAACGATAGAAAATATACGAAATATTCTAAAGACATTTTCCTAAGCATATCCCTTCAACGAGCGCCTCAATCAAGCTTAGCCCTTAGGTAGTGTTGTTTAGAAACGCTTTTAAATGAACATAAATCCGCAAGAGTAGCCTAATAGATGAGAAGCGCAGCTGCCAAGTCAGTGTTCGCGGCTTCAAATCTCAATACGGCAGAGTTTACTTTGATGGATGAGCGTTCAGTCAGTAAAGACTTTGCGATTGGTTGCGGCCGCCTACCTCTTCTCTATCTTTTTCTTCACTTCTTTTCGACCATTACCGTCTTGCACGAGTAGGGCAGGCATTCCCTGAGCGATTGAAAGAGAAAAAAAATGCTATCTTAAGGTATCTCTTGGGTTTTTAAAGAAATTAAAAATCAACTAATCTGACATTAAGGCTATCACTTCCCAACTATTTGTTATTTAACGTAGGCCCGCCTGCTCGGCGGGTTTGGGAAAGGGCTCGAACAACTTTCACATATTCAAGAAAATCCACACAACATCTTTTAAGACAATAAAAAAGCAAAAAGAAAAAATTCCTGAATTCATATAATTCTTATAAACCGTCATTAACCGTCAGCTCACCGTCTTGGGCCGATCTTAAACTATGCTCATCCCAACTTCAGCGTACTCGAGCAAAAATATAAATAACTTGAAATTTAACTTTCCCTTTATTTTTTAATATTCACAAAAATTGTGTCAAGGATTTTCATTAAGTAACTTAGTTGCAACAAAGGCGTGCTTGTCAGCAGGGTTGGTAACAAAAAACAAAAAAATGAAAAAAAAAACCACTCCATTTGTTAATTCCAGTGAGGAGAATATATTAAACATATTAAATGGTTTGTGACATATAAATACAGTTACAGGCCATCACACAAGTTAACTTACAAGTTAAAAATGTTTCTTTCTTTGCATAGTTTAGACGATTCTTCTTCAAGTTGACAAATGATGCAAACATGCAGGAAGTAATTGAGAATCGCAGAGAAAACTGAAACAATCTTGAGAACACAACAACATATGCGGAGTGATTTATGATAATAATTACTACGATAATAATCATGATCTTCAATCTGCCTGACAACATCTGACTTGCTTTTTATTTTTCATTTTATCTCCTTTTTATGTCTCTAAACACTTTGTCAAGAGAAACGGATTAAAGTCGATCGAGGAAGAAAGAAAAGTTTACTTTCATTTCGCAGTCTACGTTCTCTACGTTCGCCTCCGATCTGAATATCAGATTCACTTAGGATCAATGCTAGCTAATTAAAATCATTTCCATTTACTTATGTATATATAAATATATATATATTCGATACCTTATATATATATATATATATATATATATTCGAACAGACCTTACAATATAATTTCGTCCTTACCTTCAAAGTTAAAGTAATGAAGTTTACAAACAACAACAACAAAAAGAGATCTCTTGAGAGTGTAAACGAGTGCGTGACAAACTTTAATTTATTTATAGAATATGCGAGAAAAACGTAAACTTATCTAAATTAGCGTAAAGCAAAGATAAACGTTTATGGAAACGTACGTGGAAAAAAGTAATTAAAAAAAGTTAACATTTAACATAGAAATTCAACTACCGGAATGTAGAGCGCATTTAAACATTTAACAAGCAAAAGCATAACAAACAAAATGCAAAAAAATTATTAAAGAAATAAAACAAAAACAAAAAAGTTTATTTTGTACCTTTTCAGAGCCCACGAAGATTATGGCTTTTGTCAAGTGGGCACTTCTGGTGCATTATTGGATGATAACACAATGGTTTTGGGTACGCCAGGACCGTTTACTTGGCGTGGTACAGTATTTGTTACCGAAATTGGCGGCGAGTACTTGGAGAGAGACAAGAATATGTACTATGGCGATCATTCGGATAATACTTCACCGGTTGATAAGTACAGTTATTTGGGCATGGCAGTGACAGGAGGCCGTTATTTTAGCGATCGCATGTCGTACGCCGCCGGAGCACCCCGCTCCAATGGCCACGGTCAAGTGGTGATATTTAATAAGGCGAACACTAATCCCATACCGGTAGAAATGATTATCGAAGGTGAACAATTTGCTTCAAGTTTCGGTTATGAATTAACGACGGCCGACGTTAATGGCGATCAAAAACCTGATCTCATAGTTGCCGCTCCCTTTTATTTTATGAAAATGGAAGGCGGTGCTGTTTATATTTATCAGAACACCTATGATCAGTTGCCGGCAAAGCCAACTTTAAAATTAACGGGCACTTTTGAGAGTCGCTTCGGTTCCGCTTTGGCGAATATCGGTGATATTAATAAAGACAATTGCGAGGATTTGGCAATAGGCGCGCCCTATGAAGAAGATGGAGTTGTTTATATTTTCTTAGGTAGCAGCAACGGTCTTCTAAGTAAGCCGGCGCAGAGAATACAAGCATCAGATTTAGGTTTATTACCGAAAGCCATTAAGACATTCGGCAGTTCTATAGCTGGAGGTACCGATTTAGATGGCAATTCCTATCCCGATGTAGTAATAGGCGCCTACAATTCTTCAGCCGTAATCGCTTTATTGGCTCGACCCATTATAAGCATACAAACTCGTTCGCGTAGCAATGAACTGAAAAATATTGATCCAACTAAGCAGGGTTGCATTACCGACGCCTTTACTAATTTAACTTGTTTCACTTTTGAGGCTTGCTGCTCGATCGATCCGTTAGAACAGACTTCAGCTAACAAAGACTTGAGATTAATGTACACCGTAGAGGCAGAGACATTCGCGGGTAATAAGAAATTCTCTCGAGTTTTCTTCGATCGCGATAATAAACGTAGCAATGTTATTAAACGTGAAGTGACTGTACTTACCGATGGCCGCTTATCTTGCCAGCGAGTAACCGCTTATATAAAAGAAAATACCCGCGATATACAGAGTCCTCTAAAGTTCAGATTAAATTACACTTTGGTGGAGACGCGTTTACCGGATTCTGGTTTAAAATTTTTAAATCCCATACTGGACCAAACGCAAGCGAAAATTGAATTTGAGGGAACGTTCCAAAAAGATTGCGGCGAAGATGATATATGCGAAAGTAATTTACGACTTGAAGCCGAATTAGATCTGAACATGGAAAGTAAGCGAAGAAAATCAAAAAAAAAAAAATTGAATAAAAAAAAAAAATTCCTTCATTTCAGATGAAAATTATGCTTTAATATTAGGCGAACAAGAGGAGATACGGGTTAACATCAACGTAAACAACACGGCAGATTCCGCTTATGAAACCCAATTGTTTATAGTGCATCAAAAGAGCGTAGAGTACATAGCAGCAATAAAAACGGTACGTTCCCGATTAAAAATCAACAAAATTGAGAAATTTTAATGGCGTTGCCTCTCGTAATTAATTCGTAGAACTCGGCTATTTGTAATCGTTTCAATGACACTGTGGTAGCCTGTAGCTTGGGGAATCCTATGCGTCGTGGCTCGGCGGCTCAATTGTCCGTGCGTTTTGATCCCAGCGGCTTGGAATTGGATGAACGTCAGCTTACCTTTGACATCTTCGCTAACACCACCTCCAAATTGGTGGGGTTAAGAGAGCCACGGGTCAAGCTTGATGTTCACGTAGTTAAAAGAGCCGAATTAAGCTTACAGGGTTGGGCTAGACCCGAGCAAAGCTTCTATAGCGGTGAAGTGCGCTTAGATAACGCCATGATGCAAATGGAAGATGTTGGCTCTCAGCTAATGCATACTTACCAAGTGAGTATCAGCAGCGTCAACAAAATTGCACATCTTAAATATCAAATTTTTTCTTACCTTGATTTTCTCAGATCTATAATGAAGGACCTTGGAAAGCTCCTAAAGTCCAATTGACAATATATTGGCCGCATCAGGTATATAGCGAACAAGACAAACGTGAAAAATGGTTATTGTATTTGGAGGAAATACCGATTATAGAGAATATCAAAGAAGGTGAATGTTTTGTTGCGGCCGAATATGTTAATCCCTTAAAATTGATCAGCAAATACAAATCAAATTTTATGGCAAACGAACTGCTATTGGGACCTGCTCCTTATATGATGCGACCCTTGGCTAATAAAACCCATTTCCCCCATCGAACTTTTTCGCATTATGAAAAAATGGCTTACACGAGCAGTAAGCAACAGCAATCACATCATCGCGTATCTGATGATTCATCCATTTTGAATCGTTTGCCGCGTGATACTTTAACACGCATTATAAGACCAGAACGCTTCATGGACTTTCGTGAGAATAAAAATAAAAAACGTGATATTGTCGAACTAGATTGCAATAAAGCGACGGCAAACTGCATAAAAATATTGTGTGAATTCTATAACATGCCCGCCAATACGGAGGCGTACGTGCATGTTAAGGCCAGGCTGTGGAATTCAACATTAGTTTCGGAACATCCAAGAGCTGATGCGGTGCGCATTATATCGACAGCTAAAGTGCAAATACCAATGGAATTTCGTGTTGAGCAAGCGCATGCCACCGAACAATTGTTGGTAAGTTGAAAATTTTTGGTTTTAATATAATTCGTCCGATCATTCGATATTTAAATACTTGCATAACGCAGGTTGAAACACGTGCCTATCCTGAGTTGTTGGATCCTCAACGTGACACCACCACTCCTTTATGGATTATTATATTAGCGATTATTGGAGGTTTACTATTGTTGGCTTTGTTCACCTATGCTATGTGGCGTTGTGGCTTCTTTAAGCGAAGAAGACCAGATCCCACATTGAGTGGTAATCTCGAGAAGATGAATGAAGAGAAGCCATTCCTTAATTCAAAAAACAATCATCGTGTTTTCTAACAACAAGGTACGGTTGGGTGGGATTTGGCTTTACGTCAACAGCAACATCAAAATCTCAAAAACACTAAAGTCAAACCGCCTAAAAAATGTTTTCATAAATTTAAAAGTGATATCGATTGGCTGGACTGGCAACAAATGCAATTATTTAATAATCATTACAATAATAACAACAATTCTAACAATTATAATTTAAATCAATATTCGAGTGTTATCGATTGGGGTTTTATGGCTAAACGTTAGCAAACGAAGCGAAAACAACTCAAACACAAACAAGCGCGAACCACAACCATTAATATTATTTCCTAGTGCCATTATTTCTTTATAACGGTTTTTATACTTAAAATATAGTCTTATTTTATTTAAATATTTCTCTTTTGTGTAGCATACTTTTAAGTGTTTACGAAATTAGTATAATTTTGAGAAGAAGAAAAAAATGTTGCTAAAAATCTAAAAAAAA